>CM067219.1:26376139-26927715 GCA_034190945.1 Octodonta nipae | reverse complement strand
CGTTTCATTTTTGTCTGACTCTTCGACCATAGTTTGCCTTAGCTCTTCCATCCGAGCCTCATTCTCTACTATTTTCTCTTCCAGCATTTCTGAGTTTTTCTGTACCATGCTTTTCAAATTTTCTTCTAGGGATTTAGAATTTTCTGCTAATTTGTCTTCTAACGCCTCTTTTAAGTTTTTAGAATTTTCTAGCAATTTCTCTTCTAAAGTTTTAGAATTTTCTTGTAATGTTTGTAGCTTATCATCTAAAGTCTTTGAATTTTCTAGCAATTTGTCTTGTAATGTTTCTTTTAAACTTTCTTCCATTTTTTTAATAGCATACTCATGTCCCCATTGCCAGAGACTTCAAAAAATAAGTATCAGGATCATTACCTTCATTTATTAGGGCATCTCGTAGCCGTTGTATTAATTCACTTTTCTCCCAGTAATTTCTAAATCCCTTTCCTCAAGTTCTTTTTTTAAGTCCGCCACTTTCAATTGGTCCAAACTCACTGTTTTATACATTGTTAGTTTATTTATTTTCCACTTCTAAAAGTTCCACAAATTCACCCCACACCTGACACCACTGTAATGTTTTTATTTTCACACTCGGGTTCAATGCAGTTCTTGGATTTATTTAAAAACACAGTCTAACTCACTCTAATTTATTTCCACAACTTTTACACACATTTATATTCACAGAAACTACTATTTACATTTTATGTTAACTGTACAAACGACCGACGAAAACTGAATCTCCTATCGCCAGCTGCTTTATATTTATACATTTGTCTTGGAATTATCTGGTACGTCCACGAACCATCGGGAAATTCCATCACGTTCTGGAAGCTTTAAAGGACTTCCCAGTAACGGCAGCGGTCCGCCGGTTGAGAGACAAATATTTCGGGTTCCCAGAATTTATCGGAATAATGTCCCTTCCATGAACTGGTTGATGGCCGATTGCACCAGCGGTCGGTTGAATTCTCGTAACAGTATTTAAAACAAACAATTGAATACACTCAAAGCACTATCAACAACTGTATCTTAAAACTACTGCACATTTCATTATCAAGGAATCGATATGTGAAACAGCAAAATTATTTGTTACTAACATCTTAATTTGTTTTTACTGAGTGATTGAACATTTTTGTAAATTATCATAATCATGTTGAAAGTTGTTGATTATTTACATAACAAAAGGTATATTTTTTAGTTCTGAAATTACAATATTCATTCTAGGATTAATAACATTGGAAAAAAAACTCATGTACTTATGTAAGAAAGTTGATTTTATACATGTATTAGTTCTAATAAAACTTATATTTTTTACTGTTGTTTTACTTTTTGAAGTAGGCAGATTTACACAAATTTTCTACTTTAATTTTCAAATGAAAACTCATTTATACAAAAGAGGATATTATAAAATATGTCAAGTGCATAACCACCTTAACCTGACTGCCAATAATAGTTTTTTTTTTAATTTGGGGAAACTTATCTATCTGATAGCATTAAATCTCCTTCTTCAAGAAAATCATTTTCTTGTAATTAAATATACTAGTGGTCGAAATTCGACCCTATTTCATGAAACCATAACAGGGTTTGCAAGCCACTTCCAGAAGTACATGCTCTAAGTATATCTAACGATCACTCCCTCCATACATAATTACTCGATGTTTTGACCGTCAGCCGGCGGCGGCACTGTCAGTTGCTTGACGTTGATAGTATGGACGTAAATAATGAATTTTTATTATATTTTATTTAATGAATGACCCAATATTATAAATTAATATTAGCATTCTGCACTGAAGGTCGTCAATAGCTACTAAACAAAACAAAAATGAAAAAAATCGGTTTTAATCGTTTTGTCTTTGCCTATTTATATATAGATACTAAAAAAATACTTATCAAACTCTATTTTGAACATTATTTATAGGTTATAGTATATTTATGCACAGACCATGGAGAAGATATTTATGCTTCTACTTTCTCACGATGAATATCCACTTTTTGACTGTTTATGCTGATATTTTGAGTAAACCAAAAAATTGATCTTTAACTAGTAAAACTACAATCGTAAATTTTCATCTTTCACCACTGACATATTACATATGTGCCCTGAAAGTTGAACCTGTCGCCTTAGAGCACACGGTAGTTTATCGTCTCCCCTCCATGCAATTGCATCTGGCCAATAAAGATACATTATGATATTCGTAGTAATCAAATACTTTTTGAACAAATTTCCGTAATAACTTTAACAAAAAACTTTCATGGTTATTTATGCACTCTTATTGCACAGATTGATAGAATTAGAATGTCTACATCATATTGAAAAATACACATACAAGAGCTCCTTACGTCATGCCAGAGGTCATTTGAATTCCCTGGGGGACATCGCAATAGATTAAGGTTTTGACCTACCGCATCCCATAGGTGTTAGATGAGGAACGAATGAGGTAATCTCAGATCTTAAGCCACTGAGTCACCAGCAGTATGAAGGCTAGCGATGTAAACTGGTTGCAACACTTCACTATCATACCGCCGTCAGATCGCGATTGATGAGTATTAGAGGTGACCTGCTTCCCATTGATACCACGACACTTTGCTGTGTTGGTGTATAACATTGAACAACCAAATTTTTTGTATTTCGTCTCACCTCAAAAATGCCTGACCTTCATAAATCCGTCGAGGACGACCACACTAAACCTGGAATCGTCACTGAATTACCGACATTCCATTGATCATTCCAGTTTTGTCGAGTTCTGGCTCCTCCAAGCGGCAAGATTTATGTTGGGGAGTTAAAGGTAGCATCAAAAAGGGTCGGTAAGCTGTCAGCCCCATTCCAGACATTCTTTGATCAACCGTCATCCTGCAGAATATTTGTCGACTAGCTGCATCTAGATCAACTCGTATTTAACGTAAACTGTCCTGTTTATTTCTGAAAATAAAAAGCCTAGCCCGGCGCAAATCAGGACTTCGTAAGTCTATAACGTCCAGACCCTGCACGACACCAGGGAATCCCATCATTCAACTTTCCCCTCCAAACTCAACAATTTTGATGGATTGGTATTAATTCTTCCCGATTTTTCTCACAAAAATCGGTCTCTTTAATCCGCGCAATGCGTCCTTTTGCGAAGACGTGTAAAGACGAAACTAGTGACGACCACGGATTCTTGGCTTTTTAGGGTTCCGTATATACAATATACAGATACCCATATAATATCACTCCGCATTTATCACTTTTTCAGATCACAGCAATTTTCTCCTAAACTACTATACGGAAAAGGTTGCAATTGGGTATCAGTGTATAGTTTCGTGACCCGATTAGGAGTACATATCGTAAAGATAAAATTTTGATGTTAGGGGTACTCCTGGGGGGGGGGACTAAAAAAATCGACCGCCCCAACCATATCCGAAACTATAAGACGTAAAATTTCGAAAAAAAAATTGAGATCTCTTCTGAAATTTACCGGAAAATTAAGGAGAAATCTCTACTAATAAATTTGGGGGGCAAATTTCAGAATTAAATAGAAAATATAAAATTAAAATTATTTTTAACGCATCATGTAATACGTCAAATGAAAGGGCTCATTATGATGAAAACAAATATATTTTTTTCATATTTTTAAAATAAGTTATTTAAAAGATATGTATTAACAAAAATATAAATAATTTTACCCATTCCCATCTTATCTCCGAAACTATAAGCTGTAAAATTTTGAAAAAAATTAGAGACATAGGGCCTCACCTGAATTTTACTAAGGAGAAACCTCTACTATTATTTTTTGGGGGACAAATTACAGAATTAAATGGAAAATATAAAATTATAATTGCTTCTAATCATCATCATGTCATACATCAGATGAAACGGTTCATTATGACAAATACCAAGGTATTTATCATATTTTTAAAATATATTAACAAAATTATTTAAAAAAATTAACTCATCCCCCCCTTTCTCCGAAACTAAAAGACGTAAAAATTTGAAAAAATAGGGATTTAGGACCTCACCTGAACTTTATTGGAAAAATAAGGAGAAACTCCTAATATTAATTTTAGAGGGCAAATTACAGAATCAAATGGAAAATATAAAAGTAAAAACATTTCTAACGCATCATGTAATATATCAAATCAAAGGGCTCATTATGGCAAATACAAAAATATTTTTTTCATATTTTTAAATTGAATATTTTAAAATATATTAATAAAAGATATAAAAAAATACCCATTCCCCCTTTACTTCCCCAAACTATAAGACCTAAAATTTTTTATTTACAGGAAAAATACGAAGAAATCCATAATATTAATTTTAGGGGCCACATTATTGAATTAAATGAAAAATAAAAAAATATTTCTTTAACGCATCATGCAATACATCAAATGAAAGAGGTTATTATGAGGAATACAAATGTATTTTTTTTCATATTTTTAAAATAAATTGTTTAAAGGACATTAACAAAAATATAAGAAAATTAGTTATTCCCCCGTTTTATTTTCGATCTATTAGAAAAAAATTAAGACTTATATGACCTTACTTGAACTTTACAGGAAAAATAAGGAGATACACCTAATATTAATTGGGGGGGGGTATTATAAAATTAAAGGGAAAATAAAAAAACCTTTTCAGCGCATCATGTAATACATCAAATAAAAGGATTCGTTATGAGGAATCCCAATATAAATTTTTAAAAATAATTATTTACAAGATATTAAGCAAAATATTAAAAAAATTCTCAATTTCCGTTTTATTTCCGAAATCATACTACCTAAAATTTTGAAAATAATTAGGGGTACTGGGGCTCACTTGAAATTGAAAAAAAAAATAGTAGAAAACCCCTATATTAATTTTTGGGACAAATTATAGAATTAAATGGAAAATAAAAAAAAATCAAACGCATCATGTAATATATCAATTAAAAGGATCATTATGAGAATTACAAATATATATTTTTTTATATTTTTAAATCATTTGTTTAAAAGTATTAACAAAAATATTAAACATAGACTCAATTTCCCTTTAGAAACACTATGTAAAATTTTGAAAAATATATTTTATTTATATTTTTAAATAATTTTACTAAAAGATTTAATAATTTCAAATTTAAAACTTGACCTATTTTCTCCTTTATCTTCCAATCTACAGAGCCTAAAATTCAGACAGTAGATTATATAAGGCTTCTGTGAAAGTTTATTAGTAAAATAAAACTCTAATTTTAATTTTGCGGCTAAACTGGAAAATTAAATACATATTTTTATAAAAAGCAAGCGAATCATGTAGCAGATAAAATAAAGTCTATGTGTGGAAAATAAAAGCGTATATTTTTTATAAAATGAAAACACTTTCTTTAAAAGATATTAGGGTAAATATAAGAAAATGCACTCATTCCGTGCTTAGCTGAAACTGGAATATTAGAAAAAGATATAGTTTGATTCACCCACATTGTATCAAATCTTACAGGTAGTACAGAACCCTTAGTATACGAGTCAACTCGCACTTGACCAAATTATTTTATTTCGTGAGGAATCGAAAGCAACTCAACAATTCAAGTACTACTAGTAAAGTAATTTTAACTCTTAAAAATTAGTCACTTTTATCTTTGTTGTTTTTGAGTGACAAAAATAAACAATTTCTGAAAAAGGAAATATTTGAATAAAAAAAATATGAGGTAAGACTAAAATAAATAGTTGGCGTTTAAATAAATATGCATATACAAGGTGTTGCTTTTTTTAGCATCCAATACTAGTTTGAAATTGGAAAAAATGCAAAAATATATTTCAATGCAATTCCTTACCGAAATTTCAACAAGTTGGAGTCGACTATGAATAAGAAATCTTGTTTTTCTCACAAACTATGTCATATTACAGGGGAATTTTCAGACTTAATTTATATTGTGACGATATATACATAAAAAAATTAATGCGGCAGTAGTATAGTTAAAAAATGTTTTGCAAAAAAGTCGGAATTTTAGCATCTATATTAGACAGTAAAGTAATAATTTCAGTGTTTTATTAGAATATATGTAATCACAATTTCATCTTTTTTACAGAAGCATACTACGTATCTACAGCTTTTAAACTTCAAATATCTAAAATACAGAGCTTTTTACATTTCCCAGTGTGTGAAATTGTTTCCTCCTTCTTCTTAGCAGCACCATTTAAAGTTAAATTTTATAATTTATGCTATACAATTAAATAAATTAAATCGGTTTATACAACAATGTAGTAACGTATTTTTTGCGATATCTGTGAGTGGCACTTAATACCATAACACCATCTTTTATAGACAAAGCATAAAGGTGGTTTAACATTACGTGGTTTGGTTCTGGCAATAAAGTTGGCTCACACTGAAAATTAAATGAAAATGAGTGAATCATCCAAAATTTTTAATATGATAAAGTTTATTATAACTTGATTTTTGTTAGTTAAGATGTATAGAATATGACCAACCAGTATTCCTGTATATAGTGTTTTGTACAAGAATAATTGTATGATACAACATATGAAACACTATTTATATACAGGAATACTGGGTGATCATATTCTAGATATTTCTTTCTCTTAGAATATCTATGAGGAAGAATTTCCGTTTAACCAATAATCTGGACAATTTTTATAAATTGCCTTACTAAATTTTGTTGCCCATTTACAAATATGTTTCAGGAAACATCTGAAGACAGAAAACCTAATGAACAAGCATAATGATCAAAGACTATCTTTCTGAAATTCAAATGTAGAATCTCACTTAATAATTTAGTTCCTTTAAGTCAATTTTATACACACTCGGAATTATAAAACGCTTGTCAACCAAATGAGTTTATTTAAATACATAATGAGCCAATTAATTATTAAAATTTGATATCAGGCTTTATTCAAGAGTTTTATGTATGTTTTTCTCAAAAATAACTTGATGTGGCTTATTACTATATTCGCCTGAGCGCTTCAAATATATAGTCTGTAACATGGAAACTAGTGAAAACATTCAATATTTGTGTAATTATTAAAATATCAAAAAACAAATATACTGTTTACTGAATTTTTTAACTCTATAACCAAAGATCCGAAGACTGTTCAAAACATCGTACAAAGGCAACACATTATAGGAAGTCTATAAACCATTGTTCTAAATGATATAAAACTGTTAATGCAAGAATCTTCCCCCTCTTTGATTCTTGAATGGCATCTTGTACAATAATGCCCCTTAAAATTTGTTGTCCTGGCTGCACTCAGACCCTTATTTAGATTATGTAAACTTGCATGTCTTTTCACTCTAGGTATGAATTTGGTAACAGAAAAATCAGTTAACTGATATGGTTGAAAAACTGATTTCTCTGACACAAGAGTATGTATTGTTTTCACTACTACTACTATTTTTTAATATATTGTTATTTTATACCAGTTATAGGTTATATAAAACAGTGAGAAAGGTATTTCAATAAAACTTATGGATAGTTGTGTCAATGAAGATGTCCTATATTTAAATAACTTGCATTTGTTTTTTAACTTCATTAATTCAGCCAAATCAAATACTTACTGATAGTGGTGTGTCCTTATTGAGGATAACTTGTAAAAGATGTGGAGGTAAGATTGGCGGCCCTGATGTCTTCTCCCATGGTTTATTTGCAGGTACCTCTTGACCAAACTCCTTTTGTGATTCATCTTTGGCATTCTCACTATCTTTTGCTAATGCTTGAAATACCTAAAATAAGAAACAATTCATAATAAGTCGTCCCTTTCCATAATTCTTTAATTAATTTTTAGAAGAGCTTGAAAGCTGCATTTTACTACTTTGATGTCCAATAAAATTTTGTTTTGAATTTTAAGATTGTACTCTTTATTGAATAGAAATGTATGAATTATATTCATAGTATGAAATCATTGTCGAGTTTTATTTTCCTGATCATTTATCATCAAAATAAATTAAAACGAAATCCCAAATTATTACAGTTTTAAAAACAATGAAATATAAACATATCATGTAATTATTATTATATAAGAAGCTAACAAGAGACATCAATAATAACTATATTATTCAGTCACTCTTATTGTATAAAAGTCCCTCATAACAAAAAGAGCATTAAAACTTTAAACATTTGTACAGTATTTTGTTAACAATCGGAAAAACAATAATACTCAATAAGAAACAATTGCCATTTGTTTTGCTACACAAATGATTATCTTCTACAAATTGTTGCTATCATAATGATTCATTTCACTTCTGGTTTACAAACTATTAGATTAATATGATGACAACTAGAAATGGGTAGGTCTGATGGCAACTGGAATTGTATCCAGATATGCATCCAACTCCAAAGATATACATCCAGGTACTTGTGACCATGAAACCCATATGGGTCCAGTTGTCAACCCGTGACCAATGGGACCAGATTGCAGGCAGAAAGTTGGAGTTCAATCTTTACTATTAGTAAGACATAACGACACTGAATCAGTAACCCAAACTTAAAATTGGTTTTAAATACTATCAAATATGTACTAAAGCAAAGTGTGTGAGTGGGTACATAAAAATATATGTATTAAATATTAATATTATCAAGTAGGTATTAGGTAGTAATTACCAACAAAAATACACTTATTTGGTAAGACCGCTTGGACAATAAAAAAATATTGTTATATTTAATTTGACATTACTAATAATCGAAATTTATCACCGTAATAAAAACTAATTCTCCGAATAACCAAAATGTTAAGCAAAAACGTATTTCTAGTCTTTATGATTACGGTTACACAAAAGTAACGAAATACCATTCTTTTGAGAGCTAATTATTATATACGGTAGACAGACAAGTGTAGTATGAGAACATCAAGAGAGATCATCATAGCAGCTGCAGGAAGGTAGTGGATAAATGTGCGAATGACTCATTACATCGACCGCTCAATATTACTAAAAAAGCTTAGCTGGTATGGTGTGGGAAGTGATGTATTAAAATAGATTCCTAACTAATAGGAAACAACTAACAAGAATAGTACAGACATTATCAATCGAAAAATAAGTTGAATGGAGAGTTCCCCACGGGAGCATGTTAGGTCCCGTGGTATTTTTAATATTGTTATAAAATTCATCTTTTAAGCTGCCAAATAAAAAATTAAGAAACCTTCTAAATTAATCGTTCCATGAATATGTATAAAAAGCATCAACCGAAATTCCGATAGCATTCTTAATTACACTCTGACGAACAGAAGTAACTATCGAAATTCGAGTATATTCCACACAGGTTATAAAAAGGACGATTGTACAAGTTGAAAGAGTTTAGTTTAAAATCTGTGGGGTGTAATGAATCGACAGTGAAAGAAGTGAACCGCTGTAGTATTACTCATCATGTTTGTAAACAGTGAATTTATTTTGTTAAAAATACAGACATTGAAAGTGGCAGTGAATATTTGTAAATTTTTGAACCCACAGAATACATTGCAATATATATCAATGGTATGAGTGATTATCAGAGTTGCATCTATTTGCTCATGATAATTTGATGTATGTTAGTGATGTTGACTGCAATATAGCTAATAGTAAGTTTAACCATGAGTTAAGAAGTATTTCACGATATTAAAAAAATATATAACTCAAATTAATATAGACAAAAGGTCGATGACTGAGTATTGAAATAGTAACCAATTTAAAGTGTTGGAGTTTTATATTGGGCAACCATTTGGTTTTCAACGCTCATTTTGATTTAGTATTTTTATGTAAGGAAGTTTTAAAAAAGTACTTTTCTACAAGGTTATCTCAACATAACACCTCATACTCAAGTCACTGTGTATAATTCTATAATTCAAAAACCTTGTCAGTGAGCTGGCTACAAATTTTTAAAATCAGTTTTAAAAACAAAGTGGACGGGCAAGACTTTGTATAGCCTTAAAAGTAAGATTCTGCAAGCTTGTATATTTCTGAGTAAAATGAGATACAGCCCATGAGAATCGGTTAAAAAAATAACTGACCTATAACAAGGTAAAGGTAGGTATGACAGCTACTGTCTCTTATTTTGCAAAATTAACTACGCGTAATGACAAATTTCGCTTCGTTGGGTATCGCTCCTAATTAAAATTGACAGTTGCGAAAATGGTACTAGCTAATCAAATTTGAGAGGGATACATGGCGTGTTCTGTTACAATTTGTTGCTACGGGATATAATGAAAAAAAAAGTATAACTGACAAGTTTGTCAAGTAATTTCACCTAAGACAATTGCCAGGGGCAAAGGAGGCAGGTGCCCAAGGGGTATTAGAACGTATACGATAGTTATGGTGATATTATTTCGATCGCTCAGTTGGTTTGTTTTCGCCACCAGTTTCAACTTGTGCATGTCACTTTGACGCAACGCACGGCACGCACCGCGGCGAACTCGTTTACGTGGGGTACACCCTTAGGACAATATTCAGCGTATTTTCGATTTTCAACTTGATCCCGAAATTAAAGCTACGAGACTATTAAGATGCCAATACCTTTTTAAAAAGTTTAGAATTAGGAGAGATATCCAAAAGAAACGGTTTACTGACGAAAAATGTTTTATTATAAACCTTAACAACAGCAAAAAACAGTAGAGTAGATAAAGGGATAACTTCAGTAACTATGTAATGATGTCTGCCGAACTGTCAAGAAATTATAAAGTTAATTTGAGTTTTATTGAGCAAGGAATCAGGCTAAACTCGAAAAATTATTTATTTCTTTACATCGCCCGGTATAAAATTGTAGCATGACTTGACTCACCTTATATTCTCTCTAAATTAAGTTTTTAATAAAAATTTTATAGTCATTGGCTTGCACCATTGCACCCGAAGAAGCAAAATTTGTCATCAAGAGATTAAAACTTATTTAGTGTAATAGGACAGTTATTTTTTGACAGATGCTTAAGCGCGACCTGCCGTTGGATTTAGAAATATTCAAACTTTCAGAATCTTATTTATAAGCTAGACAGAGTGATCCAAGAAAGTACCAGCATATGTTAAAGTTTGCCAAATTGTAGATACGTTTGAATTTTTTTTTTAAGCCAGCACTCTGACACCATCAATTGTCTTTTAAACATGCCAGTTTATTTAAAGTCAGTCCACAAATAAAAATGTTATATAACGAATATAAAATTTCGTTTCTTGGACAACCTTAGATAATACTATCTTCTCGAGATTTTTCAATCCTCTTGTCGAGAACATTTATCAGTTGCGCTCCCCTCAACTGATTGAATCTCCAAAACATTGTATCATAATTTATTTGACAAGTTTTTGTTAACCTAAGAATTCTTTGTCCTAGAAATCACAACGAAACGGCGTTATATGCAGTATAACTTCCGATTTCGACTTTCTGTGAGCTAGTTTTCCCAGAAATTCCTAGATCACGAAATTCATTTTGTCATAAAACCCTATATGAAACTGATATAACTTGCTTAATTTTATTTAACAATTAAATTGTTGCTTAATTACATCTACATGGGATTCCAGAAGAAATGTGTATTTTTGCATTATAGTTATAAAGAAATTTATGTCATCATACAATTATTATTTCACATTGCAAGTACAAGTAAACACCTATCTGTACTTGACTTTTGATTTGGCAATTATTTTAGTAATCGATTATGCGTATAACAGTAATCGATCTACTATGAATTACCTCTTCCTCATTTTGGGGCAAAATGCCCAGATATATTTAAGAAAGCATAAAACGACTTTTAAATAGCCAATCTCACTTAATAAACCTATTGAGGTTTGAAACAGTTCTTTTTAAAAATAAACAACTCATGAGATT
Source organism: Octodonta nipae (assembly GCA_034190945.1). Taxonomy (NCBI): domain Eukaryota; kingdom Metazoa; phylum Arthropoda; class Insecta; order Coleoptera; family Chrysomelidae; genus Octodonta; species Octodonta nipae. The sequence continues at coordinate 26,915,989 of CM067219.1, read as the reverse complement.
GAGATTTATTATAACAAGTGTAATATAATGAGTACAAAGTCAAAAATTGGAATTATTAATTGTGGCACATTTATATGTTTTCAAGCAGTGCCCAATTTGAATTAAGGAATATTATAGAATCTAATAAAAGTGTTTTGGGAGTAGTCAGTTTCTTAAATTAGTCATAATACCAATTTAGAAAAAACTTTTTTGGAACAAAAAAAAGTAGTGTACTTTCTGTCAAGCAATGTTAATTCAAATAATTGTCTTAAAACTATTACATTATCGTTTCTTGCTAAAATGTTGGCGTTAAAACTTCTTATTGACTAGTTATCGGATTGATTGGTAAGTTCTTCTGAACAAAGCAGTTCAGCGATTGGAATCCAATCCAAAAGCCAGCCAACCGAAGATATGGAAGACTTGCTAAAGCTACTTTCTATAGATAATATCCAAGGATTCGCCTTTTTACAATGACAGGGTTACCATGCTAAACCACAACCAACCAAAAAAAAAAAACAAATTTGTGTGTGGTAGAGATTTTTCATAATCGATTGTTATCGATTGTTGAAATTATAAACGATTGCGGTCGATTATTTTAATAATCGATTATTGATAATCGATTTGCACATGACTAAGTTGACACACAACTAGTGTATTTTCAATTAAAGTTATAAAGAAATTTATGTCATCATACAATTGTTAATTTACATTGCAAGTACAAGTAAATACCTAACTGTACCTAACTTTTGAATTGACAAGTAAGTTATACAGTGTGCAATGTACATAATGAATAACATCATAATTAACCTGAAATAATCTGTTCTTAGCAATTGCATTGTTATTTTTACACTATTACTTATTTTTACTATTACCGCAAATCCGAATGAGAATATTAAAAAACACGCGTATATTAGGTACATCATGACATTCATGATTATAATACCTGTCATAATGAAAATCCATATGTGCCAAGGTGTAACACAAACAGAAATGTCCAGATATTATCTTTTAAAGGTCTGCAAATGTAACATAATTACCAATATATTTGAAATGATGCCCTAACCAAAGATTATTTAAGATAAAAATACTTGAGTATGTAAGGCTGCTATTACATTGTCAAATCTTTGAACAAATATCTTTGATCAAACATCTTTGTCAAAATATTTCTTTAACATATATATATATATATATATATATATATATATATATATATATATATATATATACTGAGAACCGCGTTGAATTTATTGAATACCGACGTTTCGATTTTTGGACATTATCAAGAGACAAAAGTGAAAAAGAGTTTCAGAGTCTTCGAACTCGGGGCCTCATCTGCCTATCCCCAAGAGTTAGAACTGAACTAATTTGAGCTTCTGCTTCTTTTATTTATAGAGCGCTGTTGTCGTGTGAAAATGGCAATTACGGATTCGAGTGCGCCGCGTGTTTAGACGAAGTCTTTTCTCTATTTCGATGGCTTCGCGAATAGTGGATGCCCTAAGAGAATTGAGAGATATGATAGTCCTACTGTCCTCGAAGTTGATAGAGTGTCCTGTTTGGATATGGTGATGCGCGAGAGCTTCGGATCTTTTTTAGTACAGAGAGTGACCACCATTGAATCGCGACATTTGTATAATGTTTTAGGGTATAAATAGTTTGAGTGGTGTTAAAGATAGTCATTTGAGAGGTTAATAGCCTACAATGAAATGAATTATACGTGTAGTATCAAGGATTGTGTGGACACAGAAAGATCTAAGGCAAAGATGAAAAGTTAATAAGTATATAGGGTTGAAGACGGTAAGAATCATTTTTTTTTGTGTGTCGGACTGTTAAATAGAATGGGCTATAAATCATGACAAAAGTCACACATATCTAAGCCAACAGGAAGGTTTTAAATAGATAATGAAGTGCATTGTTGTACAGAGTGTCTTGAAATGAAAAATAAGTGTTAGAAGAACAGTGTTGTACAAGTTTGATGATGTCAGAAGAGATATTGTGTTTTGTTTTTAGAATATCTAACGTTTCTGAAATGGGGACATTGGTGAAAAGAGATACAACATCGAAGCTAACTAGGATATCATTTTCTGAAATTCTGTAACCACTTAGGATATCTAGGAAGGAAGAAGAGTTCTTTACGTACGAGGATGCTTGCTCGGCTAGAGGTTGGAGGGTTTTGGCTAAGTACCGGGCTAATTCTTGGGTCGGGGATTGTACCGAACTGACAATGGGCCTAAGAGGAATGTCTGGCTTATGAATTTTGGGTAGTCCGTAAATTTTCGGAATTTTAGAAGACTTTTCACGAGGAATGATGATCTTCATAACAAAAACCAACAATGACAGATTCTCACATACTGTCTATAGAAAACCAACCCATACCAATCGATACTTAAATGCCCAATCACACCACCACCCTGCCCAATTGAGTTCTGTAATGAAATCTTTGACTCTTAGATCTATTCGTTTAACAGATATTGACAATAGACAAAACGAACTTAATAATCTTCAACAAATCCTTCGACAAAACGGTTATCATCCGGACCACATTGCGCGTATAATTCATCAATCTCAACAACCCCCAATCACACCAACTCCGTCAGAAACAGAACAACAACATCAAAAAGCCGTACTTCCATACATTCGAGGAGTCGCTGACAAAATAGCACGGATTTTACAAAGACATCAAATAAAGACTATCTTTAACACCACTCAAACTATAGGCAACTTAACCGGTAACCCCAAAGACAAAGTACCTAACGAGGATCGAGGAGTTTACGAAATCTCATGTCGCGATTGCCCACAAAGCTACATCGGTCGTACCAACAGGCGCGTTAACCATCGAGTATATGAACACTCTCTGTCAGTTCGTAAAAAAGATCCGACTTCAGCTCTCGCGCATCACCATATCCAAACAGGACACTCTATCAACTTCGAGGACACTAGGACTATCATATCTCTCAATTCTCTTAGGGCATCCACTATTCGCGAAGCCATCGAAATAGAGAAAAGACCTCTCTGTCTAAACAGACGCGATGACAGCACTCGCCTTCCCACAGCTTGGACCTCCGTAATTGCCAGATTAAACAAAGCAGACACGCCCACCAATACCCAACCAATCACAACACAGCCTCATCACGTGACATCTTCTAACCCAGCGCTAACTATAAATAAAAGAAGCAGAGCAGACTCAAATTCAGTTCAGTTACCTAGTGACTCTTGGGGAGTAGGCAGATTGAGGCCCCGAGTTCGATCTAGACTCTGAAACTCTTTTTCACTTTTGTCTCTTGATAATGGCTCCAAAGCAGGAGTCGAAACGTCGAGTATTCAATAAATTCAGACGCGGTTCTCACCCGGAACCTAGCTTAGTTCATAATAATGACCGCGGAAGCCTCTCAGAACATATATATATATATATATATATATATATATAATATATATATATATATATATATATCTTTGACCACATTTACACACATCTTTCTATATTTGATTAAAGATTTTTGATGTTGTCAGTGAAAATGAAAATTCGCGCCTGCGAAGTTTATTGTGAATTTTACAGCAAAAATTTTATTATTTTAGTATGACCACCATTGATTTTGTATAATGTTTTATATAAAATAGAAACAAGAGGTTAATAGCCTACAATGAAAATTGTTAGTATCATTGTGTGGACACAGAAAGACTGGCAGATGAAAAGTTAATAAATATAGTGAAAAAACATTTTTTTGTGTGTTGTTAAATAGTGGGCTATAAATCATATCACACATCTATATAGATAATGAAGTGCATTGTTGTACTTGATTAAACTGACATAGGTTGATCCGCTATATTATACAATTTTTTTGTTTGTGTACTTTTTTAGCAATTAAAATAGACAATTATCATATCAAATAATGTGGCCTTATACATTCAAAAATAATTCTTTTGCCATTCTTGCTGCCTGTCTCAGCTCTTTTAATAAGTTCAGGTGTAGGGTAGTTGCTTGCTGCCTCAGTTGCTGGTTATTAGCCCCTTTTCTAATACTATACTTCTACAAAGGATCACATATGCCTGTTTGAAAGAGTTTCAACAGTTAATCATAGAATTAACATTTTGATTAAACTGCTAATAAGTAGTTTTGCTTATAAGGCCCACTATTGATAAACTATACCTTTTTCTAGGCACCCATTACTTTTTTTATAAAATGACTGAAACTGTAGACATAAAAACACACCACAGAAGCACAAAGAAGTATAAAATTACATAAATTCCTTATTTGGAATAGAAAATATTTGATCAAATATTTCATGTAGTGTAATATGTCATTTAATAAAATTTGTTCTGACATTCATACCAAATATTTGATCAAATGTTTCATAAAGCATTTTATCAAAGATCTTTGACTTTGAAAATGTAGCATACCGCCTAAGGATAAATTGTGTTTGAAAATAATACCATTATTATTTATATGCATTTATGTGTTTTTTATATGTTTTTGATTTGTAATTATTTAGTGTTTTTTGTATATTAGGACTGTCATATTTCAATAAATCATATATATTACTTAATCTAGGAAAAGAGTGTGTTACTGAGTGTGAATTTTTGGTGTGGAAATAAAGCAGAAAATTTTCAGTGTCCAATGATTTTTGAACACACAGAAAATTTGCAACAATTTAAATAAACAGAAATTCACTCTTGGAACAACAATCTGCCACTTCTGGTCAGCTGTCATTAATTCAGTACTACTAATTGTTTTGTTGCAGCTCTCGAGAACATATTTCAATTGGTGTTAGACAGACATCCATCATTAACAAAAAGGAGTGCAGTGCACAAATTCCTATACATTCTGACTTACCCATTTCTGATGACAACTGACCCTTTCAACCCAATCGATTTTGCTAAATAAGCAGTTGATCATATTTAAATTTAATTTAGTAATTTAATAACTATTTATTATCTGTATTTTTGTAGAACAAGAAAACTTTCAACCATTAAAACCATAATCATCCAATTTTTTCATATTACAGTTAAAAAAACAGCAAAATCTCACCTCAAAATCTGACTTCTTAACTGCTATTAAATTATTTTTGATTCCACTATCATCCTCTACAACTTTATTGCTAGGGTCATTTTTCCATTCACCATCGACACAAAACTTATACTGATGTTCTCCTTCAGGCAAATCAATTATAGTTACAAAATCACCATGGCTCTTCACCATAGGAATACTCTGCCAGTTTGAGAAAGTTCCACTAATGGAGACTTCTTTTCCACCACCCTCCCATCTAAATACTGTTGGAGTTTTTGTATCTCTAGTACTTTGGGGTATTGGAGTTCCCTCAGATACTATAAAAATAATAAGCATTATGGATATCAATGTTTAAAAAACAAGTTACCTGTATTTGCTCTGGGTCTTGTGTGTTCATAAGTTGCTGCAGGTTTTGTAAAATAGGGTTCCTCATCTTCCTGTAGACCTTGAAAATTGAGTTTGTTTTCGGTTTTTTTATCAAAAACAAACGCTTGTCCTTCCTTTGAAGGTGATGGTGGTGCTGTATCCGCGGATTTTTGTCTCTCTCGAGGAGCTCCACTGCTACCTGCATTCCCCATTTCAAAAACAATCTTATTTAATACATGTTTTGAAAATTAAATTAAATATTTAATTTTTAGCCACTTGACAATTGACAAATGTCAGATGTCGATGTCAGTTCAATCTATGAATCAGGAGTTAGTTGTGTCAAATGAATGACAAATAGCTATAGGGTGATTCATTTAATTACTTCGAGGATAGCCTGGATAACCTGGAGGTAGCCTGCAATGCACAAATATCGTGCCAAGGTTAGAAAGAGAGGGCAATAGAGAGAGGCTATTTTACTCGATTGGTAGCTTAGAGCATTTACTTTCTAGAGATAGCCTGCAGTGCACAAATGTCTTGGTAAGACTAAGGACAGAGAGGGCAATAGAGAGGGCAAGAGGCTATTTCACTCGGTTGGAAGCTGCTTCCAATAAAGCATGTTGTTCATTGGCTGCGTCCACCGACCATCCACCCACAAAGTGAAATAGCCTCTTACTGTCTCTATTGCCCTCTCTTTCTAGCTTTACCACGATTTTATACTTGACAGGCTATATCTAGATGGTAAATGATCTAAGATTGGTAGTTGCAGTTTGCAGTCACAGATCAAACCGAGAGAGAAGTTCCAATCGAGTGAAATAGCCTCTTGCCCTCACCACCTTATACGCACTCTGACCTTCACTCTCTTTCTGGCCTTGACACATTTGTGCATTGCAGGCCCCCTCCAGAAGTACAAGCTCTATGTTTAATTACGTAATGTTGGTAATCACGTATATTGTGTCATATATTTAGATAAGGTTAAAACCTCGCCTTTGTTCTAAAAAATATTCATTTTTTTTCCATTTTTTATACACAGTCACTTCTGTGAGATACCCCAGAATAAATATCAAGATTCCCACATGTAATTTGCCCAATTTGTAGAAAGAATTTTTGAAATTGCAATAATCATCTTTTTCGGTCCGGGAACTTTACTAACTATATGCGACTGATATAGGTATACTCTAACGTTTCTCCTTTACATACCCATTTTGGCAACTATTACTTATTCGATAAATTTGTAGAGACATATGTATTAACACAGTTTTGTACGCTAATACCAAACCTTTATTTAAACACCCAACTCAAGGAGTTTGGTTTACTCCTTAATAAAGACAACTTATTAGAGTTGTGACACACCAAAGGTTCCACAGCATTTCCATTTCTAGAGACATGTTTAAATTCGGAAAATGCAATATATAATATATGAGTAGATATATATATTATAGTATTTTAATCTTGAGGGAGTATAAATTGAAAATCAATACTGATAGCCGCAATATAATTTCTAATTACCTACCTAATCATCGTAATTTTGTTATTTAATTTAGAACTTTAGTGACACCTAAAATTTAATTATTTAGTATTCTTTATAAACTTTGGAAATGGTTGTTTATGCGTTTTTTTTTTCTTCAGACTGAAGCAAAGTCAAATCCGTCGGTAGGTATAAGCCAATTTTAGCCATTTGCGCTTAAAAAATTGTTTAAACAAATTGTGACCAAGTTACACTTAGCCATATTGATTCTTATTCTAACTTGTTTGCATTGTTTACCTGCTTAAATTTCAGAAATAAACTTTGACTTGAAACATGATGAAGTTCTAGTACTATCCATCTCCAATTTATGTAATGTTATTTAATTTGTATTGTTTGAATATCTTTTTTAAAACAACTGATTTTAAAAATACAAATAAAATACATTTGTATTTTTTATGCGATCGAAAAGGCCCCTCCCCAAATCTTTCATTTAAGTAAAGTAGATTCTAAAATTTACGTGAAATTTAGTGGAATTTTAATTTTTTGAATGTCTTTTAACAGTTATTAAGGTTGGCATTCATTTAATTCTGAATCACCTGAACTGTTTCGGATTTCTCTTAAAAATTGAAAAAAAGTATCTCATATAATAAACCTTTTGATTTCATATATTATATGCTTCATCCCCCAAAATTAATATTAGCGTTTCTCCTTATTTGGAAAGACCCAATAGTTTAAACTGAATCTATTATGACCCAGTTTGAAATTTGGGAGACTCGAAAACAAAGTAAATATGCCACAACTTCGTAAGAAACAACCACAATTTTACCTATTTCAAAAGTATATTTACGCTTAAAAAAAGAGAAGGTTTTTCAGTTCACCGAAATCGATTTGAAAATGTGAAATTAAGAAATATGCAAAAGGTTCTCAAACCGAAAATTCATTGATCTGAACTATTTCTCTTAAACGTTCATCGTCACATATGGTAAAGTAGCTTTCTTTATATTGCGATTTTTCAGAAAATCGGAAAATAAATGCATACAAAATGTCAATGTCATAGTCAATATAGTTCCATCAGAAAATAATTACTAATCTAACAGGGTGTTTTGTTTTTAACTCTAACTTTTATTTATTTTTGAAGAAAATCAATTCTACGCCAATTTCTTTTTTTGTAATTTCTAAGTATGCACCTTGGGCATAGATAACCACCAACCGTTGGCGTGAGCCGGAATCTATTGTATGATCTGTGCCGGAATCGCAGTGCGAAATAAGTACGAATTGCAAATGTTTGTACTTCTTTTAGTACTTTTTCAGAGTTTGAGTTTACCCGAATTATATCAACTGAAATCAAATTTAACCTCACATTATTGGTTGAGGATTAGAAAGAAAAATGTTAATTTAGCACTTAAAATAAATAATAACCTGAGTATTTAATTTGAAATAACAACTTCGATATTATTGACCTAGACCTCAGGCCGTAGCCAGCGGGGGAGGTCTCGTGGTTCAACCCCCCCCCCCCCGAAATTTTGGAATATTGGGTTTCAACATTCAATTTTAACCAAATAATCATCTTTTTCATGAGAATATATTTTATATTTATACATGTTTATATATCCTAGATATATATGAATACAAATACAGATTTTGCAATACCAATCAGTCCACCACGAATCAAAAAAATTATCCAACTTTTTTAACTGAAATTGTGGAATTATCTGTTAAAAATAACAAACTAGCCGGTACCCGCGGTTTCTGTTAAAAAAAATAGCTTGTGAAACATGAAATATCCAATAAAACAACTTTTTCTAATTTGTGAACCACCATGCGTAACAATAAATTAACCAGTCCCGAATGTATTTCACTCAAACTGCAAGTGCTTATGGGCCACCCTATATAACAGTTTTAATCAACTTTTTAAACTTTTTTAACCTCTTTGTATAATTGTAACTCTACTTTATGCTTTAGTGCAACCATTCTGTATATGCTAGTATTTATTTGTCACCACATATAACATTTTTTAAACGCATAACTATACCTTTAGTCCACCCTATATATCAGTGATGCAACTGCTTATGGTCTACGCTATATAATAATTATTTCTAAAATTTTCCTCCACCCTATTTTTTAACCACGCTTTATATGCAACTTTTTTACACATTGGGTTAAACTCACTGTATAACTATAATTTTGCTTCGGCCCATATTTTAGATATTTTAGTAGGATGAAACTGTTCATGATCTATTAATTTTTTTTATTACATTTTTTGATCCACGCTGTAAATCTATAATTCTACTCCGCCCTCGATTTCAAATACCTTGTATGTACAACTACCCAACACTCAGTATAACTATAAAGACACCAATCCCCAACATAATTTTCCAAAACTGCAACTACTTATTAACCACCCTATATAACAATTTTATTTTTTTAACCGCCTTGTATAATTATAACTCTACTTCCATCTTTATTTAAAGCATCATGTTTATAATGCTGCCAAATAGTTAACCATTTTAACTTATTTGTCTATACGTTTTTGAACCACCCTGTATTACCATAATTTTACACTACAAAATATCTCAATCACCTTGTATATGATTTGCTTAGGGACTATCAAATATAACACTTAACTATCACTCTGCACCCACTATATATCTCAACTATCTTATCCACCAATTTTTTTGATATTTTTTGAGTCACCCTGGAGAGTATAATTTGTCTCCACCTTATATTTCAACCCTCTCTTATATGCTTTTTTTCTAACATTCTTTTCATCACACTGTATAACTATACAACTTCTAATCGGCCTCCCAGTATAACATGTTTGTATCACCCTGTATAAATACAAATCCACCAATTCCCAACATATTTCACTAAAACTACAATTGACCACCCTATGTAACCATTTTTTTTATTGAACCGCCTTGTATAACTACAACTACTGTATAATTATAATTTTACTCTACCCTTGTATATATAACTACTTATGGGCCACCCAATATAACATTTTTGTACCACCGTTTATTGTTAGAATGCTACTCCTGCAACTGCTTATGGCTACCCTATATGACAATTTTATTCAAGATTTTTTAAACCGCTTTGTATAACTAACTCTACTTCCATCTACATTAAAACTATCCCGTATAAACCGCTGCCAATTTGTCAAACATTACAACTTATTTTTGAACCACCCTGTATAACTATAATTTTACTCTACAAAATATTTCAACCACCCTGTATGTGCATCTGCTTAGGGACCACCAAATATAATTTTTTTAAGCGCTTAACTATATCTCTGCTCCACTCACTATCTTAAATGTGCAACTGCTTATGGACTACGCTATATAACCATTTTTGAACCACCCTTGAAAGTATAATTTTTGTTTCTACCTTTTATTTCAACCACACCCTATATCCAGGTTTTTCTAACATTGTTTTAATCACACTGTTTGAACTATAATTTTACTAGGATCCATGTTTCAGATATTGCATATATGCAACAGCTCATGTCTATCCTAGAAAAAAATTTATCCAACTTGTATAACTATAAATCTACTCCATCCGCTATTTCAACTACCTTGTATTTACAACTACTTATCTGCCACCCGGTATAACATTTTTTGTACCACCCTGTATAACTATAAAGCCGTCAATGCCAAATATATTTCACCAAAACCGTAACTGTATGTATGTACTACAACTACCCTCTATACGTTACGACTCATTTGGATAACCAATATAACTTTTTTTAAATAATTATCAGAACACTTCTTCCTCCTATATTTCAACTATCCTATCTTTGCAACTTATTATGAATTTCACAATTTTCCTAATATTTTTTCAAGACATATCAAAGTATAATTTCTCTCCACGTTTTATGTACAACTTTTTCTAACCTTATTTGAATGGCACTGTATAACTATAACTTTACTGCGAACTATATTTTCAGGTACTCCATATATGCAAATGCTATATTTCAACAACCTTTTATATGCAACTACTTACTTGCCACCAAATATAACTTTTTTGTACCACCCTGTATCCTTAGAATCCCACCCCACCCTATATTTCGACCAATTGGTAAATGGAACAGCTTGTAGATCATAACTTTACCTACTTTATAATATTTTTTAAACACACCTGTATAGCTGTAATTATACTCCGCTACATGTTTCAACCATCCTATAAAGCAACTACTTGTGGATATAAAACAAGTTTTTAACCACAACATAAATAAACTATAATTCCACTCCATCTTATATTTCAAACAACCTGTATAAACAACTGCTTCTAACATTTCTTCAACCCATTTCATAACTATGGTATATTATAAACATAATTCAAAGATCCTAACTGCTTACCTAACATATTTTTTTAAGATTTTTTATTCACTATATAAATATTCTACCCTTTTTCAACCACTTGGTATATGGAACTGTTTATGGCCCACTCAAAATACTTTTTTTGGACCACCCCGACAACTAATTCCACTCCCCCTTATTTCCACCACATTGTATATATCCAGCTGCTTATAGGACACCAAATATAACTTTTTTAAACATTTTTAAATCCACGTAATTCTACTCCGCTCTAAGATTCCTATATACAGAACACCCTGTAAAATTACGCTTGTTATATCAGTTGATTTTTGTTAAATCGAAACGTTACATTTGCACATTCCGAATTTTTAATAAAAGCTAAGCTGATACCAGAATCCTAATAATTTGTGCGTGCGGTGGAACTAATTGAGTAATTGTATTACCCAACATGGTAGAAGTTTTTTCGCTTTATCTACTGTTTCGGTCAATTTTGCGCAGCGCTGCAGCCATTTTGATAGCCGTAAATGTCTAGTTAACAATGGCTGGGAAATAATTCTCTGCCAATGGCAAATTACTTGAAGAATAATTGATGGTGCTTCACTTATTTATAACTCTGTGGAAGCACGTAGCTGTGAGCAATTAAAAGATTCAGCAAAATAGAGTTAAATAGTTCTTACGTGATGCCACGAACAAACAAACAACATGACAAAAAAGGAGTTGAAAATTCTAAGACCAATTTTTCAATAGAATAGAAGATGTAGATTAATTAAAATATTAAATACTTCCTGTTCCAAAATAACAAACTTGGTGTGCAATTATAAGTGTCCGTAGTAAGACTTGTCACTTCGGCCACATGTTTTAACAAAAATAATTTTTTTGGAAATTCATATTTTGAGTTTTATAATAGGTATTTGTTTTAAAAGATTTATACGGTTTTTATACCTATTCTACTTTATTAAAAAATTGCATGTGTATTTATTAATTTTAAGTTTTATACGTGGGCACTTTAACACGTTCAAATAACAGTACGAAAAAAATGGCTGATGCGAACGCATGCGCACTGAAAATAAAAGGCCTATTTAGAGAGATAAAATGTCACCAAATGAACATTTTATCGGCCCGAACAAACAAACAAACAGACAAACTATATTTAAACAACTGTAGTTGTAATGTTAACAAAAATAATAAATTCATATTTTGAGTTTTATAACGGTTTTTATACCTATTCTACTTTATTAAAACATGTGATTCGTTCAGATTAATTATAGGTCACATGAACATTTTATCGGCATATATTTAAACAACTAGTGTCGATAAATCTGTATCATTATTATTCGTAATATTCATATTTCATATTAATTACTACTGGTTTGAAAATAATCTTATCATACAGTCTCTCTCTCTCTCTCTCTCGCTATATATCTTTTCTGTCTGCTCTTCTTGTCGTTTAGGTTGACATGTTGTAGTCTTAGATCATTTACCATCTAGATATAGCCTGTCAAGCATAAAATCGTGGCAACGCTAGAAAGAGAGGGCAATAGAGACAGTAAGAGGCTATTTCACTTAGTGGGTGGATGGTCACAGCCAATCAACAACATGCTTTATCGGAAGCAGCTCCCAACCGAGTGAAATAGCCTCTTGCCCTCTCTATTGCCCTCTCTCTCCTTAGTCTTACCACGACATTTGTGCACTGCAGGCTATCTCTAGAAAATAAATGCTCTAAGGTTGTAGTTGACATCATTCTGCCACCGAAACGATCTGACTTTTGTATTATTTGTTTTATGGCTCGAAACCGTGTAGTGTTTGTTACTTTAAACTTGATTTATCAAATATTTTTCGCTTTAGAGGTTTAACGATTCAAGGTAAAGTTGAGGCTTAAGAAATTATATACCTAGATTGTATGAATTTTCTCAGTAAAGCAAACTGTAATTGTTTAATAGAATTAGTTAACTAATCATCTTAGAGCATGTCGGTAAATGATCTAAGCGAAATCATGAATAATCATAAACAATTAAAGATTCCGTGACATCATTCATTCGTTTTGTGGTCAGTAAAACGTGGTTTCCGGATCCGGCATTTTGGTTTTTATCTATTTGTGGAAGTGATTTGGCGTGAGTGTATTTGTTCATTAAAGCGATTTAAAGTTTTACAGTAGTCCTAAATATGGTTATAAAGTGCTAAATAGAGTTAGATACTATTCAGATAGGATCGTCATTTCAACGAAATATACCGTAGCTTAATTCTTATTACCAGAGTTCAAGTATTGATTGTTGAAACCATTTGAAAGCCAGTAATCTTGTATAATTAATTAATACATTAGGTTTGTATTGTATTTTTTTTCTAAATAGCTAATATTTTGTATGAGGTTTATTTAATTTTTATATTGATTCGTAGCAAAAATGAGAAACACCGATAGAGAATCGGCCTCTCCGCGAAAAAGTAAAAGTAGAAGCCCATCGAATAGTAGTGCAAGCCGAAAAAGTAGAAGTCGCAGCAGGTCTAGTATTTCGAGGTACTATTTTGTAATTCTTCGAATTTATTGTGTAAAATAATGAATTTTTGTTAGATCAAGGTCTAGAAGTCGCAGCAGTGAAATTGATGGATACAGACTGCATATTGCAGATATAGGTGATGAAGTAAGGAAATCAGATTTGGAGAAGGTTTTTTCAGGATATGGAGCATTGAAAGAGGTATGGATGACCAACAGTACACCATGTTTTGGATTTGCTGTCTTTAAAGATAAGAAAGCTGCAGCTGCTGCTTTGAAAGCAACTGATGGAGTGTATGTAGACAATGTATAACTAATAATATAAATGTTGAGGTTGGGTTTTTTTTTAGTGAAGTTGCAGGATGCAGAATCCGTGTCACTTATGCAAGGCCCAGAACTCGTGGGTCAGGAAGAAGATTTTACAATTCAAACATGAGATGCTACCAGTGTGGTTACAGTGGACACTTCTATCGTGATTGCCCTGAGGTTAATGGAGGAGGTGGCAAAAGTGACCGGTATAGTATATCTTTATTTATATCATAAAAATCACCTCTGACATTTAAAGTGCACAGTAAAATATTTTATAGTAAGGTATGTACAAATTTAATAAAAGATTAACCATAAATATGTAACACAAAAGTTTTTTCAGAATTTTCATTTTTATTAAAATTTTTTGGGATATATATATATATATATATATATATATATATATATATATGCATCATATTATATTTGAATATTAATTTTTTTCTGTTATCAAGTTAGAAGAACAAAAATAATTTTGTTTCTTAAATCTCAAATCAGATAATACAGATTATTAGTTACCATCAAACAACAGCTACTAATTTAATTTTTTAATTTATGACAAAAGTTTTAAATGATTTAGCCCAAAAATACTAAAAGCACCTTACTTTGGATAAAAAAATATGAATATAAGATACCAAATATCTATTAACTGGTTTAAAAAATGATCAGAGATAATAAATTATCTTGTTTACTCAGTTTTATTTGTCATATTTCATAATTTTCTTTATTTGCAAGGAGAATTACAGTTTTCAAATTTAATTTGGCTACTGATCAGACACCTTGCTAAAGAAATGAAAACAGATTTCTTTCCTAAATAAAACTAAAGTTTTACTTGAAATAGTCAGTTTTCTACATTTTTGTTTGTTTCTTATCAAGATTCATTTTCAAGGTTGAATGTTTATAATGAATAGCAGTAGTTTAATTTATTTACTTATTACAAATGATAATGACAAAATTACCATTATTGTTAGTTCAAATAAATTTTGAGGACTTTTTGTCAGGAAATTGTTTAGTGACATTAGAATATCAATAATCTGTGTTCTTAAATGCTTACACAACATATTTTTATATTGTTTCTTACTTGAACTTGAGCTGGGATAGATATTCAAAGAAAATCTTCTTATCCTTTTGGTACTAAAAGGAAAAATCCTCTTGCCATCCATTATAACACAGTTGTACACAAATCACATAGCAGTTGCACTTGTTTACATGATTTTATTTTCACAACAGGTAACACATTCTAATCTCCACTTGAAAAATTCAAACAGCTATAGTTGATAATTGATAATGTACATTGGTTTTGATTATTGAACATATATTAGTGGCAATGTGATAAAAGGTTTAACAAATGTATTTTTATGCTGATTCCTTCAAGCTTTTTTTCAACTTGATCACTTTGTTGAAACTTATCTTTTTTTGGTGGCCTATTAAAACATAAAGATTTATTGAGTTTAAATTGCTAGTAATAAAAATAATTAAGTTATGATAAGCATTTTTAATTTGCTGGTTTAATTAGTCTTAACTATGTTTTATGGAGGGAATTATTTATAACATGCAAATAAAGAGAATAAGTGGTATTGTTTTGTTTATAAATTTAGTAAGATTGCTTAAATTTGAACTTTATGACCTTAAAGCTATATATAGCACATATCAGAAGCAGGGCAATTGTTTTAAATTAATATTCATTTGTATTGATTAGAAGTCATATATTCTACTTAACTGAATAAATTCACACATCTGAATGTTTGTGATGTAAGCAATATATTGGTTTGTTAGTGTCTTGTCATTGGAAATAAAATTCACAGGGTTCTAAATTGATTAAAAATGTCATGTACTAAATTTGATGATAAAATTAATGTGCTCAATAGCATTTTATTTTCTGTATGCAGCTTTGTCTGATGTTTTGTTAGTACTTTGCTTTTTGCATAGTAATATTTGGAAGCCTAGGGAATACATTTCATATTAAGTTTACTATAGGATTAAATATATGTAATCACTATTAACTCAGAAAATAATAAATATGAACAGTACATCTCTAAGCAGTTTAGGTGACATAATTACAATTTGCTTCAGTCAAAAATCTATCTAAATTATTCAGGTAGTTCAAATATAAAATAGGTGAATGATACTAAATTCTTTCTTCTTTGTCAAACTCATTGCATGGTCTTACATCTAAAAACTTCATATTATTACACTTCTACACCACTCTACAATATGCCAATTCACAATTCCATTATTTGGGAACAGTTGAAGTAATTTAGTCATTGGCAGGGCCAGAGGCATATCTTCACCATTTTCATTGGGGACAAGGAAAGTAGAATATCATTTTCATTTGGGTGGAGGCAAAAACTAGGATATTGTAAATTATTTTATTATCAACATTTTAAGGGGGGGGGGGAACCTTGTCCCAGGCTAAAAACGCCACAGGCATAAGTTTGATATTGAGAACATCTTGTTTTGTGGGACTGTGAAGGTGACTAACATGTTTTCTTTATTGATTCTTGATGTAATCTAATTCAATAGAAGTTCAAAATCGCAATTTTTTATATGAACAAAACTTTTTAAATGCATATCTGTAAATGATAAGGTTGGTCCAAGTTTTCCAATAACAAATCCTTAATCAAAGTCACACTTACAGAATTTATTTTATCTTCAATAATTATAAATGCAGCACAATCAAGTAAAATATTGTTCTCAGCATACGATACACTGGTTGCCAGCAGAGATGTGGACATCCAGCTTAGTCAAACTGCACTCAGCAGCAAAGTGTGGATGCTTCTTATTTATAAATGCGAAGTTAATAGGATGTTGTAGTTAGCACTACATATGACAAGAAATAAATTAAATAAAATGAAGTTTTAATGTTATATAAATCAGCTGTGTGTGGAGTTGTCAAAGAATGTGGTTTATTTATAAGTGGTATGAACTTTTGGAAAATTGTTACCAGTGCAATTACCTCATCATTTTTAATATTTCAATTTTTATTTTCTTTTGTCTTTTACTAAACACTTGAATTTGTCCTATCACTTGTGCTCCCATTTTTTTTATATCTTTCTTATATCCTTTAAAATCTTGGTTTCATTTTCTTCAGTGCATTTCGGTGATAGATTCATGAAATCTTGGAATTATTTCAGCAACTGTAGTAAACAACTGACTGTTGTCAGTATCTACAAATTTATAACTACCGTGATATCTGTTCTTGTATGGTTGGCTTTTGTCATTTTGTAGTAAAACATCCTGCAAAGTCTGTTGCTTGTTCATACACTCTTTTGTTAATTTTGATTAAAAATATTTAGAAATACAATTCCCATCCATTTTTATTAATTATTTGTTCTACTCTAAAAATTGTAGCTGATATTCTTTTGGATTTTTTTCATTTCTTGTTGGAACATTGTTTATAGTCATTTGCACTAACAAAATTCAACTATAAGTGATTATATAATCTTAACTAGTCACATTTTACTATAAGTAAATGTGACCTGTTTTCTTTATGTTTTAATTTCTAAGATATTGGAGTAGCGCAAAATCTAACTTAAATATAAGACTATAATACCAGTTTTGTTATATCAAGGTCAGGGTTCAACAAAAGTAACATCAAATTATATAGGTCTGGTTTTGAATATGAATATTGTCTAGGTATTATTATCTTATTAACTGTTAATTTAATAACTGGTTTAAATATGTCAGGGTCACTATTGTTATTTCCTGTAGAAATTAAATTTGTGATGACATTAATTAAAAGCAATAATTTTCTGGATGGTTAATGTCAATTATCTAACCTATCTGAAATATATGGGTAATTGTTTCTCAAAGTTAAGTGAAAATTGTTATTTAAAATTTTCATTTTTTGTATATTTTAGTGCTTGCTCTTTTTAAATTAGTATATGCTTAATGATAAAATATGGAACAATATTCTAAAAGAATAATCTTTAATAGATTTAAATCACCACCCACAAAGTCTGTCAACAAAGTAACATCACATTTGAATTCTGTTATAATGATAAGAATTTGACTAACATGAATGCCAAAACCTAGTTTACACCAAGTATCATAAATAAATAATTTAGTCAACTGTGAGTTGGACTCGCATGCTAAGGGTGCCGTACCACCTTCAAGATTCTAATATTCCAGTTTCAGATGAGCAGGGAATGAGTGCATTTTCTTATATTTCCCTAATATCTTTTAAAGGAACTGTTTTAAATTTATAAAAAATATACACTTTCATTTTCCACACATAGACTTTTTATTTTATTTGCTTCAGGATTCGCTTGATTTTTATAAGAATATATATAATGGGCATTTTTTAATATTTTTTTTAATATCTTTTAATTAATTTATTTTAAAAATATGGAAAAAATATATTTATTTTCGTCATAATGAGCCCTTTCATTTGATATATAACATGATGGGTTAGAAACAATTTTAATTTTATATTTTACATTTGATTCTGTAATTTGCCCCCCTAAATTAAAAGTCGAGGTTTCTCCTTTTTTTTTTCAGTAAACTTCAGGTCAGACCCTATACCTCTGATTTTTTTTTCAAAACTTTACGTTTTATAGTTTCGGGATGGGGGGGGGTAATGGGTCAATTTTGGTATATTTTCGTTAATATCTTTTTAATTATTTTTTTTTAATTTGAAAAATATATATTTGTGTTCTCAGAATGGGACCTTTCATTTGATATATTACATGAAAAATTTAATTTTCATTTAATTACATAATTTGTCCCCCAAAATTAATATTAATGGTTTCCCCTTATTTTTCCTGTAAAGTTCGCGCAACGATCTATATTTCATATATTTTTTTACTCAGTAGTTTCGGAGATTAGGGGGGGATGGTCGATTTTTTGTTGTGTTGAGTAATGTTTGAAACTTAAATTGTGAAAAATATCATTTTCATTATTCTTAAAATGGACTAAATGGCACTGAAAATGTTTACAGCATTGTGAAGATGATGAACAATTATCCAAGAATGTTGAAATATGTTCCATATTTTATCATTTCATAAATTTAACTGCTTATTGCTGGAACCTTGGTGAAGATTCAAATTTGTTTATATTATACCTAAACCAACAATTAATCACATGCTGGTGGTCATGAGTGTTTGCTTTTTTTAATGCCTACAGGACAAGACAGTAACCAACTATGAATTTATGCCTTACTTTAAATATTTTCTGTGCAAAATACACCTGCAAAATTTTCTATTGAGTTTGCCACGACGAGTTTTATTTATTTTCTCATATAATAGATGTTTTTCTCTTATCTTTGTTTATTAATTTTGAAAGCGCTTTCCACGAATATGTGTGTTGTACCCTAATTGTGTTTTGTGATTTGTCAGGCACATGGTTGTTTATTTATATGGTTTGGTTAAACAGTATATTATGATGGGATTTGGAGGTGGTTGAGCCCCCCGTAAAATGTGAAAAATCGAAAATTGAGACTTGACGTGGACGAATAATAGAATTATAGCGTCTCATCTCTTCTCTCTGTTGGTTGAGCAAAATTAATGATGGGTTGATTTTGTTGGGTGCATGTTTTTAGTTACGGACGTTCAAGAGGCTACAGGGAGCGGGACCGTGACCGCGATCACAGGCGATCGGGATATAGGTCAGGTGGCAGGAGCAGCCATTACGACGATAGGAGTTCGAGGAGGAGCGGAGGCGGCAGCAGACGGCGCTATTGAAAAAAATCATTCGAATTTTTGGTGTAATGGAAGTATCAAATCTATTGGTCTTATACATTTTAAATTAATTGATTCCAAATACCAGCAAATATTTCGCAATTTATTACTTTTTGGCTTTTTGTGAACCAAAACTAGTTTTTGGTTTTGCTTTTGAAGATTGAAACTACAATGATGTTGGTCAATTAATATATTATCTTTATTTAAATTAACAAAAGGAAGTGAAAAACTTTCTTAAGATTTTTATTTTTGGTTTTATGATAGAAATTTTAATTTGTAACAAATCTATGTAGTTTATGTATTTTGGGAAATATTTTGCTGGAAATATATTATTGTAGTTATAGTTAGTGGATTTAAGAATTTTATTTCGAATTGTGTGTGAACCTTTTTAATGGTGTTATTTTCACTACATGACTTAATAAAATTGTTCTGCATTACTTTTTTGGTTTTATTACTATGGAGTCGTTCAATATTATGTCAGACCCCTACACCCCTGTATAAGCGAAAATAAAGAAATCGTGACTCCCCCTAAATGATAAGATGTAAGAATTTTTTCAAAATTTAAGATTTAATGAAAGAATTTGCAATTAAAATGAACAAAACAGTCAATTGACAGTGTTTTAATGACACTGGACTTTACTTTTTTCAAGCTTCGCAGTACATTTAAAAGAACGACTAATAATACCTAATGTAAAGTTATACATTAATTTCCCTAACAGCCCATTTGTGAAAAAAGTCTAAATCAGCTCAATAAAAATAATTAATTCGAAATTATAAGCAGTATTTGCAAACATTAACTTAAATTTTTATTCTTATGCAAGATTTATAGAATACTCGCCATACAGTTAATACTTAAATGTCGGGGTCCGAGAAAACGTAACGCACGGTGAGAGAAAGAGAAAACTAAGT
Organism: Octodonta nipae; assembly: GCA_034190945.1. Lineage (NCBI taxonomy): Eukaryota > Metazoa > Arthropoda > Insecta > Coleoptera > Chrysomelidae > Octodonta > Octodonta nipae. The sequence continues at coordinate 26,895,483 of CM067219.1, read as the reverse complement.
GGACTTATCATCTAACTACTTATGGCTTCTGATTGGTGCGCGTTTGCGTCTGTCAAGTTATGTCTAGGTATTGCTTGCAGCTGTAGACATACATAAGTCCACTTGGTTTTCTGTCTATCACATCTAGCGCCGCGCCCCCTCTGGTTTTTCGACTTATTCTAAAAGCAGTAGTGTTAACTAATCTTCTATTTACCCTATTTTATTTTCAATATATCTTTATATTAATTAGTGTTCTGAACCCGAAAGTAGCTAGTACAGTTAGTACAGAAAGGCAAACTTATTTTAGAGATTACAATAATTATGCACTTAAACTTTTTTTGTAGTATCTGATAATTAGTATGAGTATTGTTTGATAACATATCAATTTACCCGGGTTCATTAGGGTTTTCTCTCCTCAGATGTTCCTGAAGAGATAAGTATTTGAAATTTTGAACGGGAAACTAATGTAGTAAGGCAGATATTCAGAGTGAAAGAGATGACTGCAATAGGATATAATAGACGTTTCAACTCCAACTCTGGGTTCGTTTTTAATCGCAGCTGACGAAGACTGAGTAATTGATACATGTTTTATCAGGGATAAAAGTAAGAATTGTAAAGAGAAACGGCAAGAGATACAGGATGGCTTAAATGATCCAAATTGCGCGGTTCCAAATCCAATTAGGTGCTTTATCGAAATCAAAATATGTACAGGGGTTTTCAAAATATCGAGTACTACAAAAAATTGTGGTTTTCGAAAAATTGTAATATATGCGCCTCTTGTATATAAATTTGATATAATTTGGTAGTTTTGTATTAGAGAGTATGGCCAATCGATGGAAATTAATAATTTTGTTCTAGGCCTAAATTTTTTTCAATCATAGCCAAATTTGTTATTTCTTATGGCCGCCATATTGGATTTATACGGCTTTGAATAGCACATAAAAGGAGCTTTTCAACCATGTATAATAGGCCTTTCTTTGGATAACAGAAAATGTAAATAATTAAAAAACAGTTTAGTTGCCTGTGAGATAAAATGCCGTATGTTTTTTCTTTAAAATTGCCCAAAAAAATAATAAATAAATGTACTCTTTTAAGTATGATATTAAACAACTAAAAATTACATATTTGTGATTTAAGTAAAAAAACTAACCGTGAACAAAGCCTTAAACTAAATCAAAATGGATAGAACAAGGGCTGCTTCAAGTGCCTCTACTAAACTTCTTTATAAGTATCCCCAAATGCAAAAATCAGAGGCGTAAGGTCGGGCGAGCCAGCAGGCGAGGCAACTGGAACTCGATATCCAGTCATTTCCATATTGTTCATTCAAAAAGTCATTTATGAAGAGGCAAATGATCTTATGTTTGGTCGAGGCGTAAGGTCGGGCGAGCCAGCAGGCGAGGCAACTGGAACTCGATATCCAGTTATTTCCATATTGCTCATTCAAAGAGTCATTTATGAAGAGACAAACGTTCTTATGTTTGGTCGACGTAATTTTGTAATATCTCAAGATATCTAGGAGCAGTCCAGTTGTCATAAAAGTGTACAATAGAACGTGTCTCTTTATGATTCCTAGCCTTACATCGCGAGTGAAGAACCGATTTTGATCGGCCCAATACACGTTATTGTATCTGTTAAATACTCTGCAATTTGTAAATCTTCTTTCATCAGATAACAGAACCTTAAGCGGAAATACATGATTTTCTTGGCATTTTTCAACGAACCAATTGCAAAACAATCTTCTTTGTATGTTACCAACTCGAGGTTCTTGACTAATATGTTCTACATATGGACGAAACATAATTTTTAATAATTTTCTGAGCAGTCGATTTAGACAGTTAAATATTATTTTCCATTTGACGAAGGGGGTGGGTGAATTGTCGATAATACTTTGTAAAACAAAATTTTCAAGATTTTCATTACACACTCTATTTTGGTTAGGTGTTTTAAAGGAACCAAAGGCAAGGAAATTAGTTCTAAGTGTTCTGAAGATCGACATACCTGGTTGCTGCCTCTTGGGACATGGCTGAAAGTACATATCTAGAGCTCGTTCAGTGTTCCTGTGGCAAAAAATGAAAATCATATGTCCCATTGTCCCATATTTAATTGAAAAAATTCTCTAATAACTAGGTTACTTAAAAATATCACATATATTTTGAAAAATATTGAATTCTTAACAGACAGAACCAAATAAATAATAAAGCTTTGACAATAAACACGAGTTTCGGTTTCACATCCAACTAAGTGAAAAATTGTTGGCTTTGAAAACTAAGTGAAAAAATGGTTTTATTTAGCTAGCCCGTTTGCTTGGGTCAAATCTAGTAATTAAAATTACACACCCTTCCTGTTGTTGTGATAATTTGGCTCACACATTTATTTCTAATGACAATACAATTTAATACATTGTGTATCATTGTAAATCCAAGATGGCAGCCACTACAAAATGGCGGATTACATATTCATTCAAACTACCTCAATATGGATATCAAATGAAACTAGACTAGAATAGAAGAATAAAGTTCACCATGAAAAAAAGAAATTCCAATAACGCCGCCAACAAAATGGGGGATTAAGTATATATTTTCTCCCACCCAAGAGTCCGTGTCGAGGACTGTGTGCCGTTAGGGTGGCTAAAAATGATATGTCGTTAGCGTCACGAAACAGTTATACCCTCAGTTTGGGTCGACTATGGAAGAGACGGCGTACACCTTATTCACCCTAAAGCTATACAATTTCCAGCAAAGTTCAATTATGGGACGGCTAAAAGAAGATTGTTGCCCTTAAATTTGTCATGGTCTTCCACTGTCCCCAAAATGCAAGGCAGCACTGTAGACCACGCAATTTTATATTTCGGCTCGAAAGTGTTTGAAAGATTATGCATTGTGGAGTTAGACAGCAAGGAATTGTCAGGGAACAAAACTTGTAATAATGAGGCACTCAATGAATTAAGTAGAATGAGGAGTATAATCTAACAAAATAAAATACTAAAATAAATTAGTAAAACATATTTTTAAGTTTTTAATGGTTTTATTCAAAATTAAGACAATAGTGACATTAATAATGTACTAAAAGCAAAAAAATATTTCGGTAGGTCCTAGGTACCACGCATCGCACCATCAATCTAGGGCATTAATCAGACAAAAAATGAATTCGTTGGGCGTAACGTAATCTAAGTAAATATATAGGTAAATAGCATTTATAATAATATAACGGTTGACTTGATAGAAATTTCAGGCGCTCAACGATTTTATTTGTTTGTCTCATTAATGATTTTCTTTTAGTATTCTTATTTTGCTGATTGTTATTTTTAGTATTCAAGTTTTTTACACTAAAACACCAAATACATGTTTATAAAAATTATTATCATTGTGACGGAATAAAAGAGAGATAACAGTTATTTAATAACGAGGGCAACGTTTATAAAGCTAAAAAACAACAATGTATGTAATACGAGTTGTGAAAATAAAACTGATTTAAAATTGTCCATATCTGTAGGTGATAATAAGTATTTTTTGTAACTTCTTTCATAGGAATTTTCAACATGTATTATCTTTCAGCTTATTTATATGCAGTTATCAACGAATAACTGCGTTGTAGATTATTCTTTAAAAATAACTGTAACCAATTGACTCTTTAAACGAATTTAATTGCGTATTTCGAAGTGGAATGTATTGTGCGGTATTTTAACGAGCATAATAGTTTGTTCGAGGCTGATCAACAATACGATATTAAATTTCTTTATGTGAGATTTAGTATTTGAAATGTTTTTATGCAAGTTTTGCGCATTACCAATACAATATACACATACACAGAGTGGCCCATCCAAAAAAAGTCCAGCAGCAAGTATTACGGCAGGCATGTGGAACTTGGCTGCCTTAGGACACGAATCAAATAACACATCATTACGAGAAATTTAGTCCTCTTGGTTTCAACATGATGATGCAGCATAAATTAACCAATAATGCTTTGTAACAATTTTAGGAACTGTCGTTTGACCATAGCATACTAGTTTTAGACTATATCTGTTAAAATCCACAGTAACTCAAAACATCAGTCAATAGAGCAATATTTAAATGCATTTTGGCACATAGAATTCAACATCAAACAGGAATAGTTCATAGGTGATATCTTACATGATTTTATCAGTAAATTCATAGAAATAATTTATTCAAACAATAAAAATTAGCAAAAATATGTATTTTTTGTTTGTTTTTGGTTTGTATTGAGAAAAACAATGAAGGAATCGTGATCTTGTCAATGGAAAAGTTTCAGAGAATTGGAAAGCCTTCAAAATTTCGTTTATAGGTTCTGATAGGGTATTTTACGCCGAGAAATGTTGGAAAATCGAGAAAACATTACAAAAATTCATAACTTTGTTGTAAGAAATAAAAAATTTATTTTACAGTAATGAATAAATCACATTTTATATTTTATAATTTGTGTGTTTATTCAAAATTTGTCTTTATACAATTTACCACTTAATAATATTACTGTTAATATAATGACAACTAATTATTTTTCTGATTCTGTGGTTATAGTCGAGCATGTCAAAAATTAGTGGGATTATTTTTTATAACAAATAACGGAGATATGTCGCATTATAAGATTTTTAGATGAAAATAGCTTTATTCAATTGATGTACACTTTTGAAAATAAACAAGAGCAGATGTTGTGTAATGGAAATGGAAAGGAATTCGATTAGGATATTTTACAAATAATTACATATATTGCATATTTCAGTACGTAAAATGTTCAATAAATTAAAATGACATTAACATCCACTTTACGACAAAACTTTATTTGAAATATTCCTGTACCATTTTGTGAAATATTTTTGTAATATTTCATTATATATTTCGAAATATCTTTTGTCACAGATATAAAGATATATAAGATATATTTTGGTGAAAATAAAAAAAAAAAATAGTTCATGTTTGTTTTGAAGTATTAAAAAATATTTCTGAAATCTTCATATTTTTTCATAAAAAGAACTTTTGAAATATTTCATGAAATATTTCTGAGATATTTCATGATTATTTTAAAATAGTTCTAAAATATCTCAATCCGATAATATTTTCTAGAATTTTTTTCGAACTATTTTTATTCACGACAAAAAATCACTTGAAATATTTCAGAACGTGTTTCAAGAATATTTCAGTGAACTCTGTGAAATATTTCATCGAATATTTTATAGTGTGTGGGATTGAAATTTATTTTGCGTTAATTTAAATTTATCTTTAAATTATTTTATTTAAATTAACGCTTCGTTATAGACATAGAAAGTGGTTATGAATCTTGCCTTATATGTTAAGTTTTATAGGCGTTCATCCCAACAAATTCTAATCCATTTAAAATAACAAATTTAGAGTCAACTTTCTTAAAACCGGAAGTGTCCGATGGTTGAAAATGTTCTAGTAAAAAAGATCATACTCGAAAATCCCTCCAGTCAAATTTTCAAATTTCTAACATGTTTTAAAATTTTACGATCTCGCTTGAAGAACCGTATTTATATACTGGGCGAATTTAATGTATAGAACGCATCATTTTCTTCGGAAACGACTTGTACGATTCTTATAAATGTCCTAATACACTTTGTACAAATTGTTATACTCATTCTTTTCGTTCGACTTATAAGGATCAAGTCTGGATTCAACGAACAATTTAATCTGTTCTCTGAGTACTAAAAATATTTTTTATTTGTTCTAGTTCATCATCAAATTAGAACGCATCGTTATATCCGTCGTGTAGATTCTTGACAATAGGCAACCATTTATACAATCTTCAAACGAAATTTGATGGCATGTCAATATTTGTATTATTTAAATTTGCTTCAATTCTACGTAGCTTCGACTGTAACATGATATATTAATATATGAAGAAAAGACAAATCAGCCATTCTTATCAAATATGTGTGTATGTAAGAATCAACTATATATGTAACATTTATTGTGTTTTGCTGCATGTATTCTATAACAAATTTTAAAATATTTCGTAATTATTATCAAACTCAAGCAAATGCGTTACTTTGTTTAATGAATATTAAAATGAACATGAAAACTTATTTGGTAAAAATGTTTCTCTACTTTTATTATTTTTAGCAGCTCAATTTGGATACTTTCGGTTTTCTTTATATTTTTTGTTGGGATTTGAGGAGGAGACCGGCCATTTTCTTAAATAAGCTTAGTATGTGGAGCCTCAGTGGTTCATGAGTTAACTGTACAAAGAAAAAATTATAGATAATAAGTTACGGAAAAATAAAATAAACAGTGTTCAGTTTGTACAACTAGAAACAAACATATGGAGAATATTATTGGGTAGATTCTTAATTACTTTTGACAACAGAAACCCATATCTCTCAAACGAATTAACTACGAATGGGAAAGGCTGTTGGAAATTGGCCCCATTGCAGTTTACACCTAATTTTGTAACTATATTATGGACATATACGAATATCTATATATAAATAGGCAAAGACAAAACGATTAGGTACCATTTTCTCCACTGTCTCTCAACCGATTCTCTTCATTTTTGTTTTGTATAGTAGCTGCTGACGACTTTCAATGCAGAATGCTAATATTAATTTATAATATTGGTTCATTCATTAAATAAAATATAATAAAAATGCATTATTTACGTCCATAATGTCAACGCCAAACAACTGAATGTGCCGCCGCCGCCAGACTCAAAACATAGAGTAATAATATATAGAGGGACCAATGCTGTTATATACTTAGAGCATGTACTTCTGGAAGTGGCATGCAAGCGTTGTTAGTGTTTAGTGGTAAAGTAATCGTTGGATATTATAATTATACAGGGCGATTCCAGATATGTTAGAAATCATGTTTTTTAGTGGGTGGCACAAAAGCAGTTGCATATATAGGGTGTTTAAAATATAGAGTAGAGTGCAATTATAACTAATAAAATAATTATATAGGGAAGCCCATTAGCGGTTGAATAGACAGGGTTCTTGGAATAGAAGATGCAGTAGAATTACAGTTATACAGGGTGGTGTAAAAAATATACAGAGATGCATATACAGGGTGGCGGAAATGGAAATGCAACATTTCGTAATCCATAAGCAGTTGTATATATAGGGAAGATGAAATATAGGGTGAGCGGAATTATAGATATACAGGATGATGATAAAAAATGTTAGAAACGGAAATGTTTTATAGAGTAGCCCACGAAGAGTTCTATATATATGATGATTGATATATAGGTCGGAGTAGAATTATAGTTACAGAAGATAGATAAAAATTTCATAAACAAAAAGAGTAAATACGGTGGCTCATAGGCAGTGGCATATACAGAATGGTTTACCGAGTGGTTCAAAAATGTTAAAAAATATTATGTGTGGTCCATGAGCAGTTGCATATACAGGGTGGTGGAAATATATAATGAGATGGAATTATTATAATGAGGATTTTAATAAATGTTAGAGAATTGAGTGTAATTATAGCTATACAGGGAGGTTAGAAAAAATAAATATGTAGGGTAGCCCATTAGCGGTTGAATTGTTGTCATATTAAATTAAGAATTACGAATTTGAACACAAATAAAGTCTTATGAATTATATCTGAAAAAACTTGAATTTCGTTGCTTATTTGTAGAAGCGAGATGTAAGACAGACATTTAGGATTTTCGAGGAAACTATCACACAGAGGTTCCGAATCTGGGCCCGTTCCATGCAATTGCTGTTCTCCTTAAAATCCTAGGATAGAATTTCACGATAAAATTTTCAGGTTACTTAACCTGCCAGAGATATTGACACAATTGGTCGAATTTCGACCACTGGGCGACAGCTACTTTATTCTAGAGTATAATCATTTTCAAGCACTCTTTGTATTTATCAACTGTCAGAAATGTGACGGTAAAATTTAAACAGTGAAACTTTCTTCGAAAAACGAACTCCTAATGCATTAATATTAGCTTTTATTTCAATTATTTAACACAATGTTACATAATAATTAAACATTGTTACAAAAAATGGCAGTGCATTTGGAGTAGGTACTTCCACCGCTTATTTGGATAGGTATGCATGGGATTTTTAAATTTTTTCCATACAGTATGGATCAAAGCTATTTAAACACTGCCAGTTTGTACTTGACTGTCTTTTTTACTATATATTTCACATCTTTTGTGGTATATTGGTTGATACTTTTTTCAGAAAAAGCTATCAAGAAGCAGATTACGGACGGATCTTTCTTTTTTAATTTTGTTGAATAAAATTGCTTGTGTGCTAATGCATCAAAGAAATAAGAAAAAATATTGTACTGTAATGTTTTTATTTTCACACTCGGGTTGTGTTCAGTTCTTGGATTTATTTAAAAACACAGTCCAACTCACTCTAATTTATTTCCACTACTTTAACACAAATTTATATTCACAGAAACTACTATTTACATTTTATCTTTACTGTACAATACTAAAGACGACAACTGAATGCCTCCTATCGCCAGCTGTTCCTTTTCTATATTAATCTCGGAATTGTCTGCATCATGTTCTGGAAGCTTTAAAGGGATTCCCAGTAACGGCAGCGGTCCGCCGGTTGAGGGACAAACATTTCGGGTTCCCAGATTTTATCGGAATAATGTCCCTTCCATGAACTGGTTGATGGCCGATTGCACCAGCTGTCGGATGAATTCTCGTAACATTGCCCCCTCCTTAAGATCATTTCGTCCCGGAATGTCCTAGAATTCTTCCTGGTGTGACGATATTTGCAGGACTCTCCATTTCGATAACAGGAATTTTTGTGGAAGTGGCAGTCAACGGTCTTCGAACCTGGGCTGCGAATATTGAGACAGCATACCAGGATGTTGATGCCACTGAATCGAAAGATTGTTTCCATCATACTTCTCACCACCCTCCAATTCAGTCCATCCAACCCGCAGGCTATCTTTGGGACCGCCAATTTGGTCAGATTCTTCTCCAACATCACATTCCTCAATTCTACCAGAGTCTTCCAAAGATCGCTATATGTTGGCTTGTCTTGCGAGAATGTTTTCGTTACCAAATAAAAGATGTCTCTGGTACCCACTGGTTGTTTATCTTCGAGATGAAGGACCTTCCCTACCACTGGATCTTGCTCCCGTAGCTTCTGGAACTGGCCGTACGTTTTGGCAAACACCTTGGCTATTCCTCTGGACATCCGGAGATCTCGAGCTACACAAGGAGCCAGGGCATATTCTATGGGCACCTCAAACAGGTCTCGGGGTTCCTCTGTGGTCACGTCGTCCTGCACTTTCTGCCCATTATAGTACAGTGCCATAAACTGTTCGAAGGTCATTTCGTCATCGGGTGGTTGGATGCTGCGGACTTGGGCTTGGTCATCTTCGCCGTCATGACTTCCGGCATAAGGGGCTAACCTGTTGAAATGTACGACCTTTGGTTTTCCCCGAGGTAACTTCTTTATTCTGTAGACGACATCGTTGATTTTCTTCACAATTTGGTACGGCCCCTCCCAAGATCTCTGTAGCTTGGGCGAATATCCACGACTACGTTGCGGCTTATACAACCAAACAAGATCATCAACTTGGAATTCTCCGCTCACGGCTTTGATGTCGTAGGCTTCCTTCATTCGGGCACTGGCATTCTCAATGTTTAACCGGACTCTTTCATGGATGTCGTTCATCTTTTGACGTAGCTGGCTGACATAGTCTTCACCTGCGGTCTCTTCTCCTGGGGGACATCCAAACTTCAAATCGCATGGTAGTCTTATTTCTCGTCCCATGATAATACTGGCCGGGGTCTGACCCGTGAACTCGTGCACAGACGAACGATATGCAATTAGAAACAAGTGCAGATATTAGTCCCAGTCTCTTTGGTGGTCAGAGACTACATTTGACAAATGGCGGTTAATGGTTCTATTCATCCGTTCTACCATTCCATCGGATTGCGGGTGTAATGCTGTCGTCCGTGTTTTATTGATCTTCAAGAGCTTGCAGACGTATTGGAAAAGAGTAGACTCGAAATTTCTACCTTGGTCTGAGTGCAACTCCAAGGGAACACCAAAACGACTGATCCATTCCTTGACAAGGACATCAGCAACGGTCAAGGCTTCTTGATTCGGCAAGGCATACGCTTCGGCCCATTAACTAAAATAGCCCATCGGAGCTTTTGGTCGCTTCTGAGGCCCTTTACTTGCTGCACAAACTGTACATTTCCGGCACCAATCCTTAACATCTGCTTGGCAGTTCACCCAATAGAACCGTTCTCTTAACTTCCCCAGGGTTTTCGTCACTCCCAGGTGTCCTCTAGTTGTGCCATCATGTAGCTCTCGCAAAACCTCTTGTCTCCTATTTCTGGGAACTACAATCTGTTTTCTGTCGTTTCCCCCCTCTGGAGTCTCCAGGACGCACTTCAGAAGTCCATTCTCTAGGATGAGTTCCACTGAGCCCAGTACGACTTTATGGTTGGTGAGTCTCGGGAAATGTCTTGCCACGTAGGTTTGCGGTCTTCTTCCTTCCACCGGATAACTTCTGTTAGTTCTGGATCTAATTTTTGGTCTTTCTGGATCTCCTCAGGTTGCCAATGGTCATCGACGGCGATAGTTCTACAGAGAACAGCCCCTTTTTCTTCAGCTCGCTGACAATGTTTGCAGTCATCAGGGCATGGTCTCCTCGATAGGGCATCAGCATTCTTATGGCTTGTTCCTGGGCGATGTTCAGTCTCGAAGTCGAATTCTTGCAACCGCTCAATCCACCTGGCCACTTGTTCTTCGGGGTTTTTGAACTGCAAGAGCCACTTCAGTGCTGCATGATCAGTCCTCAGGAGGAATCTTTTACCATAGAGGTACTTATAGAAATGTTCTACCCCCTTCACCACAGCCAAGAGTTCCCTGCGTGTAACGCAGTAATTCCGTTCAGGCTTGCTCCAGGTCTTGCTAAAATAGCCGATGACTTTCTCCTGACCGTCTTGGATCTGCGAAAGCACCGCACCAATTCCGACATTGCTTGCGTCGGTATCCAAAACGAAGTTTCCCTCTGGCAAAGGATAACTTAAGACGGGGGCACTCGTTAATGCTCTTTTCAGTGCCTCGAAAGATCGCTGGCAATCCTTGTCCCACTGGTGTAGTACCTTCCCCTCTGTGAGTCTAGTAAGTGGCTTGGCGATGTTGACAAATCCGGCTACGTACCGACGATAGTACGTGCATAACCCCAGGAAATTTCTTAATTGATGGATATCTCTAGGTATCGGCCATTCATGGACAGCTTTGACTTTCTGTTTATCAACAGCTACTCCTTCTGCGGAAACCACATGTCCAAGATATTGCACCTCTTCTTGGAACAGCTGACACTTCTTCGGACTTAACTTTAGTCCGGAACTTCGAAGTCGCCTCCTCCAGGTTCCTCACGTGGTCTTCAAAGATTTTCCAACCACGATAATGTCGTCAAGATACACCAGGCGCGTTTTCCATGAAAGCCCTTTTAACACTGTTTCCATCAATCTTTCAAACGTTGCTGGAGCATTACACAGTCCAAACGGCATCACCGTGAATTGATAAAGTCCTGCGCCGATGGTAAAAGCAGTCTTTTCTCGGTCTTCTTTAGCAAGTTCCACCTGCCAATAACCGCTCTTCAGGTCCAGGGTGAAAAACATCTTCGATCCAGCCAATGTATCTAGGGTATCGTCTATTCTTGGAAGGGGATAGCTGTCTTTCTTTGTAGCGTGGTTTAATTGCCGATAGCCAACGCAAAATCGGGTCGAACCATCTTTCTTTTTAACCAAGACAACTGGAGAAGCCCAAGGGCTATTGGATGGTTCAATAACACCTTCTTCCTCCATCTCGCGGACTATCCTGTCGGCTTCTTCTCTTTTAGCTAGAGGTAGTCTTCTTGCCGACTGTCGAATAGGTTGAGCGTCCCCTGTATTAATTTTATGTTTCACCAGATCAGTTCGTCCTCTTTTGCCATTCCCTACATCGAAGATATCCTGGTAGTTTCTAACGATGTCCCTCAATTTTGCTATCTGGTTTGGTTTCAAATTCTTAGATGAATCAGTGATGAGTCTTTCCAGTTCTTCAGATAGTTTACCTGGGGGTATTTCAGCATGCTGTTTGCTTCTGACTACAGAGGAAACTGTTAAACAATGGCCCAAAGTTGTTCCTTTCTTTAGCACAACCGAGTAATGATTCAGGTTCATTACTCTCACTGGCACGAAACAGAGTCTTCCCCAGTGCGACTCCTCTGCCTACATTTCCGTCATTCAGTTCGGGATCAAACATCATTACTGTTCCAGCTTGAGCTTTCCCATCTAAGCAAGCATCTATAGTGATTTCAGCTCCTTCCAGAACATTGACATCCTCTGCTAAGATGGCTCGATGCATTATGACATCTTTTCCATGAAGCACCACTTCTTCGTCATTCACTCGCAGAATTGTTAACGTGGTTGCGTAGCGAAGCGACATATGCGTTGGGAGTGGACACTTGTTTGCTACAGGTCGACGATGGTCCCTTTACATAGGCCTTCTTTAGTTTTCCCGGCGAGGAAGTCTGGACTCCGTTGCTCTCCTTGCAACGACTTTGGACATGTTCTACCTTACGACACTTCTGACATCTAGTCTTTTTTCGGTAAGGACTTCTTCTATTATCTTTCTTACAGAGACTTCATCGTTTCCACCATCTTCGGATTCTCCGTCAACGATTCGGACGCTGGCTTGACCTCTGCAGGTATTTTTCGCAGCCTCGAATTCTAGAGCTCGAGCCAGTGCATCCACTAATTGAGTCGTTCGAGCTAGGGTCAATGCTTGTCTGGCTTCGTGGTCCCGAAGTCCATCCAAAAACGCTTGTACTGCTAACCTTTCTATCACATTTTCCGGTGTGGCTGGATAGGCAAGGCGAACCAGACGGGCAATATCCGCTTCAAACTCTTGTAGAGATTCATTAGGTTTCTGGTGGCGATTTTTCAATTGGGAATGGTAGACGTGCTCTGACCATACCTCAGTTCTAAATGTTTGACTAGTTGTTCGTATTCTTCTTGCTCCGAGGTATTCAATGTTTGTAAGATATCTGTAGCATCCCCCCTTAAAGCTAGGTTTAATGCGATTGCCTTCTCTTCTGCCGACCATCCGTTTAGCCTCGAATTGGCGACGATAATTAGTCCATGATGATTTTCCATCAAATTGGGGAGGTTTCATTTTGTGTCTTGTCCCCTCGAGGCCAATTTTTGAATCCACTACCTCTGTAATGTTTCTGCTTTCGGTTTTTGATTGTGTTTCTCCTCTTTGCATTGTGATTACCTGTTCTTTTATTTTGCTGATCTCACTCTCCATTATATGCTTTAGCTCCTCTATCCGCGTTTCATTTTTGTCTGTCGTCTGTATCAGCTCTTCGACCATTGTCTGCTTTAGCTCTTTTATCCGCGTTTCATTTTTGACTGACTCTTCGACCATTGTCTGTTTTAGCTCTTCCACCCGAGCCTCATTCTCGAATATTTTCTCTTCCAGCATTTCTGAGTTTTCTTCTAGGGATTTAGAATTTTCCAGTAATTATCTTCTAGTGTTTTAGAATTTTCTAGTAACTTGTCTTCCAAGGATTTAGAATTTTCTATTAGTTTGTCTTCTAGGTCTTTAGAATTTTCTAGTAATTTATCTTCTAAAGCCTCTTTCAAGTTTTCAGAATTTTCTAGTAATTTGTTCTCTAGCGTCTACTAATTTATCTTGTAAGGTCTCTTTTAAAATTTCCATTTGTTTTAATAGCATACTCATGTCTCCATTACCAGAAACTTCGAACAAATAAGTATCGGGATTGTTACCTTTATTTATTAGGGCATCTCACAGCCGTTGTATTAATTCACTTTTTTTCCACTAATTTCTAAATCCCTTTCCTCAAGTTCTTTTTTTAAGTCCTTCATTTTCAATTGGTCCAAACTCACGTTTTTAAACATTGTCAGTCTATTTATTTTCCACTTCTAAAGTTCCACAAATTCACTTCACACCTGACACCACTGTAATGTTTTTATTTTCACACTCGGGTTCTGTTCAGTTCTTGGATTTATTTAAAAACACAGTCCAACTCACTCTAATTTATTTCCACTACTTTAACACAAATTTATATTCACAGAAACTACTATTTACATTTTATCTTAACTGTACAATACTAAAGACGAAAGCTGAATGCCTCCTATCGCCAGCTCTTCCTTTTATATATTAATCTCGGAATTGTCTGGTACGTCCACGAATCATCGGGAAACTCCATCATCTTCTGGAGGCTTTAAAGGAATTCTCAGTAACGGCAGCGGTCCGCCGGTTGAGAGACAAATATTTCGGGTTCCCAGAATTTATCGGAATAATGTCCCTTTCATGAACTGGTTGATGGCCGATTGCACCAGCTGTCGGATGAATTCTCGTAACAGTACCAACACTTTTTCAATTAAAGTGTTACTCGAGCGCGTCAGGAAATCATAAAGGGAGAAACCTTACTTATTGTAATATGCTCCTACCATATATGAACCCTTAATATAGGGGCGTGCGTTGAGGGCAGATTAGTAAAAAAAACTTATCCTCAGAAAAACTCGAAATTAAGTACATGGAGAAAAGTGTATATTTCAATAATCTGAGGATTTGAGCGTGACATAAGGAAGTGGTCGAATTATAAAGTTATAAAAAAAACGTAACCTCGAAATACTCGAGCGTGATTGATTTTTTATTTTGAAGGAAATTCCTTAAGGATTACGGAAAAAATATAATCTGACGTTTTCAATGGGGTGATTTAGTTAAAATCATCAACAAAGTGTGGAGAGAACAGCTGCTGGCTGCTGTGTATTTCCCACTCCGCACTTCTCTTTCCGTCTCACTCGTTCTTTATCTCTCACAAGCCGAACCCGTAGTCTGGGGGTTCAGACCCCCGAAATTGTGGAATTTTTGGTCTCAAGATTCAATTGTAACCAATTGAACATATTTTTCATAAGAATAAACTTTATATTTATACAATTTTATATATCCTGGAAATACATGAACAAATATATACATTTTGCAGTCCTAATAAGTCCATCACCAACCATAAACATTAAAATTAATTAAAAGTCAAATTGTCAGATTTACAATATTCCTTCATATAATTGGCAGATTATCATTGAGGACAACTAGGACATCAAGTTCATCAAGTTATTACATTTTCAAAAATCGGTCATGATTTTTAGTCGCGTACCTATCATCTGTCATTTGAATAGGACAGTTTTTTGAGTTCACTTAATATTTCCTTTGAATATCTGACACACTCGAATAACTTTTTTATGCAGCCACCCCCCCTTCACTGTTTTTTTACATTTTTTTAAATTTGTAAATTACAAACTTTACATAAACTTTCGTTCGTTTTAGGACCTAATCTCCACGATCCAACAGGTCTCCATGACGCGTTACTAACTGCAAATTTACCATCCCCGTCTCCCCTGCTATATTGCACATCCTGCATTGATGAATTTGTCTAGATATTTCTTCAATGGGTCGAACAACGTCTGCCTCAAGTGCATCTACTAAACTTTATTCTTTAAGTATCCCCAAATGCAAAAATCAAGAGGCGTAAGGTCCGGCGAGCGAGCAGGCGAGGCAACTGGAATTGGCATTTAGCATCCCGGGCTCCCCTGCTATTAATGATATACCGATCAAATTACCCTCTCCTCAATTTATCATCTGATAAATGAGTCTTGGGAGATATTTTCTTGTACTGTTTTTACATTTTTTAGATAGTTATCAAAAAACAAGTTCTCTATTTTCTGGATTATCACATTTTAAGAAATCTACTGCCTAGATCCTTTCCAAACTTTTATGAAAGGTTGCTAGCGTGTTGTACGACCAAAAATATTTATAGTTTAGTGTGTACTGTCTTTGTGTCCATCATCAAGTTTATTCCAAGAAAGGTTTTCTTTACAATTTATAAAATTTAAGAGACTGTTAGGGATATAAGTCGGTTTGATACACCAAGAATTTAATGAAAAAAAATTCAGATCAATTCTCAGTGAATTTTTTATACAATCTGGAACTTCTGAAAGGCTTCCGATGAATATTGAATGATAAATTAAATTTGTAATATTCTTTAAGTGGTTCTGGAGGAACCGTACGTTTCTACTGGTGTTCTTTGCTGTTTTCGTTTTTCGAATTACATATACAGTTACATGAATCCTCCTCAATAGAACAAGATAATTAATGTGGTTGAACGTGGGTAACTTCATCGTCATCGCTGAGAATGTTTTGATCTGCTTCAACTTGAAATATTTTCATCCTTATGTCTGTAACACTAAATGACAACTTGAAAGTAATATGATACTACAATAAAATCTTGAAATATTTTACAAACCAAATATTTTTTTGCATATTTTAAATCAAAGATTATACATTTTACAATATTTCACTGTAATATATACTCACTGACAAAGAAATCGCAACACCCAGAAGGAGATGTTTAAATTTAATATTGTTTTGGTAAAACGTAGATATTGTGGTAAGGAGTAAATGATTAAAATTTGAAAAAAAATACCAAGGAGTATAATTTTTTTATTATTGTTTGTTACTAATGTTTTTGTCCACCGCGTTTATCTGTACACTTCCCAACACATCTTGGCATCGATTCAATAAGGTGGTCTATTTCTTGAGTAATACCATCCCAAGCCACCCGTATTTCATGTCATTGAACCTCCAAAGTCCGTTGGGGCTGGGATACATTTCCGGGCCTTCTACCCATCATATCCCAAACATGTTCTATGGGCGAAAAACCGGGGATCTGGGCGGCCATGGCAACAGATTCACATGGATCTCTTCAAAAAAGTTTAACCTAACTCTAGCAACATGAGACAGAGCAGATTACGGTAAGGGAGTACATACGGCTCCACTACTTCCTCAAGATAACGTTGCGCTATCATGTTGCCTCGAACAAATTGAGGTTGAGGTCTTTCTCCTCGACGTCGCCTAACCCTTCTTCGGCCATGATGTCCAGCGAAGCGAATCGTGATTCATCAGAGACGACGACCTGATGCCATTCTCATTCCAATGTTATTGTTGTCTGCACCACTGTAGTCTTTGCCATCGATGCTCAGTAGTGCTGTAAAAGTAACGGCTTATTGAAGACGCTTATGTATTCGTTACTATGAGTCTGACTACCCGTTATAAAGTATTCGTTACTCGTTACTTTCGTTAGGCGTAATTTGAGTAGTGGCACATAGGTAAATTGAATGTAGTGTTAAGTGAACTTTAAACAAAGTTTGATGTTATTGTGTTGTCAGAGACATGGAATATACCTGACAAATCATTTTTTAATATCGATGGCTACACTTCTATCTATAATTCTGAGAAAATTAATCAGAACTACGGGGTAATGGTATACGTTAACAGTAATCTCAAACATTTTAATGTTATTGTGCAATCAGAACACGATTTAACTATAATTCAAACTACAGTTTATATTAATGGTGATATATTTCTGATTTCATCAATTTCCAAATCACTGGCAATAAATACCGACACGTTGAATAGTAACCTATATAACTATCTTAAAAATGATAAAACACAATTTGACTACCACTTGCTTATAGGACATATGAACATAAATATTTTCTGTAATGAAAATCCGGTCCACGATTACCTTAATATATTACATGAAGGTTTCATTTCATTACTAAACCATTTCACTAGAATACAAGGAAACACAAAAAGTTGTCTAGATCATATATTTATAAAACCTCGAAATAAGAATAAAAACCACAACACTGAAATAATTCCGTTTATAATACAAACTAAGATCACAGACTTTGTTGATATATTAAAAAGGAACACTAGTAAAAAAATTAAAAAAGAGTGAAATTCCACGAAAACCATCAACAACAGTGCAAGTAGAAAAAAGGCATTTATCATGCCAAACTTCATCTGACAACCTAGAAATGAAAGAAAAATCCCTATTTTGGAAACTTTTTAATAGTTTTCCCCCAATAGAAAATAAAAAAATATTTTGACAAAAAATGAAAATTATCTTTGCATATATTCAACCAAATAAGTTAAATAAAGACAAATTAAAAGACACCAATTCTTGCTATTAAATGAAACATGGAGGTTTGGTGAGACACCTAGTGTATACTATACAGGAAACATAAAAATAAAAACATGAATAATTAGGAGAAATTGTGTTTGTTGTAGTTTTAAAGGAAGAGTTAGATTCCACAAAATACTGAAAAATTTTAATGAATGAAAACTTTGTTTTTATCACTTATAAGATATATTAAAAAGGTTCCTCTCTCAACATATCAGAAAACACAAAATAGTAAAAAAATTAAAAAAGAGTGAAACTCCACGAAAAAAAGAAGACCATGAATTACAAAAGCTCTTATCAAATTTAGAAAATGGAATTAGTGCAGTTAATCACAAAAACACTATAAAAAGGACAAACGTCAATCCGTTGCCTTTTAGGGTTGCTGTTCAGCCTTCTTCACAAATGATGCACGTATCAACATTTAAGAAAAATTTAAGTCAAATCAAAGGTCAAATATATCTCAAACCATAAAATCTGGAATAAACTAGCATCAGACAACTAGGTGGGTTACTTGGGACTCTATTGTATTATTACAAAACCTTCACAACAACTTAAAACTATAGATTTTTTTGGAAGACTAATTGTCTATCAATTAAAAAAGGTGTCTCCCAAAACTTCAACTTCGAACCACTGTTGTACAATAGGTTTTGTTTGAAAACTGCAAAGCATCAACGTGGTAAAATTCTAAATCAGTTTGTGGAAATTTTGAAAATTCCCAACAGTGTGAAAATAAACGAATTGAAATAAAGTTTACCAATATTTAGTTATGTATACAATATATTGGTAACTGTTTTAAGAAAACTATTTGATGGTGCGTTCCCGCATTGAAGTTTTCAATTTAAACTGAAAACTTCTGCATTTTCTAAAAAATTCCGGCGCTAAAATTTTAAGTGTTTTTTGCATAACCATTTGATGTGTTTCGGTTCCCTAGCTGTTTAACGCTTGGGAGTTTCGTGTATTGTGCTCCGAATTATTCGAAATTTTTTGCTGTCTGAGAGACGCCGCTGTTGTTATAGTGTTACTCCGCGAGTTTTGTGTTCGTAACGACCGCTAAACCGCTTTTTCTTTTGTGTTTACAAAAGCGCATATTTGTTGTTAAACCCGCATTTTTTGTCTCAATCAATGAACATTACGTCGCTATTTTTTGTGTAACGTGTTGTCCAGAAGAAGCTACTTAGCAGCCTCTGAGAAAGAAGAACCAAGAAAACACCAGAGCTAAAATAAAACATAGAAACGTAACGGGTCCTTCGTCAGTTAACCAAAGCAACATCTAATTCATACATTTTTTTGAAATTTTATGGAATGTGCAATAAATTCCAACAACTATTGAGTCAATTCGGAAAAATATGCCAAAAACCTTTTTCTCTAGGTTCGAGCGGAACATTAATCGGGTACTTTCGATGAGACGGTGTGATGAAATTAAATAAATGCGTTTTTAAACATAAAAAAAAGAAACAATCCTCACAAAACATTAAAAATAGTATAAAACAACTCCTATATTGCAAAGAAAGACTACTATCAAATGATCACGATGGGAATTGTGTAAACATGACCAGCAATCGTTTGAAGAAATTAAACAAAAATGAAATACTTAAAGAAATTGCAGATGTTTTTTGTGATTTTTTCTAGCGGAAAAGACTCATTAAAACAGAAATAATTAACCAAAGGAAATTTTTAATAAATGAGTCTGTTTTACTTAATACCGATGAGAATGAAATTAAAGAAACATAAAATCTTATATACCCCGGTCATTATTCTTTCGGATACTTAAAGACAAATTGCTCCCATTTACATTATATACCAAATATTTGAAAAAGTAATCTGCCCGAGAGCATTTATAGAATCAGTAATAAATCCACTTTACAAAATAGGAGATAACTTAAATACAGAAAACTACGGGCCAATTTTTTGAAAAAATATTAAATAACAGAATATTACATTTTCTGAATAACAAAAACTTTTTTTAAAAAAACACTTTGGATTTCGTAAGCACGTCTCAACAAATGATGCAATAGTAAACTTTACATAAAAAATTTATAAGAATATAGAAACAAAAAAACGACCTTAGCTGGCTTTATAGATCTAGCTAAAGCTTTTGATACCGTGGCCCATAATCATTTATTGGAAATACTTCACAATATAGGGTTTGGAGGGGTCACACACTCTTTAATAAAAAGCTACTTATCCAATCGACCCCAACAGGTTAAGATTTGCGACATACTAAGTAATAAAATAACTATTGAATATGGGGTGACACAAGGAAGAGTAATCGGACCTACCATTGGAAGAAGAGATACAGAGTTTTGCTGATGATACTGTAATAATATACAGGGCTACCACCTGGACTGAACCTAAATAGAAGGCAGAAAAAGACCTAAAAGTAATTATGGAATGGTTCAGTTACAAAAAATTAATGAATGAATGAATGTTGACAAATCATTTATAATTCCTTTTACTTCGTATAAGAAATACTTACCCACTTACGACAGAATTAAAGTTACAATAAATAATAATAAGTAATGTCATCAAATTCTGTAAAATATTTGGGAGTTTACTTAGACAGTCACCTTAAATGTGATGTTCATGCCAACTTTGTTCTAAAAAAGCTGAGGAAGATAATTTATAAATTTAAATATTTGTCAAATATATTAACATTGCAGCAATTAATCATATCTTATTCATTAGTTCAATCGCATTTAAGTTAGGGTATAACAGCGTGGGGTGGTGCAACAAATAATATATTGAATAATCTACAAAAATTACAAAAAGTAATCTTGAAAACTATTTTCAAAATGCTACGAACCTATCCTACTAATGAATTATTTCTTAGCACAAATGTCTTTGATTTACGTCAGTTATTGTGCCATAATATACTGACAAACGCAATTACGCAATACCAAAACACGTTCATACTACAATTAGACGAACACTTATACAACAGAAGAAAAAGAAATAATGTATTCGTCGTACCCAACGCAGATAAAACTATAGGTCAAAGATGTTTTACCTTTCTTGGTCCAAACATATTCAACTTACTGCCTGATGAGATTAAGGAGATATATTCACTTTCATTATTTAAAAATAAAACCAAACAGTGGATCCAATCAATTCCAAGGGTACAATTGCATGCATATTTAGATATTATAGTAAAAACCTGTAAATTAATCATTTGTTTGTGTTACTTTGTTTTATTTTGTTGTGTTATAATGTTATTCTCTAAAGTCTGTAAGTTAGTTTATAATTTCAAACTTAGTTTAATTGTAAGCCGAGATTGACAAAGTCATTTTTAGAGAAATACCCACGCACAAGGATCATCCTTTTGTGGGATTTTCATTATATTTATTTCAACTTATGTTTGAATTACTGCAAACGGGGTTTCACATTCGGAATTATTTTTGTTATAAAAAATAACTGTATTATTTTAGATTTTCTTGGGAATAATACCACATCAGAGTTCAAACTTGTGTATATTTTAAAACCAAACGTTTCAAAATCCTGTCGGATTTCGTTTTCAATGGATATAAATTTATAAAGTAAAATTGAAATATATGGCAATTATTTTGACAAATATGTTTACGTTACTATGGATAAATTTCTTTGATTTTAAATATACAGGGTGCACAAGAAATTCCAAAGATCATTATAAATCAAAAAAAAAAAATTTTTCAAGGAGATTCAATCGGAGGGGAGAACTTGAAAAATTGTGGTGTCAGAGTTCAGTTTTAATTTAGACATTTGTGGCGTTCCTAGGGACGACTTTCTTTTTAAGATAGTGCATTTGCCAAAAAATGCGATCAAAGAATTCTGATAATTCAGTGATCCCATTAAAGTCATAAGGGAAAACCTAGGAAAAACCTCATGAACTATCCCGATATAGGGTTGTTCAAAAGGATATGCCCATTGTTAATTTCATCTTTAATTATCGGCAACCAGACATGACTGAAATCTACGGAAGTAGAAGCGATGCAGTCGTTTTCATTTAACAGAATTTATGAATATGCTTGGGACCAAGGCCATAAAATACAATTTCAAAACACAACAATATTACACAAAGAAGAACACTGCACAAAACGAAAATTAAAAGAATCTGCCTTAATTCTGTTAAATGAAAGCCTACGACTGCATCGCTTCTACTTCCGTAGATTTCAGTCATGTCTGGTTGCCGATAATTAAAGATGAAATTAACAATGGGCATATCCTTTTGAACAACC
Source organism: Octodonta nipae (assembly GCA_034190945.1). NCBI lineage: Eukaryota > Metazoa > Arthropoda > Insecta > Coleoptera > Chrysomelidae > Octodonta > Octodonta nipae. The sequence continues at coordinate 26,873,282 of CM067219.1, read as the reverse complement.
CTATATCGGGATAGTTCATGAGGTTTTTCCTAGGTTTTCCCTTATGACTTTAATGGGATCACTGAATTATCAGAATTCTTTGATCGCATTTTTTGGCAAATGCACTATCTTTTGCAAAATAAGAAAATTAGTCGTCCCTAGGATGTTACGCCAGAAATAAATTCTGAAGACAATTTTTCAAGTTCTTCCGTCAACTTGAAAATTTTTTTTTGAAACCTTTATAATGATCTTTGGAATTTCTTGTGCACCCTGTATATTTAAAATCAAAGAAATTATCCATAAATAAGTAACGTAAACATATTTTTTTTTTGTCAAAATAATTGTTTTTATTTGACATATATTTCAATTTTAGTGTTTCTTTATAAATTTATATCCATTGAAAACGAAATCCGACAGGATTTTGAAACGTTTGGTTTTAAAATATACACAAGTTTGAACTCTGATGTGGTATTATTCCCAAGAAAATCTAAAATAAACTAGAAGATGCCACAAATAACATTCAGAAAACAAAATAACTGTATGATGCCTTTTTTGTTGTTGTTGTTTATATGAAATGAAATAAAAAATATATAAAAAAATACTAATGAGTGCATACCTAAGAACCTTTAGGAGAGACATAGGTAGGTACAGGCAAAGTGGAACTGCACTCGCCTTTAATTCTATCTGCTGGTGAGATTTCGTTATTTTTTTAATTGAAGTAATATATGCATTTTTATTTGAAAGTAAATCAGTCATGTACATTACGCCTCCTAAATAGGACGGTCGTAGTTGCAGAAGCATAATTTTCTCCAGACCAATGAATTTTAGGCCTGAATCCTGGTTTTTGCAAACCCTTTGAACTGTGCTGAACCAAATCAATTTTGATGTACGCTCCTCTATAATCTTACTATATCATATTGATTCAAAATTTAGCCGCATCTACTGGATGTTGTCAGTTTATCCTTCCCTGAACTGCCCACTACTCCCTATTTGTCTTTTATAAATAAGAGGCGGTTTAGTTGTAGTCTAGTCTCATCCATCCGTTGTTGAGTCCGTGCCTTTAAAACAATTTCTGAGTATTTACGATTGACAAAACCGTTCTTCACATTTTACACTTTTAAATACATAAACCAGTATTATTTCATGTTGTATATTCAAGCACTAGTTATAAAAAATGTGCTGTCTAATTTTGTTGGGCATGTACATAACTCTTCCTGTTTTAGTATGAAAGTAAATCTACTCAATTTCTTCACTCGACGTGTGGCTACAGAACCATAAACGGAATTCAGAACTGCTTTATGGTTGATTTTGTACACAGCCCTTGAAATTCTTCTTAGAGACTCCCTAAGAAGAGTTCGCTTACAACCATCAGTACGATTGACTCCTATTTTCGAACTCCTATTTTTGCACATGAAATTCAATACTGTAATGTTTGCGTTGGATCTTAATGGGGTTACCGTGACATCAATTTCACTAGTAATCGTGACGTGATTAATTAATAAAAATGTGTTTTCTACTCGGGTCTCTTCTTAGTTAGTAAACAATATCACCATTAAGTGAAACAAACGCTGGTTAATAATTTTTGGGAATAACACCACACTTGAAGAAAAGTCAATCAGACCCCGTTCTCAATGAAATAGTAGAAAATGAAAAATTAAAATGTTAATAATGGCAATTATATGAAAATGTGCAATTTGAAATTGGAAGCTTTGAAATATTTAGACATCTCGTTAAGTGTAGTGCCATTTCCAAGAAATTCATATATGCATAAGTGAATATGCCACAAGCCACAATCATCTTTCAGAAAAGAATTTCAAATGTGTAAGATATGGGTTAGAAACGAAACTTCTGGGACAAAATGGTACTTGGATTTTGTGTTTGTTAAATGTAAGCTTATTTGTATATCCTCGATCGACATAAATAGGAACTTGCTGAGGTATTTAATTTGATGTTTTAAATGAAACTTGTACCTTATTGATAAAAGAATATATTTTCTGATATAAGATAAAAAGATTTAAATTCATATAAAAATAACAATTTTGCAGACTACCTATCACTAAAGAATAAGTAAATAATAAATAAAGAATAATACTCTTGAAAATGCCTGATAATATTGATAACAAAGTCCACGTATCACTTATGGGCAAGAAATTGTACAATTAATCAAAGGCAAGGACTTCAGAACTCTAAAGCTATCTTCTTGGCGCTGGTGGACCTTCTTCCAGTTTTCTCCAGACCACCTGAAAATTATAACGAAAATTTTGTTAATTAATATTTAAAATTGACAATGAAATTATATAAATTCGTTTTTTGTGTTAAATATGTTCGCTTATTATGTTTTAGCTATTGAAAATGGCACTTGACTTAGGTTTGCAGCAATAATTTTTTAAATATAATAAATTTGATAATTATGTAGAAACATTTTTTATTTGAAATTTACGAAGTACATATATGTATTAATGTCGTAACGGAACTGTATTTTGAAACTTCTTACTTGCTCAACATGTATGAAACTTGTTCAAGGATGACTTGCGATCTTAACTCAGCAGAAAGTGTTGATAGATATATTTTATAGTTATATAGCTTTCATCAAGTATTCTTGAAATCAACATGTGGTGTCATCCATTTTCTCCCGTACGACTGCATCATTTGATCTTGAAGTAAATTTGAAAGTCACTGTTGTGCATTTTCTACCTTGATTTATGAAGTTTATTTGTGGCATCATCTTCCAGGTTATTTATACGGAAAAATTATCAATCATTTTTCTGTTCAAATTTCTGCACTTTAATGTTTTATTGCTGCCACATACAATTCTGTTTTCTCGATTTGTGACTTTATTTACTTTTGGAATTCACAATTTAATAAATAGTTTACTCACAATAGGGTGTTTAAGAACACCCAAAACAACCTTAAGGTGAAGTGACGAAAAAGACTAAAGGTTATTTCGGTAGACACACCAGAAATCAGAATTAGCGATTCAGGATTTCAAATTTAACGAAAACGAAAAAGACGAGATTCTAGTAGAAATAATGTAAACTAGAGAAAAACTTCCAATCCATCTTATAACGTGTTCTAAATATACAGGGTGTTTTGCAGAACGTTCGCCAAACATGGAGGGCAGATAAGTGGGCTTATGTGCTATATTATGTAGCCCATCTAGATAGCTTACGTTTTTTTTTTTTTATTTTTTTTTTCTTAATTCACAGCTTTTTACCTTTGAACTATTGTAACTTTTTTATTTTTCACAGTATCTTCACCGAATAAACTTAAATCGAATCTATGATGTTTGTTTGCTCTTCTGCATTCGATATTTGACACAAATGATTGGTTGAAAAAGACCACAAATGGCGAGATTTCATAAAAAAAGTAATTAAGTTAAACACTTAAGCACATGGAGAACTTCGAATGCTTACAAATACTTCTCTACTCAAGACCTTTCCAACAATATATCACACGTATTGGAAAGTAATCAGTATCATAATAAAATTTGAGATTGTAACTTACAAGGTGAGAATTACAAAAAATAAAACATACACCAAATTGCAATAATTTGTTATAAATTTTGTTCAAACCGGCTTTACCGCTACGGATGCAATCGCGACACCTTTTTCTGACTCTTACAGTGGTAGTCTCTAGTCGCATCTCATCCCATATTGTTTCAAAAGCAACATTTATTCTTGCTCTTAACTGCTCCTTGGTTTTTACTTATCTCTCATAAACGAGTTGCTTGGCCGTCTGGCGACTTGGAGGTCAGATTATAGGGCCAGTTCTCTCGATCCACGCGTTTGAGAATGAATTGTCCAGGAGCTCTCTGACAGGTCGCCTATAATGGGCTGGTCAGTCATCTTTTTTGAATATTATATAATATAGCACATGAGCCTACCTATCTGCACTCCATGTTTGGCGAACGTTCTACAAAACACCCTATATAGCTAGATTCTGCCCATTGAATTTCACATACATCAGATACATAATGAATTAAAAATGACACTATTACCAAAGCTATAGTTGACAATATTCTAAAATGTATGTATATAGTTTCATTATAAGCATCAAAATGCAAGAATTAAGTTGAATATGGCAAATTGAGGTCACAAAAAGATATGGTTTATATTATAATGTAATGGATGGATGATCTCTTGACAGTCAACTTCAAAAAATTGTTTTGACAGTGTAGTTATGTAACGAGTGCCAGATGTAACTTTGAAAAACTAAGAGAAACAGATATAACAAGAAACAGCACAAGTTCTGAACAAAAAAACTTCGTACAAGTCAAATTTAGAAACCTCATAAAATAAAAATATGAAAATTCAATAAAAAATAGGGTTTCAGTATAATTTTCCCCTGAATGCATAAAGGGAAAAGCAATTAACTGAAGAAGGAGAAACAGGAAACTCTTATTATTAGTCCTTGAAAAATGAGAATATGAACACAAAAATACTAAATACAAAGAAATCCACCGAGAGAATGCCAGATTTATAAGAAGAGCAAGAGGTAGTGGATGAAAAAACACTATTAGGAGCCCGAATTATCGCAAACATGCATAGAAAGACAAAATAAATAACCGGAGCTAAAAACAAAACTCATCAATAGGAAATTTTAAATGCAAGTAATAACAATATACAAACACTTTATGATGATAACCAGAACGATTTCATGTTTATATGCTCAAACGACATGTTGAGAGCCTCAATTTCTTAACAACTTTCATAAGTAAGAAATATTGTTCACGAACTTTAACACGACTTGGTCAAACCCAAATTTATTCTGATAACGTAGGCTGAGCTCAATATAATATCTGAAACAAGCGCTAGGGCACTGAGGGTGCTCCCCCGCTAGACCCCCATCATTATATTGTGACGGGAACTCTTCCAGTATTCCGTGTTCTTGATCTAGCGAACCGAGGCTGGCGGCTGGCGCTATGGAAATTCATCGAATGATCGAGAATCCATCTAGAGCTAGAGGCTTCTGAGAAGAAATATATAAATACGGAGTGCTGACAAAAGGATTCATTCTGTATTCGATTGCCGTGTGGTAAATAGCAGGTGTTCAAAATAAATAGTTGTGTGTACATAAAATTAATGTAACTAAATTATAGTAAGTTCGACTGTGTTTTCAAATAAATCCAGGAACCAGAAGTGAAAATAAAAACATTACAATATGTTCGTTATATGTGAATTCAAACCTATAAGTATTTATTTTATTTAGTGCTTAGTGTATTAAAGATACACTTCTGTATAAATAAACAGAAAATTTTTTATCCCCCCCCATAGAAAATAACCTGGCTCCCCCCTAAAAGCCAAAACTTACCATTTCTGATTTCTGGAAGTTCTTGACTTCAAAATACACACAGGATGATTACTTATGTTTCATAGACTATGATAAGCCTTTATCCAGTAGGCACACAAAACTGATCAAGCTGGTTTTGAGTAAGAAGTTGAACATAGCAACAATTTAACTAGAAACTAGTTTTGGGTACAAACAGCAACTATGAAAGTAGAAGATAAATGGACTACTAGCATTCCTATTGGAAGAGGCACGAGGCAGGGTTGCATACTCTCGCTATCTCTATTTATCAGTGTAAAATATCCTAGAAGGTATAAAATTAAACAGAAGATGTGTGAAAATATACTGTATGCTGACGACTGGGGTTATAATATCGAACAATCAAGAAGCACCACAAAATCTTATTTATTTTCAGTAAAAAAAAAGAGAAATGTGGCCTAAGATAAGAATACAAAAAACAGTATAAGCCTACTTAATAATTCTAAACATCTAGTGTGCTGGATATGAATCCAAAAACAGAAGTGCGGGTCCACATATAAAAGACAAGAAGCAAGCGCCAAGAAGAACATAACCACTTTCTGACAAATCGATTATGGTTAAATACTGGAACCTTTTTATATACTTATATAGCCTCAATCCTTTTATACGGAATATTGGACGATGGGAACTACTTCAAGATTTTGAAATATGATTAATGAGTAGAATGTTCAAAATACGAACAGAACATGTCTCCAATGAAACTGCGGTATTATTATTATCAATATACCTGTGTTTATTATTGAGTTTTATTTAAATCCTAATTGTTCTTTCAAGTAAAAATATAAGTGTTCATTGCTTTCGATAAATGTTTTGATTTTCGATAAATTAGTTATGTACCAACTTTACATCAAGTTTATAACTTACATTTTTTTACATACTCAACAGTGTGGGATAATGAAGGTGACAAAGTATTGTTCATTGTAATTTTAATATAAAAAAATGAGGTGACATGCAAGGCCAAGACTAAGTATTCCATTCACAATTGTCTTCTCAAGATTGCTAAATGCTGATACGTGAATTTAGTTAATACAAAATTATCAGTAGATTGTTAATACTTGATTACTATTATTTCGCGACTATTAAACACATTTCTTGTTAATTGTAGCAGTTTAATTTATAAATTACCAACAATAAATAGATTGTGCAAAACTATTTTCATTAAAATAGAATTTTGCCACATGCACTACATTTAAAACGAAATTAACGGTTTTCGGAACTTTCTCTAATTATTCGTCGATTACATATTTTGTAGCTACAACACATTTTAAATACACATCTTTCAGTTTTTCAGAACTGCTGTAACAACACATTTAAATAAATAATTTTAAATCCTTTTATAGGCTACTATGGAAACAGTAGTGAAATTGCGTGGCTCACTAAAATACTAACGAAATAAAGAATAAAGGGTGTTCCAATTTGAGGTTAATTTTTAAATTTGCCGCCATTTATATTTTTTGTACTAGGATATCGCATATGTTATTTGACAGATGACAAGTAGGAATATTCGGCTTATTAAAAATGTAGAGATATACGATTGAGCAACGCGTGTTTATTATTAAAAATTATTTTAAATTTGGTGAAAGTTCTGCAGAAGTTGGAAGAAAATTTCGTACAGAATATGGAAGAGAAAGTTGTCCGTCAAATGTTACCACTGGAAAAATTGTTCAAAAATGTGTGGTAACAGGTTCAGTAAAAGATAAAGCAAAACATATCATCGTAGTGGACGTTCAGAAGAAAATATTGCAGCTGTTACTGCTAGTGTTGTTGAACAACCAAAAACATCAATTCATCTCGTGCACAGCAATTGAACATTCCAAAAACCACTTTATTCAGAATTTTGCACAAAGGTCTTCATTTAAAGGCTTCAGGATTCAGATAACGCAAGAAATATAGCCACCAGACTTTGGTTTACGTCGTCAATTCGTTAATTGTGCAACTTGAAAAAGTGAATTTTTTCAACAAAATCATCTTCAGCGATAAAGCACACTTTGAATTGGGTGGATTTGTTAACAAGCAAAATTGTCGAATCTCGGGTGAAGCAAATCCACGAGAAATAATGGAAAGACCGATGCATCCACAAAAAGTAACTGTTTGGTGTGGTTTTTGGGCTGGTCGAGTGATTGGTCCATACTTTTTTGAAGATGACAATGGAAATGCTGTTACTGTGAATGGTGATCGATATCGAACGATGATTACTAACTTTTTGTGGGATGATTTGTAGCATATTGTGACTCCAACAGAACGGTGCAACATGTCATTCAGCAGCAGAAACAATCAATCTTTTGAAACAGAAATTTGGTAATCGAATAATTGCTCGAAGAGGAAACATTAATTGCCCCCCTAGATCTTGCGATCTAACACCTCTAGATTTTTTCCTATGGAACTATTTGAAAGAAAAGCTCTATGTCAACGATCTACAAACAAATGATGACCTAAAGGAGAACATTATTGACTGTTTTCAAGTAATTGAACCGCAGTTATGCCAGAAAGTTATCGAAAATTTTGACAAAAGTTTAGAAGCTTGTCGCACAGCAGCAGGTGGTAACTTACAAGATATGGTTTTCCATTACTGGACCGAAACAATTGTACTATCATTTGAAATAAAAGATTTGATCATTCTCAAATAATTTGTGTATTTTATTAAAAATTTACCTCAAAGTGGAACACTCTTAGATATTTTTGAGAAATCGAACTTGTGGTCTCTGTCTACTCCTGAAGCCTCACTAAATGAGTGATAAATATGCTAGATCGAAGTCGGGACTTTAATCTGCCTAGTCCCCACCCTCATTAGAATACTAATAGAGGATTTTCAGAGTGAGTTTAAATCGAATTCGGGCAATTCGGGGTCTCCATGGGGAGTAGACTGAAGTAAAACATTAACATGTAACAGTATGATTTGGTTGTAGTGGCGTTAGCGATATTTTTTTGGCAGCATTGAAGTTACGGATTCAGACGGTCTTTGGTCTCAATAGTATGGGGCACCCTGCCACACACTGAGTTTCCGAGGCGAAGGAGAATCCTTATACTTCTACATTTTACTTTGAATTTTGGTTTTGGAAACACATTGGTGGACGAAGTGTTAATATTCATGTATTGTTTTGTAAAGGCTCACAAATAGTACTCTTTTTGGTTCTGTTCAACATTCAACATGCTTCGTGTCCATCCCACTAAAGCCCTGTTGAATGTTTTCATCTGTAGTTACCGTGACTGACAGATCTTCGGCGTGTAGAATTTTTTTATAACTGATTCCATATTAGAAAACTAAGCTAATAAGCTGAATAACAAGTTCGTGAGACAGTTACTACTACAACAACCTTCTTTTCTCCAAATAATTTATATTGAGAGTGTCACAAAACTAACAAAAATCTAAAGCTGACATGTTACTGTAAATACTTCGACCCTCATATATGAATTATTGTGGACTACTACTGGTTTCTTTCCTTTTTTTTTCGCAATAATTAATCAGTTCTCACCACTCTTGAAATTATTAATAATTACATTTTTAGTAATTAAATTTGTCATTTAATGCTTTTTGATAGGGCCCCTCGTGTGTTATTTTCAATTTATGGGGAATTGTTTCCGAAAACATTTTATATAATTATTATAGATTACTTACATTACACATCTCCCTAACTAAAGCTTTTTCTCCATCATCCATTTCTATTCCATCTCCTGCTCCTCCTTCCGTTCTTTCGACATCTCTTCCTTCTCGTTCTAATTGCTCCCTAACTTCCAAAACTTGGAGCGCCCTCACTACAGCTTCCGGTCTTCCAGTGAGAACTGCAGTATCTTGTTGGGGCGGAACTGCTACTCCAGGCTCGCCTGTATTGGCAGCTAATTGGTTCAGCTTATGGACGAGGGTGCGTTTATCTTCTTCCAGTTGTTTCACTCGTTGTTCCAGATTACGAACATACTGCATTATTTGATCTGCAAAATAAAGTTTAGAATAAATTACATGGTAATAAGTGACAGTATGTTTTCCAGTAGTTAGGGTATTTATTAGTTGCTAGCAATATGGTTAATTGCTCTTTACTGTACATTCGTCCGTGACACCATTTATTCTTAAAAATAAGCGTATCTAGCCAACATTACAGACGAGTTTCCGTTCACAAACCTTTAAAAAACTCTGCAGTTCAGTTTTCCATTCGTCTCAGGTTTCATCTTACTGACGCTTTTTACAATGTCCCAACCAGTCAATGGTGGCGCGAAAAGAACTGAATTATGAAACAATTTTGGAAAAAAGAACGATACTGGAAGCTGGTTAAGTAGCTTTTGTCTCATGGAAAAATAAGTAAAAATAAAACGCCACAGTTTAATGGTAATATGTCAGTTAACCCTTTGCAAACCAAATTTGAGGATAAAAACAATTCCAAGCATTAATTATCCGCCTATTTGATGCCCCTAGATTATTTTACTTGTGGCTAGGTGAAAAGTAAAATATATATACTCAGTGACAAAGAAAGATTAAATTTAATATTGTTTTGGTAAAACATAGATGCTATATAGTAAGGTGTAAATGATTAAAATTCCGTAAAGTTTGGTTGTTTTTTTTTGCATTTTTTTTTAATTTACCATAAAACGAACTCTTTGGTGGGATCCAAAGTAGATGTTTAGTAATGTTAAAATGCTTAGAATACGTATACGCCGAATGTATAACCAGCCAAGTGAATTTGAAAGAGGTTGAATTATTGGTTTACGGGAGGCGATTTTTTCATTTCGAGAAATTGCTAACCGCACGAACAGAAATCCAACTACTTTTATGAGATGTTGTCAAGTGTGGTTGGATAATACTCCAAATCGGAGAGGAGTAGGCACCGGACGTCGAAGTAAGTGTCCGAACAGTTTACCTCCGTATAAGGTTTTTGGATTGCAGCACTATCTTGTGCTACATCTGACCGCTGAGCATCGACGGCAACGACTACTGGTGCAGAGAAGGACAACATTGGGATGTGGAATAGCAACAGGTCGTCAAAACTAACACAAAAAATCACTTGCTGAGCATCTATATCACTTTATAAGTGTCATTGGGCATTGATCCAGAAGCACGCGAATTTTTGGCAGGCACTATTTTTTATAATTTAAATTTTTTAACCCTACTACACTGCCAGCTTGCCTTCTTAACCGGAAGTCCTCTTGTTTGATTAAAACAATGACACTAAAATTCAGCCCGTATGTATATAATTCGCCCAAGGCGTGGCCAGAAATTTTTTCGGGGTGGGTTGGATAATTTTTTTTAAAGGGGTTGGATATATATTTTTTTTGATTGGTGGTAGAGTGATTAGGACTGTAAAATTTATATTTTTGTTCATATTTTATTATGAACCCATTTGCATGACTCTTTTTGCGTTGGGTTCAGCACGCAAAGTTGTTAGATATTCATTTCATTTGTATTGGAATTTGGACTTTAAGATACATTATCGGAATTGTGTCATTTCTATAAATAATTCTATAGGTATCTAACTATAGAAATCATTAAAAATATATCCAAACATTTGTTCTCAGCATTTCGTTTCGTCATTCACAAAGCATCATTAATACGTAATACGTCTACACCTCACTAAAAATTACAAAATAAATAAATTTAAAGAAAAAGAATGATTTCAAAAAACACAAATGTCACTTAAGCAAAAATAATAATTTTCTGCAACAATTAAAAACTAATTTTGAAGATGGTGCCAAGTTAAACATCATTAGGTATGTGCTATTCAAAATAATTATTTAATTATTGCAACATGATACTTTTTGGTTTTTAGTTAAGGAATATTTCTGTTTTTGAAGTAATATTGTTTTCATAAATTTATTTTTAAACTAAAGATGCGAGACCTTTCCTATCATCGCCTCCAAGACATTTACGCAAAAAATCTCGTATATATTTTTTGAGACAAATTGAGTGGTTTCAAATTTTTAACACGCTTTTATTAGGTTGACTTGTATGTATGTATCTATGTAACGGAAACGTTCAACGTAATTTTCACGAAGTTAAATAAGTCTGATTAACTTGAAAATTGGCAAACATGTCAAGAGCCGATGACAATACAAATCTTTAAGTTGAATTTTTCCGTTTTTTGTCTCATTGTTACTGTTCTTGCCTAAATGCCAAATTCGCCTATTAACGCTGTGTTTGCCATCTAGTTGGCAGTAGTATAACTGGCGGTAATGAAATGGAAATGTTACGCAAACATGAAGCAAACTTAAAATAAAAGTTTTCAGTTTTAAATACTATAGACATCGTTATGAGACTAAAAACGTAGAAAATAATTACAATTTAAAAAAACTAAAAAAACACGCTTTAATAGCAAACCGAACTAAGAAGTAGAAAATAATTTTTAATTATGAACAGTATTGGACTACTTTTTCTCTCAATTCTTATCATGGCAATTTAAACAGATTTTTGTTAACGAACAGCATCATGGATTTCTTCCGGGTAGATCTACTTTAACCAATTTGGCCGTCTACGAGTCATTTTTAGTAAAAACTTTGGAGAATAGACTACAAGTTGACTCTGTTTATACGGATTTCGCTAAAGCGTTTGGTAGAGTTAACCATCGAATACTTTTGGCCAAACTTCAAGCTCTAGGATTTTATGGGCCACTTTTAGAGTGGACAAAGAGTTATCTCTCAGACCGATACCATTATATTAAAGTGGGGGGTAATATTTCTAGAATTATAAGTGTGTATTCAGGAGTTCCACAGGGCTCTCACGCGGGACCATTTCTTTTTAATTTATTTGTTAATGACGTTGGCAAAATTATTTATCATTGTAATATCTTAATGTATGCTGACGATTTCAAACTGTTTAAAGAAATTGCAACTTGCAATGATGCTACGTTACTCCAATCCCATTTAAACTCTTTATTTGCCTGGTGTATTAGTCATGATCTTGACCAGAATATCAATAAATGTTTTATTAATACTTTTGCAAAAATTTCACAACCTATAATCATTTCATACGCTATTAATTCACAAACGATACAGCGAATAAGTGAAATTCGTTACCTTGGTGTCGTTTTCGATAATTCTCTGACTTTTCGTAGACACATTGATCTAGTTGTTTCCAAGAGTTACAAGGTTTTGGGTTTTATCAATCGTTCATCTAAAACATTTTCTCATAATACGATTCGTTTATTATATTGTTCACTAGTACGATCTATTATGGAGTACTGTTCTGTCATATGGAACCCCCACTATAACACACATATAGATAATATTGAGAAAGTTCAAAATAAATTTCTTCGTATAGTAGCATTTAAAATGGGTTTGAGCAGGGACAATTATCAATATAGTGATATTTTAGTACAAATGCATTTACAATCTTTGCAAAATCGGCGTAACATAGCTGACATTTGTTTCCTATACAAGTTGTTGTCAGGTGAACTTGACTGCCCTTGCTTACTAGACAGAATATCCTTGAATACGACAATGAGAACTCGTTCTTCAGCACTCTTCAATGTGTCATTTCATAGAACTAACTATGGATTTTGTTCAGCAATGACTAGGTTATTGCGTACAGGCAATCAGAACTCCTCACATATCGATCTGTTTTACAACTCCATCAGGGTAATCAAGCGCTCGTTGTTTTGTTCGCGACTACATGTATCTTAATTATAATTTTAATTTTAAGTAACTATATTTTATTTTGTATTTTGTATAAACTTTGATTTATATGTTTTTTGTGTGTTTTGTGTTTTTAGATTTAGTTTTAGTTTTAATTTTATTTTCTTTAAATTTTTTGTTTTGTATTTTATGTAAATGGGGTTACCCGTATATAAGAATAAATAAGAATAAGTTAATATTACAGCAGTAGAAAATCGAACAATCAATCATGATTTACCTCAAAACAAAAATATAAGAAAATTTAAGTTATTAACAGAATAATTCGATTCAGAGTAAAAAGCGTGGGATGCTTGAAATATTAAATTTTAGAATTATTCTATTGGCAACTATAGTGAAACGCTTTTTACTCTGAATCGAATTATTCGGTTAATAACTTATTTTATTATATTTTTATTTTGAGGTAATTAATCATGATTGATTGTTCGACTTTCTACTGCTGTAATATAAACTGTCCATAATTAAAAATTATTTTTTACTTTTTAGTTCGTTTTGCTATTAAAGCGTGTTTTTTTAGTTTTTTTTTAAACTATAATTATTCACTATAAATTGTATACACCTGTTGATAAAGTTACATACATATTATAAGAATTAAATCTGAATTTACTTTCAGAATAGTAAAGTATTACTTAATATGTGTTAATAGTTGAGATTTGAAAAACATTAAGTGAAAGATTCATTCATTAAACTATACATTTTACTTCTATATGAAAGTTCAGTGGCATTGAGGCCCGTGCACACTGGTAACGGTGAATAGTCGCATGTATGTAGTGTGTGGGAAAAACATGGAAAATTATGTAACAATAAATGTTAAAATTTCCCTAAGATGGATATAAAATTATACTAAATATGCAAGTTATAACCTGCGTATCGCTTGTGTCATATTTTTGGTGTTATTGAAATTATTATTCATTTGAAAAAGGTTTTATTTATATTTCTAGCTGTTTATGTTATTATTATTTGTAGTACGTTTATCTATGAAAGTTCAATAATGAATATTATTGAATTAACGTAGGAAGCAAATCTCTTCTCAGACTGACACAATTTCAAAATAGTTCTTAAGCTTTGTTTATTTTCAAACGAAAGCTTTTTAATTGGGGCGAGATGGCATATTAGATGAGTATTTTTGTGAAATTATCTCGACACTGACACATCGTTTAACATTCGAGTGCTACCATGGACAGTTAAGTATGTGTATATGGACGATATACGGGGAGGAGTACCCCTGTCCATAGCAAATATTCGTAAAGTGGGCAATAAAAATAAAGGCTCACATATGTATTTTTGTAACCTATTACATAAAGTGTTTATATAATACGTATTTAGATAAAGCAAAAATATTGATTACAATAGACGTAGATTATTCTGTTTAAATATAATGATTTTATGATATAACTTGAATTTATAAATTAATTTATAGATGTAAACAAACTTATATTTGTGAGAAATAGTAACAGCAATCATCAAATGGAAAGGTTCAGAAATAAATATTGAGAAGCAGTGAATCCAAGCAAAACAGTAGAAAATAAATATTCTCAGATAATAATATACTCGTATTTAATTTCTATATTGATAGTGGAAATAAAAAAATTAAATTTGTTAATTAATTAAATATAGAAAAAGGTTTGAAAGCGTAATAATAATAAAAAAAGATTTTCTTGGGGACATTAATTAGAATTACATTTGCTATAACGTTAATTTTGAAAGATAGAGTTATAAAAATATAATTAGTTCAATAATTATAGTACGTACACTTTATTGTTATTTAAATTTTCATTAATTCAATAAATATCATAAACAAACAGTTTATAGGTATTTTTATAAATAACATCACTCACTTTTGAGAGTTGGCAGACTTTGAGATTCTTCTGATGACATGGGTATGTCATTAAAAGAAGTAACAGAGTAATAAAATTATTGCAGAAATACCACCCAACAAACAGAACCGTATATACTAAACAAGAATAAAATGGATCAAAACAGAGGCAATATTTACGCAAAAAATGATTGACGGCTAGTCTCTAAAACTAGATTTTCTAGTTCCGGAACAAAAGATTTAAGAAGATTTAAGATATTGTGGGACAAAAGGATATGAATCATTTTAAAATACAAACTAGACTAGAGAAATGGAGTTTTATCTTTTCCAATATCTTGAGATATAAGTTTTTTTTCTGTTTATTTATTTTAGGGGAACGAGCAATTAAAGACTCCCAAATTGGGTGTGGTGCAAAAGGGGGAAACTTCTAGATATAATTCGCGTTTCAATATCTATTCATATCAACCATACGTTAGAAATACATTAATAATTATTCGATATTTCCGTCTTTTGAGGGTAGTACATCTAATGAGGACTACGCCTAGAAAGGATGTTTCGTCTTACATTCAAAAGTTTGTAAAGTTTGGAACGGCTCGTATAATAAGATCTATAAATTTTGGGATTGTTTTTCACTTTTTAGAACTGAAAAAGCTTGGGAATCTTTTAACACTTTGGGTAAATTTATGAGGAAACCTATTATGTAAATAAAATATTTTTTAAATATTTTCCTTATTCTGAAACGTAATAAGGTGATTGAATTTCATAAATTAAATTTCATGAAATGTTTCTACGAATTTATTTGTACACAGTCAAATCTTTTGTTTTTGTTTTTAATAATTTTATTATTAGAGTAAACGATTCTGCTGAGGAAATGTACGCAAGGTGGCGCCCTACGGTATGTAACATCACCAATTACTTTTAATGATAGCTAAAGGCTACAACTTAGAGAAAAGAGGAAAAACTTAAGTTGTTTAATGAGACCTCAAATAGGAATATAGTGTCTCTGTCCTATAAACTTTTTATTTTTTAAGGCAGAAAAAAAAACTTGTAGAGTGTGCATATCAAATTTAAAAGCTCTGTTTTCATTTTAAAAATTTAAGGTCCCTCGTAAATTTTACGCAACCAAATTTGCAGTTTTATAAAAAACATATGGCCAATAAATTACAAATTTTGACAAAAAGTCTTCGGCACTCGTGTGAACTGTTTTGTGATGTTAATGCTAATAATCTATTATGAAGTCAAAATCAGAGGAATCTTAACAGGTAGAAGAGACCTTGCCTAGTTTGTTAGTTACAAAAGAGCAGAACAGGTAAAACTGTATTGTATTATCAAAGGCTAATGCTGCCGATACACACGTCTCTCGTCCGCAAGATATGACCACCCACGTTGGGTTGGGTTCTACTCCCTGAACTATCCAAACATTTTGCGAAGATGAAAGATATTTCGACCAATTTCTACCAGTGACAAGAGCAAATTTAAGGGCATTTCAATATACAAATTTTAACAGTTGTTAAGTGTTATATCACTTAAATATCTCCAGTAACTGAACTATGTGGTAAGCTTTCTTTCTTTCGGTATTTGCAGATTTATATTTTATTACTTTTTATTGCACTCTGAATATTTTGGCCTGGCAGTTATTGAAATTTCCTACTAGGAAACGACCCGAAACCATCGATCCCTTGCATCGAGCCGCGCATTTGTAGTTACCGACCTTTGGCGGATAGGACTGACGGATCGAAAAACACCTGCATGAATAAAATTAACACCGAAGGCAAGCAAAAAAGGGTACAAATTGGTCGAAATATCTTTCATCTTCGCAAAATGTTTGGGTAGTTCAGGGAGTAGAATGAATATATCCATTCATAAAAAACGCATTTTAAAGAAGGGTACGAACCCAACGTGGGTGGTCATATCTTGCGGACGAGAGACGTGTGTATCGGCAGCATTTCAAATTAACAATGCTTTTACAAGCTTTTACCGTAAATCTGATTGGCAATTTTGCCTGTCCGGCAAAATTTATTATTTGCTTTCATGCTTTTCATTGAGCTGGTACTTCACTTATTAACAATAAATTACTACCGTGCTTCTTCGATCCATTTCATCTTCCGGTATTCCACTTCCTATTTTTCCTTTCCACGGTCTTCATCTCATAATTCTACTATTCCATCTTTAGTTCTCGAAAGGTTACCAGCTTAGCCCCAGTTCTGATTAGGAATCTCTCAATTATGTCGGCCACTTGGGTTTGTTGACTAATCCAATCATTAAGATGTGGGACTCTCAGTGATATATCCAACATCAATCTTTTCAATGCTTTCTGTCTTGTTTTGAGTCGATGTTGTGACAGGGTCCTTGTTTGACCTCTATACGTAATGCCAGGGAGTAGGCTTTTTTCAAATATTTTGGTTCTAATATATTGTGGTATTTTTTATATGTGAGTGGGTCTTGCGAACGCATCCCATCCGAATCGTCTTCTTTCAATTTCCCTGTCCCTGTTTCATTTACCAATTACTCGTACTAGTTTTTTTACATTACATTTACATTTATTGTAATACCTATCTGGTCATTATTATCGTTCTGTCTAGAGATTCATTTTTTCTAATTCTAGTATAATTTTTTTCGGCGACAAGGACCACATCATCTGCGAATTTTAAATTGGAGAACCTCTGTCCATTGATGTTACCTCCCACATTTGTCCAGTACAATTTCTTCCTTGTAGGGCTAGGGTGAACAGTTTGGGAAATATTGTATCACATTGTCTTATTCCTCTGTGAATAGGTACCTTCTTATTTGAATTTTCGATTTTCAAATAGAATTGTTATTATTGCATTATTTCGTGTCTCAGGTATGGTTTTTTGTTCTAAACAGCTGTTGAATAGTTGTTTTAGCCTTGATATTATTATGCATTGCTTTTTTATCATTTCAGCTACAATTTCATCTTCACCGGATGATTTATTGTTTCTTAGCATTTGGAGCAAAGAGAATTTCTTCTGTGGTTATTTCTGGCATGGGCAGAAAAATAAAATGCAATGTGGGAGCACACTTTTTACTATTTCGCTTCAGACTATACTTTAAATTTAATTTATCGTCACAATTTTGTCCCTCCCCCGCGATTACGTCTCTGTTGCTTAATGTAGATACAAAGAACACGGAATGAAAACTAATCCAAGTTGAAATAAATGCATTTAGTTCGATAAAAAACAATACCATAAGCAAGCAATAGACATAAAAAAACAATAAAACTAAACAATAAACGTACAACGTGGATATAAACTTGGAAGGGGTACCAAATAGACGAAACATGTTTAAATTTTACAATATCTTTGAATTATTGTCTTTTATATAAGTTTTAGTGGTTGAGAATCTGTATATTTTGTGAGAATTTAACAGACACATTTTTAAAATATCTATTGGTTCTTAAATTTACTCTGCATTTGTAGTAGTGTTTACTGTGTTACACAATACTCAGAAAGCAAAACCAGAAAAAGTACCTAATTAAGTTTATGGAGAGAACATAACAACTAACATTAACGCAAATATTTAACTTGTTTGGTAAAACTAGTAACAAACACAATATAATTTTTATGAAAAATAAAGAACATTAACGTTTGTTTACAATAAATAATAATTTGAGTAAATATTGAAAAATCGATTTCACAAAAACAAATCAATTAAAGCGATAGTAGTCTATGAAACGCCTCTGTGAGCAGCATAGTTCTTTTAATCAGTGACAATATCACATTAGATTTGACTAAATTTGAACATATTGCAAAAACATACAGTAATTGGCGTAACGACCAGAGAGACTTAAACCATTATGCTCTAATAAATCTGTTTAATGGATCTCGTTTTGTTAATAATTACTAGTTCAGCAGTTTGTTGAGCTTTAATTACGGAAGTTTCTTTTGAAATTAATCTTTGTTAGAGTTGCAATAATATTAAACGAAAATTATTTTCACTTCAACTTAATCCAGAGTGTAGGAAACATCTTAGTCTAAGAAACAATCCTATATTATTAAATGACATAAATAACAAAGAGCCAACTATCAAATTTACCCTAGAAATTGAAGAAAATGATAAACTATCTTTCCTAGACATATTAATAACAAAAACAGAATCTTCATTCGAAACAGAAGTTTATAGAAAACCAACTCATACAAACAGATACCTAAATTTCAATTCAAATCATCCGAATACAGTAAAGAAAGGTGTCATTAAGTCATTATATGATAGAGCAAAGACCAACTGTTCTGATGATAATAAATTCAACAAAGAAAAAATAATTATAAAAAATGTTCTCACTGGAAACAATTACCCCACAAAATTTATCAACAAAGAGTTAAACAGACTTGAACACAAAACAAACCTTCCGAATCAACCCAGAACTTCTCTTAACACTACTACTACTCAAGACAACAACTATACCATATATACAGGGTCTGTCAGAAAGATTGAAAAGAGTGGGCAACAGATTTAATGTTAAAACAACATTCCAAACAATAAATACACTGAAATCTTTAATATCGAAAACAAAACCAACAAACAAAACCCAGAACTCAAAAAACTGCATATTCCTTGCGAATGCAATATATTTTATATTGGAGAAACATCGAGACCATTAAACGTACGAATAAATGAACACAAAAATTACATAAAGAAACGACAATTTGAAAAATCAAAAATTTGTGAACATGCTTGGGACCTAGGCCATAAAATACAATTTGACAATTCAACTATACTTCACAAAGAACAACATAACACAAAACGAAAAATAAAAGAGTCTGCCTTAATTCTTTTGAATGAAGACGATTGTATCGCTTCTACTTCTGTAGAATTTAATCGTATCTGGTTACCGACAATTAAGGAAGCAATTATTATTGGTAACCTTCTTTTGAACAACCTAATATCCGGATAGTTCATAAGGTTTTTTCTAGGTTTTCCCTTATGACGTTAATGGGATCACTGAAACAATAGAATTCTTTGATCGCATTTTTGGCGAATGCGCTATCTTATAATAAAGTCGTACCTAGGAACGCCACTTATAAATTCTAAAGACAACTCTTTCGACTCTAATGTCAATTTTAAATGTCATAAATCTAATTTTCATTTTGCAATCTACATCAATAAATATAAAGCCATTGACAACGAAGTCAGAATAGAATTTGAAACGTTTGGTATTCCTGCAATATACCTACGTCGTTTTATTTCTATTGTGGTGTTATTGCCCAAAAAAACATAAAAGAAATCCTAAATGCCTTTAGAAAATTATGGATACGGATATCACACAAACTCAACTAACCCACTATTCGAAAAAACTAAACAAATTCTCAGTCAACCATAACGGGAAACTACCTATCACCGTTCACTATTACATAAATTACCCTAGTAAACCAATAACCTTCAAAATTGACCTAAATTTGAAAGTAATCACCAAAACAACACTACGCAGTACCCATATATCTAGTTCTTCCTCATACTTTATTTTTGCTTCATTCCTTTGTTACGTACCTATATATGTTCTTATTATTATGTAGTGTTATGTTTGACAATTATTTTGAATTTTGAATAAATTGTATATTTTTATGGAAATGTCAGATGCATATTTCTTTCACTTTTTGACGAATATATGAAAATTTGCATGTTGCAGGTCATAGAGAAACATATGGGACTCTCAGGATAATTCCTCAATAGTAGTGAAATATCTTAATCGTATAGTCGTTTTCGAGATATCTGTAAGTAATTCACAAATTATCTATGAGATGATTCGAGATAATTTTTCTGGAAAACGGTGCGCTACATATATAGGAGCAACGTGAGAACCCCGTGATAAATTATAAATAAAATAATTTGGTAAGGTGTGAGTTGTACTCGCATACTAAGGGTTCCGTAGCTCCTTCAAGATTCTAATATTCCAGTTTCAGACAAGCAGAGAATGAGTGCATTTTCTTATATTTACCCTAATATCTTTTAAAGGAAGTGTTTTCAATTTATAAAAAACATACACTTTTATTTTCCTCACATAGACTTTTTATTTTATCTGCTACATGATTCGCTTGATTTTTATAAAAATACATATGTATTTAATTCTCTAATTTGGCTCCTAAAATTAACATTAGAGTTTTATTTTACTAATAAACTTTCAGGGACGCCTTTTATAATTTACTGTCTGAATTTTAGACTCTATAGATTGGAAGATAAAGGAGAAAGTAGGTCCAGTTTTAAATAACAAATTATTAAATCTGTTAGACAAATTATTTAAAAGGAGAAATAAAATGTATTTTAGGTAATATCTTTTAAACAAATGATTTAAAAATATGATATATTTTAAATTCACATAATGAGTCATTTATTTGACATATTACATGATGCGTTTGAAAATTTAATTTTTATTTTCCATTTAATTCTATAATTGTCCCCAAAATTAATATTGGGGTTTTCTACTAATTTTCTTATAAATTTCTAGTGAGCCATAGTACCCCTAATAATATTCAACATTTTAGGTAGTATGGTTTAGAAATGAAGCGGGAAATGAGAATTTTTTATGTCTTTTTGTTAATATCTTGTAAACAATTAATTTTAAAAATATGAAAAATATATATTTGTATTCCTCATAATAAGCCCTTTCATTTGATGCATTGCATGATACGTTAAAAAATATTTTTTTATTTTCCGTTTAATTCTATATTTGGCCCCCAAAATTAATTTTAGAGATTTTTTCGTATTTTTCCTATAAACAAAAAAAAAAGATCTTATTGATTGGGGAATAAAGGGGAGAATGAGTATTTTTTTTAAATATATTTTAAAATATTCATTTTAAAAATACGAGAAAAATATATGTATATTCGCCATAATGAGCCCTTTGATTTGGTATATTACATAATGTGTTAACAATTTTAATTTTATATTTTCCATTTAATTCTGTAATTTGCCTCCCAAAATTAATAGTAGAGGTTTCTACTTATTTTTCGGGTACAATTCAGGTGACGCCTTATATCTCTAATTTTTTTCAAATATTACTTCTTATAGATTCGGAGATAAGAGGGGGGACGGTCGATTTTTTTAGTTTTCCCCCCAAAAGTGCCCTTAAAATTAAAATTTCTTAATTTACGATATGTACTCCTAATCGGGTCACCAAACTACAAACTGATACCAAATTTCAACCGTTTTCGTCCACTAGTTTAGGAGAACATTGCTGTGATGTGAGAAAGGGAGAAATGCGGAGTAATATTATAAGGGTATCCGTATATGGAATATACGGAACCCTAAAAAAGATTAAGTTGTTCTTGAAAAACCAATAAATATACAAAATACAGTCTTTTTTAGCCATAACAGGCATCATAAACGACAATCCAGTTTCAGTTGCCAAGAACACCAAACAACAGTTTTTGTAGAAATCGGGACGTCCAGATATATATATCAGCAGACCCTCCTAGAACAATTGTAATTTAAAAAATCATAGAAGTCGATGTCAAACCAACTTTTTTTTGCAAAAAGACGGAAGTTGTTACATAGCACTTAAACAGTGAGATTTGGTTACCCCTCATTACGAATCACACGTGTAATTTTATTATGTAGCAGATGGTAAAAACACCTGCAGTCTAGCATGGACAAGTTGAAAATGCAGTTGCCGCAGTAAACATCAATGTTATAAATAGTAGGTACATAAAAAATCGATTTATATTCATTCGGTAATGACCTTTTCAAGTGGAGTCATTAATCCAGATATATATTTGTAAAATGTGGATTAAAATAAAAGCAAATATTATTGCGAAATTAAACTGATGCAAACAGAATTCAGTACTTGATCCTTAATATCAGCCTCCAGAAAGTATTAACTTTTGATTCTGCAAGACTTGGGATGATGAACCAGTTTATTGTGTCTGAGCAATTTGGAGCCCAACTTATAAAAATATTTATTTTGCGTGACAAATGCATATTTTATATTTTACTTAAATGACAATATTAACAAGTAAAATTGTAGTTTTAGAGAAGAAAACTGCAATAGTGAAAGTTATGTCGAAATATTGGCAACAACTGTAGAGTATTCCATAGTAAATGACATAGAAAATGAAAGAAAACGAAATCTTGCTTTACGTCGTCATGTTCCATGTTATTTTATGAAGGTTGGAATCATTACAGCTATTTGGAGTTTTCATGCATAACTCAGTGGAACTGCACGTCTCTCAATTTGTTCAGCCAGAACATGCGTATTCTTCCTGTATTTCTCTTTCTTTTGATTTTACCTAATTACCATTATCTGCAGCTCATCATAGATCTCACCTCTTGTGACGAACTGCAGTTTTTTTATTTCTATGGTGTTTAACGCCTTTTAACTATTAGAATGAGATTCTGTACATCGCCGTTATTATCTTATTCTGAATCAAATTTTAAAAATCTCATATGTGCCCACATCTGAAATGTTTCTTTTCTACAACATATATTCATTGTTGCCACTATTCTATCAAAATTTTGTAGCACCCCACCCTTGCAAACCGATTTGCTTTGCGGGAGCTTTTAACTCTTTAATGTTTAGCCTTCTACAGATATATCAATGCAGAAGTTCTTAAAAACATTCTTGTTTTCTGTACATAATATCATAGTAAATCGTAAGGCATGGTGTTAAATAAATCGACGGCAATGAGTGACCCTACATATATTGATTCGATTAACTTTTCTGATAAATTCATTGACAAAGATAATACGGCAATATCAGTTTTGGAAGCAAAATCCTTGCTACGTGATATCCAATATAATCCAAAATTGTGTTTAAACCAGTGCCGTATTAGCCCATAAGGAAGTTAATCAATTATAATAAAAGGTGCTCTTTCTGTAAAAATTAATTGCCTACCTATATAGTATATTTTTTAAATAGGTGCTAAGAAATAATCAAGTTTGGTGAAGTAGTATATATGTAAGTAATGCAGGATTTTAAGTTTGCTTGTCACTGACTTCAAAACTATACTAAATAGATAGGTAATTAATTTGTGCAGAATGAGCAACTTTTATTCTTTACAGTTTTTAACTTGTATGTAGGTACCTAACAACAGTAAATGTGTCATTTATTACTGATATATTTTGTGCATTATTTTTCGACTTTTTAGTTCTACTTTAAAATCTGTTAATATATTGCCACAGAAAGTTATAAAAGCCGCAGATTTCTACATTAGTGCCATAAAGACAGGGCTGGATTTAAGTTGGTGGGGGAAACTTGGGCACAAAACTCATTTATTATTTTTAATAAAATATGTCATAAAAATGGAATTTTACCCACCTACTTATATAAAATACGTCAAAATAATTTAAGTTAAGCCAAATTATGTAGCATTTAAATAAACAAAAAATTTAGAAAATAATAGGTATGCTCCCATATTTTAAATAAATCCTAAATGAATATTCAAATAATATAAACATTTATCTTTGATTTTTTGATTGTAAATCTTTTGAGTTTTGGCTTTCATTTACAATTTTGCTAATTTTTTTTCTTGAAATATATATATATATATTTTTTAAATTTTATCTATAGTAGGTGGGGACCCCTGGGCCAAAGTGTAAATACTGCATAGAATAGTCTCGAAAACCCTTGAAGGTCAAATAGTACATAAATAAGTGTTCTGAGAGAGTACGTTAAGTTTAGTTTTATGGTTGAAAGTTGACAGTAAAAGTTACAAAATTATTTTCATCGTTAAATAACCTTATATTATAAATTGGACGACCAGAGTGTTATGTTATTCTAAAACATAATATCCTCGTCATTTCATTTATGAATTAAAATGGTATTGTTTGAAACAAACGTATTCCAAATGTCAATGGAATTAAAATAGAGATATTCAGAGACAAAAAGTTTTTTTATAAATAATTTTTGAAGGGAAAGGTTCTTAACGGAGTGCCACATTTACACGTATGAGAATATATTAGCATGGTAATAAAATACAAGAACTTAAATTGCCTTTGTTTCGACACTTCGTTCCGAAACCACACTACCTTGATGTATACCCATACGACTTCTTTTTCTCTCTGATTAAGAAACAGGAACCAGGTAATGTAATTAGAAAATTAATAACTTGTAGTAAAAAACAAATTTAACTCCGATTAGTATACAATACCTGCACACAATTGGCTTTTCGTTCTTATAAAGGTTCCAATACTCTGCGATATTTTAAATTAGGGACTTGACATACGTCAGAACAGCACACAAAGGACACGTTTATAGATGGTAGTGACAAGACAAGGATGACAAACTAGAACTCCGCAGAAATGGTTCAATTTATAGATGGTAGAGACAAGGATGACACACTTATATGGGGATTAAACTGAAAAAGTGTGGAGCTGAAAGCGTTAAATAACGAGTGCAAGAAGTGACTAGAATGGCGCTAGGTAGAAAAAGAATATGATGTGAATGGCTAAATATAAAATAATATTAATGTTAAGCCACCAGTTTTGTCATTTTTCAACCAAGGTATGTAAAATATATATTTTTCCTAAATATCTATGACATATTCTAAAAACTTGTTGGCGTTAAAATCTACCTTCTTGCTACTTCAGCGCCATCCTAATTTAATGCACTTTTTTTATATGTTTTGGATTCAACCATATCACAACAGCTGTTTTGAAGAATAATGTAGAGATGCTGTTATATGTAAACATATTTACTTAAATAACCTTCCCATAATTTAATTTGTGGTCTCGTTTTATATTGCCAGAATATTAAACAGATGTTAAATATTGCAATTTAACAAATTTCATATTTTAATTAAAAATTAAGTTATACGTCATATGTCATATATGCAAAGGGTTGTAGTTATATTAAAATTAAGAATTAAATTACATATTAGCACTACTACCTAACACTAACAAAATACTGTCAATTATTTTCATTCTTTTGAAATTTAACGATAACGAGAAACGGGAAGTATATTGCGTAAGAAGCTTTCGGTTCCATCGTTCAGTCTCATGTTGCTGCCGCTCATTTTTACATTTAATTTATTGTTAATTCAATGGTGCTGTAAAAATCTTTACCGTACTTTTAATGGAATACATACAAAACCTTATTTTTAGGGTTCCGTATATACAATATACGGATACCCTTATAATATCACTCAGGATTTCAGCCTCGTGTCACATCACATCAATTTTCTCCTAAACTACTGGACGGAAGAGGTTGAAATTTGGTATCAATGTATAGTTTGGATCAGGAGTACATATCGTAAAAGAAGAAATTTTGATTTTAGGGGTACTTCTGGGGGGAATAACTAAAAAAAAATGACCGTTTCCCCACCCCTGATCTCCAAAACTACTGAGCCTAAAATTTTGAAAAAAATAGGAAATATAGATCGTTGGGCGAACTTTACAGGAAAAATAAGGAAAAACCATTAATATTAATTTTGGGGGGCAAATTATAAAATTAAATGAAAATTTAAAAATAAAAAATTTTTCAAACGCATCATGTAATATATCAAATGAAAGGTCCCATTCTGATGAACACAAATATATTTTTTTCATATTTAAAAAAAATAATTAGAAAGATATTAACGAAAATATACCAAAATTTACCCATTCCCCCCCCTTATCTCCGAAACTATAAAACGTAAAGTTTTGAAAAAAAAAATACAAGTATAGGGTCTGACCTGAAGTTTACTGGAAAAATAAGGAGAAACATCTACTTTTAATTTTGGGGGGCAAATTATAGAATTAAATAGAAAATATAAAATTAAAATTGTTTCTAACCCATCATGTTATATATCAAATGAAAGGGCTCATTATGACGAAAACATATATTTTTTTCATATTTTTAAAATAAATTAATTAAAAGATATTAAAAAATATATAAAAAGTTTTACCCATCCCCCCCCTTATCTCCGAAACCATAAGCTGAAAAATTTTGAGAATAACGGAAGTAAAGCCTGAACTTTAGTGGAAAAATAAGGAGAAATCCCTAATATTCATTTTGGGGGGCAAATTAAAGAATTAAATGGAAAATAAAAAATTATAATTGTTTCTAACGGGTCATGTAATATATCAAATCACAGGGCTCATTATGACGAATACAAATATGTTTTTTTAATTTTTTTTAAACGAATATTTTAAAATATATTAAAAAATATTTTAAAAAAATTACCCACTCCCCCCGTTATTCCCCAAACTATAAGACCTAAATTTTTTTTATAGGAAAAATTATAAAAAATCCCTAATTCTATTATTTGGCCCCCAAATAATAGAATTAAACTGAAAATCAGTTATTAGAAAACTCCCATAGTAATTTTAGGGACAAATTATACAATTAAATGGAAAATAAAGATTCACTTTTCAAACGCATCACAAATATATCATATTTTTAAATCATTTGTTTAAAAGATATTAGCAAAAATATTAAACATCGACTTAATTCCTACTTTAGAAACTACACTATATAAATTTTGAAAAATATATTTTATTTATATTTTTTAATAATTTGAATAACAGATTTAATAATTTATAATTTAAAACTTGACCTATTTTGCCCTTTATTTTCCAATCTGCAGACCCTCAAAACTCAGGCAGCAGATTATAAAAGACTTCTCTGAAAGTTTATTAGTAAAATAAAACTCTAATGTTAATTTTTGGGGGCCAAATTAGAAAATTAAATACATATGTTTTCTGATAACAATCAAGCGAATCATGAACAAGATAAATTAAAAAGTCTATGTGTGGAAAATCAAAGTGTATATTTTTTGTAAATTTAAAACACTTGCTTTAAAAGATATAAGGGTAAATATAAGAAAATGCACTCATTCCCTGCTTGTCTGAAACTGGAATATTAGAATCTTGAAGGTGGTACGGAACCCTAAGGATGCGAGTCCACCTCGCACTTGACCAAATTATTTTATCACATTCATAATGTAAAAATTATTATAAAACTACAACTAATAATAGCATTTCACAGCTTTAGAATAGCAGTTACACCGAGGAAATTTAATAGGATATAGTTAAACCACCTCGTAACTTTTCCATAAAAAGTGCAAGTAATTACGTGAAAGATAAAAAATAATGAAACTCTCTAGCATGAACTCCTCATAAAACGAAAATATTGTTAATAAACATAACGCTACTATACCAAGATCCATCATTGTAATCAAGTCAATAACGTGAGAAACTTTTATCATTTTCGTTCATCAGTAAAAGTAGATGGGAACGGGAGAAAAACAGACTCGATTAATGAATGCCATAATTAAGCTCAGTGTACGCGGAAAAAAATGCGACTTATCCGATCGACTTATACATTATCATTCCTCTCGTTCTCGATAATTACTAAATCTTTCTTTATGCCTTGCGTCTGCATAACGAAGCAGCCAGTCTATTAGTACTTTACAATTTAAATAGTAGGCTGTTTGCGCACACCCATGTGCCCATTGTCTGGGAATCACATAATTTTTTCCAATGGCTCTTATATGATAATTTCAGCGGGTTTGGAAAGCAATAACACAATGCTTAGGGTTAGCTACTTTCGTATTTTAATTGAATAGATACCAAGCCTCCACAAGCAGTGATTGGCATTTCGTTTCAGCAAATGGGCAGTTTAAAGCCATTCAAGGGTTTAAATTTGCAGGAGTCTTCAGTAAGTTTAAGTCTGTGGGAGTCGTTTATTAGCTATCGGCGCCAAACACACTTTTCCGATATAATTTATTTTATTTCAAAGTAAATTATTAGAAAAGACCTTTCGTATGTATATCTGTTTTAGCACCAGCTTACTTAGGTAGTCATTTTGATATTGTTACTTAATCCAATAGTAAAAATGATCAAGATTTAGTGTTGCGATTATACGAAGATGTACTTATAATAAGAAAATTGATTCTAACATTAGTAGAATCTATGACTTATGTCAAATATCAACTTCGTTAAGAAAACTTCTAGGATGATTCGTGTAACAAAATATTTCAAATAAACAGAATTTGGTGTGCTTGATTGATAAGTACGAGGGCTGCCTTTTATATTTCGGGATTGGATAACCCTAGTGTTGCAATCTGACAACTGACAGCTCTATAGTAAAGTTTGACATTTTTGAGGTTATACATACTCAACGTTTTGACATACGAGCGCTATGTGTTGTTTACAGTAACTTAAAGGATTCATTTCGGCTAAAAATGGAATTAAATCGTGAACATTTTCGTGTGATTATTTTTTACAACTTTCGACGTGGATTAAGTCAGCAAGAGTGCAGCTTAATTTAATTTTTTGCGATGAAACTCCATCAAGGACCACTGTTTATCGATGGTATGGTGAAGACGAATTTCGTGAAGGTCGTCCAAAAATAGTTGTTGTTCCGGAAACCATTGATGCTGTGCGCGAACTGATATTGCAAGATCGTCATGTGACCTATCGTGAGATTGAGTCAATCTTACACATTAGTGGAACCAGCATACATTCAATATTGCATTGCATTGCATATTTGAATATCAAAAAAAAATATTATATTTTGAATGTCAAAAAAAAATTGTTCGCGTTGGATCCCACACAATTTGTCAATCGTTCAAAAAAACGGTGCTTCAAAACACGTTTATGACATAGTGACAGGTGATGAATCGTGGATTTACGAGTATGAACCCGAAAGTAAACAGCAGTCGACTGTATGGGTGTTTCAAGATGAGCCGAATCCAACAAAAGTTGTTCGCGCACGAAGCACTTCCAAGCAAATTAAACACCTGTTTTTTCGGAAAAACTGGACATGTCGCAACCGTACCACTAGAACAACGCATAACAACTCAATTCTGAGTGGTACACAACCATTTGTTTGCCAGTTGTCTTCCAAGTAATGAGGAAAACCAACCGCCGAAGACGGATCACTCTTCACCACGACAATGCAAGCTCTCACACATCGGCTCAAACAACTGCATTTTTGACCACTCACAACATCGATTTGATGAGTCATCCGCCATATAGTCCTGACTTGTCACCAAATGACTTCTTTTTATTCCCGTACGTAAAAAACAATCTGAGAGGTCAACGTTTTTCGACACCTGAAGAAGCGGTTCCTCAATCAGAGTGGAAAAAGTGCTTCCACAATTGGTTCAAACGCATGCAAAGTGTATAGATCTTCATGGAGAATATTTTGAAAAACAATAAAGCGATTTTCGATGATTAGTATTTGTTTTTGTTCTCTAATCCCGAAATATAATAGGCAGCTCTTCGTACCAATACATATAGCTACTGACAATATTTGGCCATTCTCTCTCATTTTGGTGAACGAGTCCATTCGAAAAATTGCCAAGGGGTGGTACATGTGTAACTACGTCCTTATAATTAATAATCTTGATGCAAATTTTTAATTTTAAGCAGACACATATTTATATTTCTAGCATAATATGGGTTTATGTAATAAATTTAGCAAAATGGATTACCTAAATTCTATTTAGATAGACACTGGTGATAATGATGGAGCAATAATTTTTAATATACAACAGACATACCTACTTATTTTAAATTTAAATAAAAAACGGAAATTTGCCTTCTCTATTCACTGATTTTTAAAAACATAAGAAAATAATAGTAGGTTACTTTGTTTATGCTTTCAGTACATTTTATTTTTTATTATTATATAGAAATCAAACGCTGATACAAATTGATAATCGTTAATAATAGAAAAAAATGCTATTCTTCAATTAGTAACCACTATTGAAGCGAAAGCTTCTTCACGGAGACCCACACACATAAAACAGTAGATTAGGATGGTAGGAAATGCGAAAAAATAAAAACATTGTTTAATGAAGGACAGTTGTGGCATTTCTGGTTTTTATTTTTTCTGAAATCTTTGAGAATAACACCACATAAACTTGAAAGTCTGTAATAGTCCAGACAAATGACCAAGAAAAATTAAAAATTAAAGGCATTCGTTATGACAAATTTAGTAAATAAAAATTTGACATTAATGTTTGACAATCAAACTGATGTAATTAAGGGAATTTACTGCAAATTTGATATATACAGAGTGCACTAAAAATTCTAAAGATCATGTGAAGTAACAAAACTTCTTTCAAATTGGAAGAAAGGAAAACAGGTATCTTTTTGTATTAAATAATATATTTTAATCAAAACTTGTACACAAAGAAACCAAACTAGCAGTGTACAAAATATTAATAAGACCAGCGGTGACATATGAAGAATACAAACGTTATCAATATTGAAAAACGGTCGATGGCATATTAGATACAACTTTGCACTGGAGCGATTGTACAAGGAACTTAACATAATCGATTAACGGAATTATAGCAGGAAACAGCAAGCGAGGACGTCGAAGTATGTGCAGAAAGACGCCAAAGAGCCACAAATAGCCGCCAGGGACAAAAGCTAAGGGTGGTGAAGGCCCAATAGGGCTGTCGCAGTGTTGGAAGAAGAAGAAGAGCGAAAGTATACGCGACGTTAATGTACATGGTATACCTATACAGTGTAAAACATCTGTTGCAATATTTAACGGAAGGTACACAAGGTAGTGTTAGTATATAGGATGAAAGTGTGCAGGGTGTAGCATAATAACACTTCATTATGTGGCACCCTGTATGCAAAAAAGTAAAATAAAAATATTCGTAACATAAATATCGTGAAATCATGGTTTTTTAACCGAAGTTCGCTGGATCGATTTTCATGCACTTTTGTGTTTGAAATCTTATGATTGGACTCAAAAAACCTGCTATATGTTTTATATCACAATGATAACAAAAAAAGAAACAAACGTTTATAAGGCATAGATGGTAATAGTCCAAATCAGAACAAGTGACCTGAAATGCTGTACTTATAATCAGTTACTTTTCAATAGTGATTTTATAGTTAAACTTCATAGTTTGATTTTGCTTGAGCTGAATTTTTTCAGAGCACTTTACTGATTTGCTGTACCATTTCCTGGTGCTGGCTAATATTACCTGCCAGAAAGATTTCTTAATGTGTTATAGCTGAAACGTTAGCCAATAGTATATTATTTCATTAACACAGTAGTTTACATTTTATTCAGTGTAAAAATAAAGAATTAAATTGGGACGTCAGTTTTATTTATAGACACGAGATGTAAGACCGACATGACACCTCGAAGAGAGACGTCAGTTTTATGATAAAAGCTGGTATTATATTATCCCGCTATGATGACAGAAGACGGAGGTGTTACAATAATCAAATGCAACCAATATAAAGTATATCCATATAATTTTACATCCCATATGCGGGTAAACCACAGGTAACGGCTAGTAGCTAATACCAATAAGAACCTGCAATTATTTGATAGGAATCTTTTAGGGTAACTTTACCAAACATCTGATCTTTAGTAAAGAAAATGCGACTTGAAAGAATGACATTTTCATAAAGGGATCTCAACTAGAAAGTGTCGAGAAATGTAAGAGTAGGTGGGTGTAGATTTCGTGGAATTCAAGATAAATGGTGACAACTTGATATTAAATCTTAGATGAAGATTCAATATATTTCTTGTTTTGGCATGGGGCAATGCTTAAACACTTGTAAGCATTTGAAATATGATTATGTTGACGTATACTGAAATCAGCAGGACCTATAAAGTGAAGAATTCAATTAGATATAAAAAATCGAAATATTAAAATCTGCAAGCAATAGTCTTTTGGCCACCCACGCTGCCATTTTAGAAATTCTACAGCTAATAGGACAAAAGCAGAAATTCATTAAAAAAATTGAGACAATGGTTTGGGCAGCTATCAGGTATGATCTGTGGCCGTCAGTAGAATTATTGTTTCGAGTAGCGCTGAACAAAACGATTATTATTGAACGGCTACGGTACTGGCAAAAAAGTAAGTGAAAATCATCAATCTGCGTTTGCTTCAATAAAATTAAAATACCTGTTATTTACAGTCAAACATTTTTTTTTCACTTTGTTAACATTTATAAGCGTTTAACATAAGCCACAAAATGAAGCTTGTTAGAAGACTTAGTGGCAATTTTTCCATTTTCATTTGTTATATGACAATTATGTTCTTATGGAAATTAACTTGAAATTTTAAATTTTTTTACCCACATTTTAACAGACCGTTTTCAATTCACTATTACGCTTCGCCTGCTACAGTGTGGCCGCCGAATCTATCATTAAAACAATATTATAGGAATGTAATCTAAGAATGTCCTAACGAGAATCTCACTATTTGTTGAGTCATCATTAGGGAAGGAATTTGATGTAACAGATCACTTCAGCATTTTCATCGATTTAATAAAAGTCATGTTTTATTTACCACATCTTTGAGCACTTTCACTATTTTTTTTTTCAGTTCGATAACTCCAAGGCAATATTTTATCTTGACCTCACGATTTCTAAGGAACTCAACAATTTACAATAATGACTATGATTTTTAATGATGGTTAGCCTCGGTAATGGCATTCAACTGTTCGACGTACTTTTGCTTGTTTCCGAGTTATGGTTTCGAAAGGAACATTCTTCTTGGCCGAATTGACAACAAAAATAAATAATCGATGTTTGTTTTACGATATTATTTCTCTAGTATAATTGATGTGGAAACCGATTGAGACTTTCTTGAAATCTTTTGTTCTTTTAGTTGTATTGTTTCTGGTAGATTTCTTAACGTTTATTTGCTAAAAATAGGGTCACTGAACAAATAAAATACAAATGAATAATAAAATTTTATGTTTTCTTTTATTGCTCAATTTTTGCGTTCAATAAAATGTGTAATAACCTGCAATATTATTCTCAGTTTCCAACAACAATGATAGACAAAATTTAACAACTAATTGGAATTAATAATTGTTATGGACTAGTTAGCTCTGATTTCAAATTTACAAAACAGGTAACGTTTTTAATAATAAGAAAATAATAAGTACGTTTTTCTTAAATATAATAACTTAAATTAAAATGTACGTTTTATGTAAATATGCTCTTTAAAGTCTTGTGACTTTTGTACTAATATGTTGGTGGAATTAAGATCTGCTGAAAAGAGGAATCCAGCAACTCTATTTCTATTCTATTGAAACTAGTTCTCTCTAGTACTCTACTTTTCAATTTCAATTACGGTCATGTAGCTTTTAGTATCCCATGGCCTGTCACAAGTTCTCCCATTTGAAGAACTTTAAGTATACCTTTTTTGATTTTACCTTCACTGTTCCTAAGAAATGTACTTTCTTCTTTTGGTGCTATATGTCCTGTCCAGTCTCGAATGTTGTTTAGACATGAGATCTGTTTTCTTCCAATTTATCTGTGGCCCTCGATTTTGCGTCCCTTATAAGCTGAAGGATTTTATATCGGTTTCCTCTAAGAAGATGACCTAGGTATGATATCTATTTTATCTTAATAGTTTTAATTGTATTTCCTTTCTTTAACACTGCTTTGTTGGTCTGCATAACTGTCCAGGGTATTCGGAGTATTCAGCCACATTTCGAACGTTTCAAAGCTATTGATTGTAACAGTCTTTATAGTTCAGGTCTCAGCGCATATTATGGAGGTATGGCAAGAATAAAAAGAGAGATCAATAAAGAGAGCAAGAGGCGATTTTACTCGATTGGGGGCTGCGTACAATGAAATACGTCCAGTAAGTAGTTCATTGGCTGCTTCCATCCCCCAAGTGAGTTAACATGATATTCTCTTTATTGCCCTTTCTCTCTAGTCGTGCCACAATATTTGAGAATTGCAAGTTACACAGGAACAGATCCAGAGAACAGCTTCAGAGGGGGCGATCAAGTTCGTTAGAGGGGGCGATCTCGTAAGAAATTAACTTAGGTAGAAATATACCTCTCCATGGCTTTGGATTTGCATTTCCTGATCTATTGTGCTAAAAATATGTAAGATTTTCTCGATTTAGTGTCGAACTCACTAACCTTGAGGTTCTCGGTAGAGGTGATAGCCTCACCCTCTGGACCTGCCCCTGAAGCTACCTCCAGAAGTATATGCTCTAAGTTAAGAAGTGAATAATGCTTGTGTATTGTCACAGCTCATTAAGAAAAATGGAAATGTTTGTCGCGGTCTCTTATGTTTTTGTATAATTATTAAACATTATTGGTCAGTAACAGCTAACGGGCAAACTGTTTTTACAGTTTAAAAAAATGTAAATTCACATAAAACTCGTGTTTTGGTGGTGATGTGGTCCATACCTAACCAGTTATATAGTAATAATGAACGGAGCTAGGATGACATAGCTGTATACCACACACATAAGGATCTTTCCTTATCTCAACATCTTTTGAACTCGTCACTTAAATCCATCTCAATATTTCTAGCAGATTTGGGATTGGAATTGAACTCTGCCAAAAGTAAAGTGATCCTTTTTTCTAATCGCAGCAATCTCAATCCGGTTATTAAGATGGATATGGCACAGTTTGAAGTTGTTCTTGTTCAAACCTTTTCCTTTCTTGGTCTCATCTTTAACAACAAGTTGGGTTGGAGAGACCATGTAAAAGGGTTGTCTTATTCTTGCCTTAAAATGCTCAATGTTATCAAATCCCTTACCAGAACTTGGTGGGGTAGTGTTCCTAAAATCCTTTTACTCTTTTACAAGGGATTACTTAGATCTAAAATGGATTTTGGTTGCTTTATTTACGGAAATCTTCCCAAATATCTAACTTCCGTATTGCCTTGGTGCAATGAAATCTAGTCCCACAAATGCCTTACTAATTGAAGCTGGGGAGCCACCTTTAAAGTTGAGAAGTGAGTTCTTATGTAAGAAGTTCCTTATCAAATCTCTCAGTATCAAATATAATCCTTTAATTTCTAAACTCCAGAATTTAAAAAATGAATTAAATTTTAAAAAACCTAATTGACCATTACCGTTACTTATCTTTTCATACCAAAATATCTTTCCTCTTCGTAATTCTCTTATTAGATCGGACAAAAAGCCTATTTTTCAATATGACATTGATTCCTATCATTTCCTCATCCCCACAGTGCTTCATTTAGGCATCGACAAGTCTTTCAACCTTCCTTCTACTTGTATTAATACTATTCTTTCCTCCACCCTTTCTGATAAATATCCTCACTTCACTCCGGTATATACAGATGGGTCAGTAAACAAAAAGGAATCTAGAGCTTAATGCGCTGTGGTTATTCCCTCCCTAGAGATTCACCGGTCTTACATTGTACATCATCTGGGATCCCCATATACGACAGAACTATTAGCAATAGTAAAAGCCCCAGAATTAATTTCCGATCTGAACATTAAAAAATTTAGAATACTGTCTGACTCTCTAGGAAGTGTAAAGACCATTAAGCACCTACATTTAAATCATAATACCAATCCTATTCCTTGCAATATTCAACATCTTTTTTACAATTTAACTAAAGCAAATTGTCAGGGTTATGTTGGTTGGATTCCGGGACACTCTGTGGTCCTGGGAAATGAAAGGGCTGATAAGGTTGCCAAAACATCCATGCCGACAACGGATCTTGAACTTAAACTTCCTCATAAGGATTTTAATAAAAGCTTTCAATATGACTTGGACTCTAAATGGAAATCTTTATGGCGTAATTCCATGATTAAAAGAGGTAGAAACTATGCTCTGTTAGAAAACAGATGTTGGAGGGTGCCCTGGTTCTACGAAGTCCCCTATAATGGTAGGAATTTTATAGCCACATTGTGCCGCATCAAATTGGGTCACTGTAGTGTCCCGGCACATTTATATAGAATTAAAGTTCTAAATTCTCCGTTATGCGAATGTGGTCTCCTTGGAGATATTAATCCTCTCTCAGATACTTATTATGTCATTTTTGATTTCATTAAAAAATGTAATTTGAAATTTTAACCCCGTAGAATTTAACCCTCCTTTCCAAGTTCTAAAAGTGCACGATAAATCAGTAACCCAGCTTAGAAATTGCACGCGTAATAAATCAACCAATACACACAATAAATTTCCTTCATTTATGTCTATTCACTATTATATGGTATCAAGGGTAGCCACCCATAGCCACTCTCAGCAGAGGAACCCCTGAAGAAGAAGAACGGAGCTAGATGTATCAAAACAAATATACCAAAACTTTGGTATATATTCGTAGGAGGCTGTGATAAGATGTTTTGACTCAAAAGGAACAAATGAAGACATCACTAGAATGATTCTTGAATTATTGACTTACGAAGTTACAAAGTTGTAAATCCATATCTCACAGAAGAAAGTTGATAATTTATTACTGTAAAATG
The DNA here is from genome assembly GCA_034190945.1 of Octodonta nipae. Lineage (NCBI taxonomy): Eukaryota > Metazoa > Arthropoda > Insecta > Coleoptera > Chrysomelidae > Octodonta > Octodonta nipae. Next base: position 26,836,442 of record CM067219.1, on the reverse strand, counting down.
ATTACTGATTCAGATATTTATAGCATTTTTTCCAATTTCCATTTCGATTGTTTTGATAACTTAATTTAGATAGTGTACGGATGATTCATGAAAATAAGTTAATATGTTTACTGACATAAAATTTAAACGATGGTGAATCATCTGAACCTCTTAAACTGTGGGTGATGGCCATTGATCCGATTTAAAACAAATAACCTATTCTCATTCAAATGTTTGGTCAGTCACGAAGATGAAAAAATCTACTCACGATATAGATAATGTCGACTATCGATACGAGTTTTGAGAAACTTATTTGTTTCCATATTTTATTAAACTGAAATTTGAAAACAGTAGGGTGTTACATTATTTTTTATGTTTCATAAAGAAAAACTTTTATCAGTACTTAGAAAAAAAAAAGATTCGTTAATTAATTATTGCTTAAGTTAATAATTAATTCATTCCGTAAATTAGAAATACCCTTGATATCATAATTTGAACTAAATATGCTTCTACAATAAATCAAATCAAGATGTAACATGATTGGTTTTGTTACTCTATTAACATTTAGTTGCTTTATTTACAATTATTAATTTTGTAATAATAATAATGTTATGAGAATTCATCTGATGGTTCGTGGAAGCGACATTCCTCTGATATTTCGGGGAATACGAGATATGCATCGAGGTCGGCGGCTTAGCTTTGATGTATTTCTCGAATAATCTAGCCCGGTATCGGCGGCTCTTTGACGTTCTGGAGAATTCCGAGAAGAAATATATAAATACGGAGAGCTGAGGAAGCATTCATTCAGTATTCGACTGCCGTATAGTTTAGATAAATCGTAAATAGTTCTGAGAATATAGATTATGTTAAAGTAGTGGAAATAAATTAGAGTGAGTTGGACTGTGTTTTTAAATAAATCCAAGAACTGAACCCGAGTGTGAAAATAAAAACATTACAATATTATTGGGAAAACTAATATATGTAAATAAATTATGAAGTACAGAATTTGTGTAAAAAATGTTGCTATTCTTTTTAAGTTTCTGATAAAGAAATCTCAGCTAGATTTTGAAAAAATTGATATTTTGGAGATATTTTTGTTATCTATATATAAATAGGCAAAGACAAAACGATTAGGTACCATTTTCTCCTCTGTCTCTCAACCGATTTTCTTCATTTTTGTTTTGTTAAGTAGCTACTGACGACCTTCAGTGCAGAATGCTAATATTAATTTATAATATTGGTTTATTCATTAAATAAAATATAATAAAAATTCATTATTTACGTCCATACCGTCAACTCCCAACAACTGACAGTGCCGCCGCCGCCAGACGGTCAAAACTCAAAGCATTGAGTAATTATATTTGGAAGAAGCGACCGTTAGATACTGTTATATTCTTAGACCATGTACGTCTGGAAGTAGCATACAAGCGTTGTTAGTGTTTAGTGGTAAATAGTCAATGTAGTAGATCAGTCTTGATTTTTCGGACGCGCTGCAGTAACTTTCATATTAAATATTTTGTTTTTAATGTGAATTTAATTATTTGATTAATATATTATTATCACAACCTTCCTGAAGGTATTGTGTTAAAAATTGTCAGACAGCGGACAATAGATAATGTATTAAATATTTAAGTTCTCCTAGGGTTGTTGGACCTCTCTTTTCTTTAATATTCCTAAACTTGATTGAAACCGTAAATGACGAAAACTTTTAGGTTGCAAAGGACAATCTTCCAATTATTATATAAAATATTTTGCCTGGAGCGGTTCCAGCCAAGAATTTAAGGGGTCATTCACTTGTCAAAAATATTTCGAATACCGATATTTGATTAAATTTTTTTTATTGCAATAGGTTTGTCAATATGAGTGAACAATTTTGGTCATTACATCTACTTCTCCGATTTCTCCACAACTCTGTTTCTTATAAAATTATACTTTTTACAATTTCATGAAATAGGGTCGAATTTCGACCACTGGGCGACCACTAGTATATACAAAAATTGAGAGCTTAGAGTTAACAATATATTCGAACATTGAACAGTTGCGCTTAATGTTACTAGATATACTGCTACGCGAGTATATCGTTAATTATACAATGATTATTATATTTGATTTATATTTCACTAGGTAAACCGCAATTATCACGAAACGGTATGAGTATGTAATTATTTACATTATATAATCATTCATTAAATTCATTTAATAGTCTTAGAAACAGGCAGATTTTGTAATTAATTCTTGGTAATCATTTAGAATGATGTTTCAGTATCACGAAATTATTGTGAGTATTATGCCATCACATCAAATTAAATTTGGCATTAAAGTTTACTGAGAGCATTTTAGACAAACGCATGGAATAGCTTTTTTCACAGTAGTAGGTTCGATTTTACAAATATACATTTATTCTGAAATAGGGTGGCAGATAAATAATTCAGGAAACAAAACGTTCAAGATTTAAAGATGAAAGTTTTGGTAGGCACCGGTGACAATTAGCACTACCTACTATGAGTTTTGAAAAAATAAAAAACTTGGTACACTTCGATAAATTATTAAAAATATTAATTCTCAAAATAAAAATACACTAGAGTAGAATTATTTTGGAAAAATTGTGCTAGTGGCATCTGCTTATACCTTTACCCGCCCTTCCTCAAAGTACAGAAATTTAGGGAGAGTGAAGACTCCTATAAAAATCTCAGCAGATCTACGAAAAGGTTTTTCATAATCTCGGGATTCTACCTAAACATTGTGTGGATCAAAAGCATTGGAGGGAGGTCTATGGTCTAGAGAGGGCAATTTAAAAATTTACTGTTATATAGATAGAAATACTAACTAAAATAAATAAGTATAGGTTTTATTTTACATATAACGAAGCGCCACTAATCGGAGAGAAGTCTGCCCTTGATGTTACTTGACAAGAAAAATATTTGAGCTCTTTCTAGGAGGGAATAAAGAGAGGAAAATAGCTCGAACAAACAATGGGAAAAGGATTCTGTCCCAATATAAAACCCAACCTAACAAGCAGGAAGAATATTATCAAAAGCTTTCAAAAGATATGACGAGAGAAACTATATTGCAAACGTTTCAGAGTGTAAATCAGATTACATTTTCAATAGTAATTAAGACAAAGAATAGACAAAAAAATTAAATTGTTTAAAGGCAAATGACAATTTAATTTCAAATTGTACATTGTTAGTGGACACTTTGCTTTATTCTTTGTCTTAATTGAGAACGGGGTCTGATTTAGACCCAGAAATGTCAGAAAATTTAGAAGTGAACAGACGTTTTACCCCTAGTATGGTGGTCTCAAAAAACATAAAGTAGAGATTGTACCATTATCAGACAAATCTGACGGGATTCCTCAAAATTACAAGGTATAATTTACTGCGCCTTAAAAATATTGATTGATAATACTTCAGGGAATGGGAAATGATTGCACGGGGGTTCTTTATTATTCTGTATTAAGTTTTTTTCTCACTTTTTGCTGTAACAAATAATTATTTGAATTTTGTAAATTACAGAAAGCAGTGGCGGATCCAGGATTGTCATTTGGAGGAGGGGTGGGGCTTCATCTCTTGGGGGGGATGGGTTGATGTCACTGAAATTTGATTTTAGCAAGATAAACGATAAACACAAACAAAAAACATACCACTCAGACGATTTTGCGGGAGGGGCCTTTAGCCCCTTACCCCCTGGATCCGCCAGTGATAGAAAGTGTAGTAGGGGCAATTTCGTAAAACTGCCCGGATTACCGGTTGTCGCTTACAGAAAGTCTTCTTCACATATGTTTTGGGAAAGAGACGATTGGTCAAAAAGTATTGCGTTATAATGGATATCCAGGGCAAAGATTCGGAGAAGACCAATTATATTATTCATTCAAACATTGATCGATAAACTTCTTGAAATGATAATCTAGCGTCATGAACTAGTTCACGAGCTTGTTTTTCCTTTTTCCGTTTGCTCATATTTAAATCCATATCAATACTTTTTAATTTCCAAAATAATATCATTTTCTATAATCGTAGTTTCTTCCGTCACTAAAGGCTCTTTCAGTATTTCTAGTTTGGTGAGTCTTTTCCGAAGTCATTTTTTGGAAACTGAAGATATTATTATTAATTGAGGTCAAAAGAGTATCATTACATATATATGTGGAATGAGCAAGTATCAAGGTTTGCTTTGGATAGAAATATCTTCTAAAATGCAGTTGTTTCCACATTAAAGTTGTTCTCCATTCTATCAAAAGAAAGAATATAACTTCTTCCCAGTTACAAAATATGTGGCACTAGTGGGAATTCCTTAGAATGCAGGTACTCCACAAAATTGAAAAATGAATAGCCCAGGGACTGAACAGAGCTTTTGAATCGACTTCTCGGGGATTTACTTGTGGCTGTCGCATTGCCAGGTACTTTTCAATATCTCTTGACATATCTTCTGCAGTCTTACCACGAAATTCAAAATATTCTTGGCTCGTGTTATAATACGTGTGGGCTTGGGTGTCTAAAATCGTTCGATTCGAAGCACCTGTGTTAAGCAGGACAGAAACAACTGTTTATCATTATACAGTTTACATTTTAAGCAACATCTTAAGTAAATTCGTCCAGTGGGGCCCACAAAAAGTAGTTTTTTGATTTGTTTTGTGATTTTGAGTTTTTCTTTTTTTTTATCAATATTTTGACCAGTACAAATTGAAGGGAATGATTGCTTTACAAAAATGTAATAGTGGTCCAAGTAGTAGGAAAAAACATGCAAAAGTTATAAGCTAAAAACCCGAAAAAATGCTCTAATTTCTTGTGAATAACAATTAATTTGAAAACGGTTTTATTTCATTAAGTGAAAGGAACTTTGTAGAGTGATACCCCACGCAGCAATTTTGCCCTACTTCCTATTAAAAAAAATCCCTCTTCACAAAGATACGACCAAATTTAAATAGTTAACGAATTTTGTCGTTTTCAACCACATTTTGGGGTGAACTTTGCTATTTGCTGAATTCTTGGTGAAGAGGACTTTATGGATCGTATATTCAGATATCCATTCGTCCTTAAGATTTAACATGTAACACATGTATTTATAACCGTATACTAGAAATGCTTAAGTAATACAAATATCATTTCTCTCATTTGTTTAACTAAGTCGTAGAGAAATTTTAACAAAACACGTAGATCTTGATATATTGTTTATTCCGTAAAGTTTTAAAATTTAATTTTCGTATGTTTTTTATTTTTCCCAAAACACATTTCAATATCAATGTGAAAGTACCTTTGGTATTCTCGACTGCCAGAAGTGAATTCTAAGGATTTCTTCAAATACAGTTACATCAACAATAGTTTGTTCGAATTTCTGCCGTCTTTGCCAGTAATATATAGTTAAGTCGTATGAATATTTTTGCCTTTGTGAGGATGCATTAAAGCAATTGGATATATGGCGTCCTTATTGTAGTGGAGACGAAATAGACAATTTAATGAGTTTGTCAGTAATGCTTTCGTCTTGAGGTCAATTTGTCAGTAACCCATCAAGCTTTTGATTATTATAATAGCCCTAGTACTGTTTGTGTATAACAGTTAACTGACACTTAATTTTTATATTTTAAATATTCCACTCACTTCGTATGGCTTACGGAGAAGCAACTTGATAGAATGAATGAAGTTAACAAATTATAGCACTACCACTACCACATTCCTCATCGGTATTATTTGGAAGACTATTAAAAATGTGAAATTTAAAAAATTATACAGAGTGGAACAGTCAAATGGAATAAAGGAGGAAGGTGTTGGGAAAAAAAGCTTGGTCGATTTGTATTTTTAAATGTGCATTTTTTCAACAAAAAAAATTATATAGGGTGTGTCATGTGACAGTGGCCAATACCAACTTTCATATTTTTAATGCAAGCCGCTGTATATTATTTATTTTTTGGATTCTCCAGAAAATTTTAGATATAATTCATTTACAGTGTCCTGCACCTGTCTTCAACTGTTTGGGAAATTAACATTAAAAAAAAGAAAATTATTTTATTTCACAAATTCGCTACATTACACCAAAAACCTAATGAGTAATACTGATTAAATTAAACAAAAAAAAAGTGTCTTGGCAACATGCTAATCTGATATAGAAATGTCTTTAAGGTTACTCAACCCCTCATGCGTGACTAATCTAATCGCAAGCGTGATTCGTCTTTTTAGGTCATGTAAGTTAAGGGGTTTAGTTTTGTATACTGTACTGTTGACATATCCCCACAAAAAGTAGTCCAACGGCGTCAAATCTGGAGATCGTGCTGGTCAGTCTATCGATCCGCACCTTCCAATCCACCGATTTGGAAAAATTTGTTCAGGTCCTGCCGGACATTGATTTCGTAATCTTGCTGAAATCATATTGTATTGGCAGGAACTTATAGGTTTACTGGATCATTATATAAGTTTGTCAAAGTTGGCACGACATTATTTTGTAGCAGTTCTAAATATTTTTCTCCATTCAAGTTGCCATCAATGAAAAAGGGACCTACGATATGATATCCAACAATTCCTACCCAAACATTAACTTTTCAGGATATTTCGTATGTTTCTCTGTCATTCAGTGAGAATTCTCATTAGACCAATAGCGGCAATTTTGACGATTAACATGACCGTGAAGTGTAAATATGCTCTCATCAGAAAATACAACATCTTCTAATTGGATCACATTGTTATCTAACCTTACCATCATTTGTTCGCAGCTAAACGTTCTCCTAACGAAATCGTCTTTCATGAGCTCCTGAGTCTGCATCATTTTATAGTGATGCATTTTACTTTCGTTTAATACTCGAAAAATTGATGTGTGACTAACGTTGAACAGTGCTTTTCGACCAGAATTATGTGGGTTTTCTTGAAACTCAAGCATAATATCCAATTTCGTTTTGAGAGCTACTTTTCTTATCTGTCTTACATGACCAAGTTCGCGAAACTACTTTTCTATTTTGCTAATTGTTTATTGGGATACAGGCGGCAAATTTGCAAAATTTTCGTGAAATAAGAGAGAAACTTCCATTTGTGTCCGTGTGTTATCCCCATAACCAATCATTTGTAGATTGATTATTTCTGTTAAATGAAGCATTTTTCTGGTATTATTATGTACAGTTAACGAAATTCAAACGACAATAGCACTGACACTGATCACCACTGTCATGAACGCAGACAAGATGCTAAAGTTTTGACGAAAATAAACTAAACTGTTTTTTTAATCAGTAAAAGGGAACGCAGGAGTGGTTTGTGCTTACTATCTCAATATCAAGAGCTAAATGGGAAATAAGTATTGAGTGTAATGTAGCAAATTTGTCAAATAAAATAATTTTCTTTTTTTTTTAATGTTAATTTTTGTAATAAATCTGAAAACACATAATATTTCCGAAACAGTTGAAGATAGGTGTAGGACATTGTACATTATTTCTAGAACTTTCTGGAGAATCCAAAAAATAAATAATATACAGGGGCATGCATTAAAAATAAGAAAGTTGGTATTGGCCACTGTCATAGGATACACCCTATATATATTTTTTTGAGGAAAATGCGCCTTTAAAAATACAAATCGACGTGTCCAAGCGTTTTTCCCTACAGGCCCTCCTTTATTCGTTATCGAATTTATTCCATTTGGCTGTTCCACACTGTAGGGTACTACCTAGAGACTTGCAAGAGCAAACATCCAATAAAAAATGCCATTGATAAGCAATTAAAAAACAACTGTATAGGTAAAAATGTCAACACATGATATTGTTTATACTAAAAATAAATATTTGTTACCCTTTTACCCGAATGGTTATTTTTTCCCTATCTAGAAAACTATATAAATACAATAATTAGAACATATTATTTATTTATTTAATATTCACTTTCCAATTCTCAAAATCTGGTTCTAGTAAAGGCCACTAAACAAATGATTTTCATGACTTTCCTTTAATAATTAGCCATCAATTAAATGAAAACTTGGTTAATAACAATAGAGAAATCAGTGAAAATCTTTTTTTTGTTCAAATAGATATTGTTCTTTTAAGGGTGGGGATAATGACATAATTTAAAAACTTCTAATAAATTAATAGGTATGTACTTGTAGGAAGAATGTAGTTGTGAGAACCGGTTTTTGCGTATCATAGTAGGTTAGCGGTTCCCGCACGAGGTAATTTAATTATTAATAATAAAATAGATTTTGGAATGGTCGTCTCCATTCTGAATATTAATACTATTAATAGAAACTTTTGCATATTGTCTTAGAACGTCCCAATTTCCCAATACACTGACTTTTTAACTCATATTATAGAAGTAAGTAATAAGAGCTAGCACTATTTAAAATTGTAAGTTAGACTAATTATATAAATTAACTTTCAGTTTTAATAAAATGATGACTGAAAACATGTGCTTTTCCAGTACACCAAAATATCGGAAATAAAAAGTACTGAACTTCAAGTTAATTAATTTTCACTTACCATTGAAGGTACTTCTTTGTCGTGCAAGATTCTCATGTAGTAACCTCTCCCTACTCGCCGTTCTTCTTGGAGCATTTCCACTAGATGTAAAGTCCTGAGAAACAGCTGGTTCATCTGCATTTGTACTGGAACTGGAGCCATCCCCATCGTCTCTGAGATTAGCCGCGGGTGCACTACCACAACTGGAACACAAAGAGTTACTTGCTCGTTCTTCGTCTAGATACAAGCAAAGTTCTTTCAACTCTAAATTGTCCTTAATTAACTCTTGTTGTTTGTTGTCCAATTCTCTCAGCTTGCTTTGATAAGCTGAAACCTCCTGCCTCATGACGCTTGCAGTATATCTGCCGAAACGTTGCCATTCTCGTGCTAGTTTCCTACCCTTCTGCCGGTCATCATCCAGAAAACAACACAAATCGCGTAGCTCTTGATTGTCATCGGCTAAGTGTTGATTTGCTTCTTTTAAAGACCTTAATTCCATTAAAATAGCTTGGATCTGCCTGTTTTGATCAATCAAACGAGGATCCTCCGATTTTCGGACGAATTTCAACATTTCCTGCCTGTGAAACTCGTCTTCGTATCTGAGAGGTTGCCTTTGCTGGGCCAATCTCAAGTCAGGGTGCACCTGTGGTATTCCCGGTTCGTCTAAGGGCCTAGGACGAGTGTTTTCCTGATGAATTTGTACTTGCGTTGTTCTTCCTACGTCCAAGTTCGTCTGGGGATACTGGTACTGTTTACCTGGAGGAAGATTAGGATAAAATTTCACTTGTTCGTTGGGGTAGAGTAACTTCACGTTCTCAGTAGCTTTCGGTGGGTATTTGGCATCTTTCGGGGGATGTTTTAAAATTCCCTGACCGTTGGGTACCGGCGGTGGTTGGTATCTTGGCGGGATGGTACCCTGCGTTTCTGAACCTGTCGTTTTATTAATGAACGATTTCTTATTGGACATTTTCGGTCAAATTCAACCACCTTTAATAATATCGATACATATTAAACGCACCTCACTCACTAGCACTAAAAATATTCATACTTTTTATTGTACTCTCTCTGGTTTTTAATAAAATGTGGAGCATACAAGTAGCTCACGGCTATCACATATTGGATTTCACTTAATGCAGTAACTGTGAAGCGTCACTATGGGTTTCTTCCGACACACAAACTGAAGATGTTGGCGTACACATTATTTGTTTACAAGAGAAATCCGTCGAGAAAGCATACAAATTTATGACGACGACGATTTTAAAGAGCACTCCGAATGGTCGGACTCGGACTTGACTAACATCAACATGGCTGAAAGACCAGCATTGCTTCGGCTTTGGAACGTCATCAGCAGGTAAAACGTAGTGGTGGAAGACTTTTATATGGCTTACATTAAGATGTGATGAATACCGAACTTTGTGAATTGTAAATATACAGGAAGTGAGAAATTTGTTGGCTTTATTTTTTTGTTATTTGGTGAATGAATATTGTGGGAGGGGTTATTGTGCCCTGGGGTTTTAATGTGAACATGTTAATTGGGATAACGGATATTTGGTTTTTGTAGTAGCAATAAAAATTCGAACTGAAGAATGATTATAGTCAAATACGAAAAAATCAAAATATGCATAAAACATAATGATTTGAGAAATAATTTCAACTTATTTTAATAAATATCGTTGTTACAGTTTTAATTTTTATTTTTTATTTATCGCTTCCAATGCAATTATTAATTAAATTTCTGATTGTTTAGTTTCAAAACAACAATGTATACCGTATTGAGAGGAAATGGAAGAATTAAATCACTAGGTCCAATAATTTCTTAATTAATAAGACTAAATATTTCTCATTTTGAATATAAATTATTACTTTATATAAATAAATGAACGGTTTTAAAGAAATTATCTTCTACTCAAAATTTGCGAGTAGCTAGGTAATTATAATCTACTAGACACATGTCCAATTGTTATAAGCTTTATTTGACATGTAGGTATATTAAACCATACAATTTTAAATTAGTTTAGAAATGAATTTTATTAAAAAAAAGGGTTTTTCGTTTTAAAATTGACGAGCGTCTGCGGTTTTTTGATGTTTTAATGTCATTTTTAGAAGTTATGCTTAGCAATAACCCGTATTTCTTGTATGGTTAAAAACAAATGTTGAAAAAACATCCACGCTGCGACTGTGGAGTTAAAGGGCCGTTTATTTTAACGGAAAATAAAGATACCTTAGATTATGGAAATTAAATGAAAATTATTTAGAATGTCATCAACCACTATAACAGGAGGGGAAATGATGGGTGAAATGGTGTACATTTCAAAATTTCATCTTTTTTTGTTTATAAAATATCTCAAATACAAATTGAGAAATTTATACACTTGTTTTTTTTTTGTAATTGTCGAGCTATTAATATAGAATAGAATAATATTTGTCTTCTAAACGTTGTTTGTGGCATGTTCTTGATTATTTTTAATTTTAAATGTCATAAATCAAATTTTCATTTTGCAATCTACATCAATAAATATAAAGCCATTGACAACGAAGTCAGAATAGACTTTGAAACGTTTGGTATTCCTGCAATATACGTAGTTTTATTTCTATTGTGGTGTTATTCCCCAAAGAAACATAAAAATAATCAAGAATAATATTTATTGGAAAACCATCCTTCTGAACATATAGGAGAAAAGGGTGAGCTGGTGGCCACTTATGTGTTATCGTGAATTATCAAAAATAATTGTCTGAATCATTCAGATCTCCCACAGGTTCCAATATAATATTTTTATCCTACGAAAATAATAATTATATACTTTTTTGTTAATAGGTACCTAAAGAATGTCGGATCATGAAAAAAAGATGAAAATAAAAATTTTGAATGTGTGCATTGCCTCTCATCATTTACTGCATACTTTCAGAACAATAACCCCTTAAAATGGCAAAAATGAAACATCCAAGATGTAACCAAACGTTGTCGATAAATATTCAAAATAATTGTTTGTTTGACAATTCACTTACGGAATTCATTATCGATTTTTTTTTGTTTTTTCACACCCTATAGTGAAAAATGAATAAATGATAACAAAATAGTTTTTAGAACAGGCGCCCAGTGAATCATAAAACAGTATTTTTTTATTTTTTATGCGCTCACCCCCCATTTTCACCTATATTTTTGGGAGGATGGCTTCCCAATAAATATTTTTGTTATCTAGATTAATAACCCTACAATTTAACAAAACATTTGTATAAAATTTCTATTTGTATATATATGTGATACATGATAAACAAAAAAAAATCGAATTTTGAAAGTACCTATACCATATGGCCTTTCATTTCCACACCTATAATAGGTGGATGATGTCATTCGAAATAGTTTTCTCATAATATACATAACCGAAGGTTCAATTAAAAAAAAATGTTTCGATATCTCTATTTTTCGTTTAAAAAATACCTTTTTACCCATCGTGCCCCGTCAAATAGAAATTTATAAATGATCTATGTATTTCCAGACTTTAGTCTATAAGTAAACTCAAAATGGTTCATTCTTTTCCATGAAAGTTTATTACTGATTTAATTAAAATTGGAATATTAGAAAATATTGTACTGGTTATTTTTTAAAAAAGATTATTTTAAAATATTACATTTTTTAAAGCAAATCGGCATCCAAATTTGAAAGATATTTAAAAGCGTTTTTGAATTATGGCAATTTTTCAATTGTAAATTTAATTATTCAACATCGGGTATCTCTGCTACTAAACACTTCAAGGTTTTCCTAACTGTACGAGGAAGGTTATAGGGGGCAATGCCCCCCTCCACCCCGAGATTGAACAAGTTCAACTGACAGATCTCTTGGAAAATTATGCAACTTAAATCAAAACTAGGTAAGCAATTTCAGAAAGATCTATTGGGTATACTTCTAACTGGTTTCAGAATTATTTCTTAGAGGGCTTGGAATTTGTATTCTATGCAAAATCTCTTATTATTCTTATTTTATGAACCCCGGTAGTTTGAAATGGTCGATTTTTGTAAAATTATCCCCAAAAGTCTGAATTCTTTCATTTATGCTATGTACTCGTAATCAGCTCACCAACCTGTACACAGATACCAAATTTTTGACATTTCCCTTCAGTAATTTCACAGAAAATTGACCGTGACAGACGAACAGACGCAGAAGTGACCCTAAAAATATGTTTAAAATTTAATTCAGTAAATACGTTTAAAAAAATCAACTTCAAGAAAGTAACTTCAGTAAAAAGCAAAAATATTTTATTCCTGTAACAATTAAATAGTTTTTTTGAAGTCGGTGCCAAGTTGAACGCCACAACCTACAAATATTTTTTGCTTTTTACATAAGTTACTTTTTTGAAGTCGGTTTTGTTTAAAAAAATAAGGTATTTTACTTTTAAGCATCATTCCTTATTTTAACCAGTCTGGTTTTATACTAAATAGAATAGAGTAACTTCTTTCCTAAATATATAGGAGGGCTGCCTTTTATATTTCGGGATTAGAGAACAAAAACAAATATTAATCATCGAAAGTCGCTTTATTGTTTTTCAAAATATTCCCCATGCAGATCTTATACAATTTTGCATGCGTTTGAACCAATTGCCGAAGCACTTTTTCCACTCTGATTGAGGTATCTCCAAAACATGCATTCTGAACGCAGCAACCGCTTCTTCAGGTGTCGAAAAACGTTGACCTCTCAGTTTGTTTTTTACGTACGGGAATAAAAAGAAGTCATTTGGTGACAAGTCAGGACTATACGGCGGATGACTTATCAAATCGATGTTTTGAGTGGTCAAAAATGTAGTTGTTTGAGCCGATGTGTGAGAGCTCGCATTGTCGTGGTGAAGAGTGATCCGTCTTCGGCGGTTGGTTTTCCTCATTTCTTGGAAGACAACTGGCAAAAAAATGGTTGTGTACCACTCAGAATTGACTGTTCTGCGTTGTTCTAGTGGTAGGTTGCGACATGTCCAGTTTTTCCGAAAAAACAGGCGATCATTTGCTTGGAAGTGCTTCGTGCGCGAACAACTTTTGTTGGATTCGGCTCATCTTGAAACACCCATATAGTCGACTGCTGTTTACTTTCGGGCTCATACGCGTCAATCCACGATTCATCACCTGTCACTATCTCATAAACGTGTTTTGAAGCACCGCGATCGTATTTTTTGAGCTTTTCTTTCGAGCAATCGACACGAGCCTTTTTTTGAACGATTGAGAAATTGTGTGGGATCCAACGCGAACAATTTTTTTTTTGACATTCAAATGTTTATGCAATATTGAATGTATACTGGTCCCACTAATGTGTAAGGTTGACTCAATATCACGATAGATCACATGACGATATTGCAGTATCAGTTCGCGTACAGCATCAATGGTTTCCGGAACAACAACTGTTTTTGGACGACCTTAACAAAATTCGTCTTGGAGTGAACTACCACCTCGATTGAATTCACCATACCATCGATAAACAGTGGTCCTTGATGGAGTTTCATAGCCAAAAATTAAATTAAGTTCATTCATGCACTCTTGCTGACTTAATTCACGTCGAAAGTTGTAAAAAATAATCGCACGAAAATGTTCACGATTCAATTCCATTTTTTGGTCGAGATGACTCCTTAAGTTACTGTAAACAATACATAGCGCCCGTATGTCAAAACGTTCTGAGTACGTATAACCTCAAAAATGTCAAACTTTACGATAGAGCTGTCAGTTGTCATATTGCCACACTAGGGTTGTCCAATCCCGAAATATAAAAGGTAGCCCTCGTATATGTATTACAGAAGTTTTTATACGATTCCAACATAGAAACAGCCACTGTTTTGTAGACGTTTTGAGAAATTTTAACTCTTTTTAGTTCTGTTCATTATCAGACATTTTGATATAATTCCAATTACATTCATTTAATAGTCTCTCCTCCACAAAATGTTACAATAAAAAATATATCATTATACAATTTTTAATGATTTCAATTCCAGTATATTTTGTTTGATAACAATTTGAATTATTATTAAACATAAAGGTTTTAAGCAAAATTGATATTATTTGTCAATCCTTGTAGGGTATACAGTTGAAAAAGTGACATGAACATTTACTGTACAATTTTTAGTGAGTGAGTTTGATTACAATTTTAGATATTATCAAACTTCATTGTTAAGCAAAATTCACAATTGCTGAAAAACCTCGTAAACAGTTGAAAAAATTACATGTAATGATTACAGTATACGTTTTAGACTATGCAAATCTTTTTATGAAAAATAACTTGTTCTCCAAATATTAATCATAAGAAAATTTTCCCATTGTCCAACTTAATGAAGACACACTGTATATAGTGACCAATTTAGAAACTCCTTCTTAGGTTATCAACAGAGACATTTCCATCTTTTTAAATATCAACGCCTCCACCAAAAGTTAAAAAGTCTTAGCGGAGTTTATAAAAACGGTATATCCTACGTCCTTGAATAAAATATGGGAATTCGGGATCCCCCGTAACAGAATCCAGTTTAAACGATCCACATTACTGGGGCCGTTTTCTAGCAATCGCTGAACACACATAAAAAACATAAATATATACGAATTATGAATCTCCCTGAAGTCGCTTAAATAATTGTCGTTATATTTAAAAGAAACCCATTACTGACATATTCCTCTGCTAACAATCGTCTGTTAAGATTAAATTGTAATTAAATAACATGTACGTAAAGATTTACGGTGGAATCTTAGACTATGTGAATAGCTGGTGACATGTCAAAAGTAGGTACCAAAAACTGCTTTATACTTTACTCAACAAAACAATGGTATCGATATTGACTGATATAGTTAACTTTTTGTTTTGCATAAATGAGCATTGATTTGAACTACAAACTTCATGACATGAGTCAGTCGTCCCACCCAACCCGACTGGGGCAAGTGCCATGGGAATCATGGCAGTTGGCAAAGTTCCATGGAAGGAGATAACCTATCCCCCCAAAAAATAGGTGATTGTTTAATTTAATCAGCAATATTGATGTAGGTAACGATAAACCCGTATTTATTTCGTCTTACTGACCTTCCATTAGGTTCAGGAAATTCAATTTCAGACCGTAATGTTGATATTTGAGTCTTAGTTGTAGTCAGTCAAAAGGCCTCTCCCTGCATCGTATTGTTGAACGATTATACTTATACTAATGAAATTTGGGGCCTGAAAATAAACGGTTGTAAACTTCTCTACTAGTGGTAAAGATAACGTTACAGTAATGGATGCCGTCACAGGGCCACTGTGGCCACTAATTTCAAGTAGGACCTAATGGCAAGTGATAGCTTATTTGCAAGGTCCATTGGTACAGACAATACCTACTCAGCTATATTAACTTTGTTTTGGTTTGGGCCACTTTTGATGGATAAACTAAATAAATACTAAAATTATTATTTCAAATTTATTGAATGAACATCATTCAACTGCCTCTGGTTAGATGGCAGAAAGTTGACGTTTTTCATTTTTTTAGTAATTGCTACTTAGCAAAGTGTTTAGATTCTTAGTTACATAAATTATTAACAGCTTTGAGTTTTTCTGTATTACTTTATTTATCTTATTTATTCATGATTTTTAATTGTTTTTAGTCTACTTGACATAATTGTTTTCGGTCCGTTTAAAAACTCACCCTTTCATACCAATGAATAAACATATTTTGTTAATAGCATTTTTCGGTGAGAAACATGGTTAACTAAAAAAAATTATTGGAAGGTAATGTTAATTTTATGATAATACTTTAAAATATCTTTTTAGCGAACTAGTAAAACATGTATTGAGGACGAACACCACGAGATCGAGTTAAAGAGTTGACACGATTTCTTTGTTCCAATACAAAGTATATTACACATATGTGAGTATTTGGAATTTGTGAATTAAATTTCATTTATTCATTTTGTTCTTTGGAGGTAAAATTCATTTAATTATGGGAAACATTCGTATTAGGTTTCCGTAAATCCAATATATGGACACCCTTATACAATCACAATCCGAAACTAATGGCCGAAAAATGTTGAAACTTGGTATCACTTCATAGTTTTGTGACCCGATTAGAAGTAGCGCAAATGAGGAAATTCTCAGTTTGGGGATACTTATCGTTACAAAAATCGACATATCCCTTACCTTATTTTCGAAACTATTGAGCCTAAAAGTTTGAGAAAATAGAGTGCATATTATAGATTTAAATGAAAAATAAAATGTTGAAATTTTCTCAAACGTATCATGTAATAAATTAAATGAAAGGTCTGGTTATGACGAATACAAATATATTTCGTTTAATTTTTTAATAATTTGTTTAAAATATATTAAAACAAAAATATACAAAATTCTACCAATTTCGTCCTTTATACC
Organism: Octodonta nipae; assembly: GCA_034190945.1. Lineage (NCBI taxonomy): Eukaryota > Metazoa > Arthropoda > Insecta > Coleoptera > Chrysomelidae > Octodonta > Octodonta nipae. The sequence continues at coordinate 26,819,697 of CM067219.1, read as the reverse complement.
CGAAATTAGTAAACTAAAGTTTTTTTTTAATATTTAAATATTTAAATATACAAAAAACTAGGATTGTAGGGCCTCACTTAAACTTTACAAGGAAAGTAAAAAAATCTATTATTAATTTGGGGGAGAGAATTATAAAATACAATGGAATTTTTACTTCCATGAGTATTAAATATTTCAAATGAAACGAATAGTCATAAAACATGCAAATATATTTTACTGGTATTTTTAAAATAATGTAATTAAAAGATTTATTTATTTATTATTTAAACGCAAGATCTACTATTTATACTGCAATGGGCCGGCAATTACAATGTATCCAAAACCATAGATATCTCTTACCCAGGTACCAGTCTCTGGATTCGCCAACAGGTTGTTTAATTTAATTGGGTTACTCATAGCAGGGCAAAAAATAATTTAGGAGGATCTTATACTTCAGGGTAAAGGGGCGATTTTGCATTGAATTTACTACGGCCCACTAATAATAATCATATGGCCTTGGCACTGGATGTACCACGTGACGATCGAGGGCGGATATCTGTTTTGTATCTAACCTAAAAAGTGTAGTTTAGCTTTCGTTTTTAGTTTTACGTTTCAAAATGCTAGTTTTAAATAAATTTTGTAATATTTTGATAAAATATGCCTTATAAGTGCAGGGTGCCAGGCTGTAATTCAAATTAAAAAACAGAAAAAGGCGTAAAAGAAACAGTTTTTGTTTGCCTAAAAATGATAAACTAAAATAACAGCTTAATGGGGTTTATTTAAAAATCGAAGAATTTGCATAAAATATGTTGAAGAAAAGTATATCATAAGGATAAGGCAAAGTTCGAGTAAATAATACAAGAATTGGACCGCTGTTGAATAAAATAACTTGGAATTGGCCAGAAAGGCCAGCCTAGAATCCCATTTAATGGTTATGAAGGTTCTGAAGAAATTAGTAAGTGACATATAAAAACTTCTACAAATTGTATAAACAAACCCTGTTTTTTTATTTACAATTTGTAGAAGTTTAATATACCACTTATTAAACTTCTACAAATTGTATAAATAAGCCCTGTTTTTTTTATAAAGAAGACGACTGCATTTTTTTACTTAAAAGTCAGTTATAACATTTCCAAAATTGAAGCTTCCGTGTGCATTCGACAAGATTTTCGTGTAAATTTGAGTGTGAAAAAAGAAAATGTTCCAAAAACAAAAATTCCCAAGAAGTTGTGGGTACTGAGTACTGTACTGAGTGTTACGGTATGAAGAGCTTGATGTAAAGAGCCTTGTAATAACGAAAATCAGCCAAAAGGCATATAAAAAGATAATGTATTCCTTATTGATTCTTGCCTTCTTCTATGACACGTGACTTTGAAAAACACTTTGTACACCAGAATCATTTGTAGTGGGCCCTCTGTGTGTCTGTGTGTATGCATGATTACAACAAAATATGTTTGACGTATAAACTTTTTTGTCTTACTATTATCTGAAACCTCTCCCTCCGAAAAGTGGTGTACCTGCCTCCATAGGCGTACACTAGGTGGTATTTGGATTGTTACTTAAATTACCAGTAAATTTTATTTAATTCTGAATACCCAAATGCAGGTTTTCAAACTGAATTTACATACAATAAAACAAAACCAAACGAAATTTAAATTATGAGGGATTATACTGAAAGATTTGATAATTAACAATTTCCTTTCAGATGGTTAAAAAATTAATTTAGCTCAAAATGGGAGCATTGTAAATTTCACTTAAAATCACAAGCCCTGGAAAAAGAATTAGATTTGATAGAAAACCTTCTAAGCTGTGAAGTTGAGATTCATACCATTTATTTACCAAACCGCCAAAATTGCGATTTTTGCAACTTTAAACACCCCGTATAATTACTTAAGAAATAAAAATTTGTTAACAACAGTTTAATGTGTTATCTTATATGCATTCTTCAAGAAAAGCTTGCTTTTTTGCAATTGAAAATACTAACTTTCATTATAGAGGTGCATACTAATAGAGAAAAAATATAGCTTTACTGTCACGACTGGTCGGCTCCAAGAGGGGGGGAGGGGGAGAACTCTAAACCGGTGAGTTTTAAAATAAATAGTGTTTTTGAAAACCCAGTCCCTGTAACTTCTATGACTTTTTAACTGCATATCGACTATTTTTGCGGCAATATCCGAGGAAATGAAATACTACAGAGAGGTATGCGATACTTGGGTAAATTTAGTGACTCATTAACCTAATAACTGCTTGAAGACGCATTGAAACTCTTATCTAATTATAAAGTGAGTTAAACGGGTGATTTCAATTATCCACTGTATAACAATGAAATATCTATTTTATTGTTAATTCTGCAGTGACATTAATATGACTGCTAAATCTATATATCAATAAGCGTATAGTTCTTTATGTGTTTTGTTTATCAGTATTTGAAAATTCACATGACCAGACTATGTGATATTTATTTGAAAGTGAATAAGAAAGATGTACATTTATTAGTTATCCCTAATCACTTAAACTCTAAAATACAATTTCCTTGTACCAGCGTACTTTGTCTAAAGCATTTCGTTCGGAGCAATAAATTTAGCTATTGATTTTGAAGTTTTATGTTTTCGTTTCGGTTCAATTAAATTGAAGCAGTACGACCGTTTAAAACAGCCGTTGCTAAACATTCAGAACGGATATTTTTATGTCTTGTGAGTCATAGGTTCGATGCCAATTAAGACATAGACATTTAAGAATTTAATTAATGGGCTATATGAAAAAATGGCATATGTAGTTTAATAACCAGAACCAGACATATTGTAATTAAGTTAGATTGCACCGGATAAAACAGTATTTTATTAGAGATAATATGAGTGAAATTTTACTAAATTTGCTACACCACAATCACAAATGTTGTAGTTGTGGTTTGCTAGAAATATTTCCGATTTCTTCCAAAATTTGAAAACTTTCTAAAATTGCATATCGACCTTCTAGGTAACAAATTAAAAAAAAATAACTGAAAATAGAACCTAAAAAATGAGCATACCCAAATAAACTACAAAACAATATCGCAGTTGGAGTCTCTGTGAGCTAGTTCTTCCTGAAACACCTAGATTTCGCAATTCAGTTCACAATAAAATATTTAATTCAGTTATATCTACTAAATACATAAATAATCATTCGATATTTCAATCAGTTGAGGTGAGCGTGACTAATGAAGGTTCTTGACTAGAAACATTGTATTGTCTTATGTTCAAAGGATTGAAAATTCTGGAAAAGTCTAAATTTCTTTGATAGGTTTTAGTTATCAACCAATTTGTTCCTGTGATTTCTATCCTAAGCGTTACAAACACTACTCCGGATTTGCAGTCTGTGTGACCAAGATTTCCCTGAAATTCTTAGATGTTGCAAATCATTTCGCGATAAATGTATACTCACGGATGTTCCGTACACAAAAACGAACTATTAAATTAAAATAATATCATTATCCTGCACATAACTACTACTTCATCAAACCTGTAATATTTTCAGATTTCAGGGTTTTAAGCTGTTAGTTCATTGGTAACCCGTGAACAAATATACTAAATAGGTGGGTAATTAATTTCTGTCTATCTCTAAACCAACTTTGTCAACTATTAATAGGTAATGAGTCTTAAGTTAATTTCCTATAATGTTTATGAAGTTGATTTTTATATTATTTAACCGATGTATTATTATGTTTGTAATTACTGAATTGTTGCGGCTGATACTTGATGTAAATCCATAATGAGAACACAAAAACGAAAATTATATTTCGAGATTTACACTTTATTTTATAAACGACACGTGTTTCGGCATACAATGCCTTTATCAAGTTTCACAAAATACTAAAACTATTATTCTAACTACACCAATATATATACATATTACTTAACTAAACTAATTATACAGAGCCATTAAAAAGATTTAAAAGTGGGGATGGATTAAGATCTAACTGGTTATTTAATAGTCTACCTGAATATTTATACCTGTTAATTTCTGGGGATTCTAATAGATTAATTTTACTGGGGTTATTTTTCAAATGTAATATATTTACAGTATCGTTAAAGTTGTCATTATCCTCTACTAAATGACGTTCCACACAAGACAATAAATCTAATTATGCACGTCATTTAGTAGAGGATAATCACAACTTTAACGATACTGTAAATATATTACATTTGAAAAATAACCCCAGTAAAATTAATCTATTAGAATCCCCAGAAATTAACAGGTATAAATATTCAGGTAGACTATTAAATAACCAGTTAGATCTTAATCCATCCCCACTTTTAAATCTTTTTAATGGCTCTGTATAATTAGTTTAGTTAAGTAATATGTATATATATTGGTGTAGTTAGAATAATAGTTTTAGTATTTTGTGAAACTTGATAAAGGCATTGTATGCCGAAACACGTGTCGTTTATAAAATAAAGTGTAAATCTCGAAATATAATTTTCGTTTTTGTGTTCTCATGTTTGTAATTTCTTACATATACAACAAAAGTGGAGTGTAAAACAATTTTTTATTTTTGTAAATGAATTTTAATTAAACAATTGAATGTCGTGTAATTTTAATGTTTTAACAAATGCTCGAGATGCATGACTTCATGCTCAGTAGGTAGATGTTGTCGGATGTTTAAATTCTGTAGAGTCAACATCTTTGTTAATAGGCTATTATCAAATAATTGAAATACAGTTCTGACGAATTATATTAATTCTAAGTAATTGGTCAATATTTTGTGACAATTTTATAATAAAATTGACACGATTTTTTTTGTAAAAAGTTTAATTATATTAATATTTTCTAGTTCGAATGCAGTTACAAAATTTGTAACAATCCTCTTGAAACTAAATTATTTACCACATATGTTTATGTTGATCTTACTGGATATATTATAGAGTGAACAAAACGTTTCATTAAATAAATAAAAATGGAGAAAGTTAACTTTAGTTATATTGTAATTATATCTTACGCCTTGGCATATTGTTTTAGAATTTTTTCAGTCAATAATTAATTCGCAAATGTATTTGAACTTGGCGTTGAAGATTAGATTTTATAGATTTTTACGCCAATTTGCAGAAAAACTTTTTTAGGCCATAGAATTATTTATGGGTGACCTCGGCATCTCCCGCAATGGAATACAGTTACATTATCAAAATCGGAACCCAAAATCGAGATATTTATGAATATTCCTAAAATATTTCGTTTATTAAATTGACATCTAAGAAGAAAGAAAACATTTATCTAAAACACACTTATCATTTTCCCTTTTATGAAGTCACATGCTCTTTCTTCAAAACTTAGTAGTAATAACCCACCATGGTTGGATCCCACCGTGCTTGATACCAACTTCATTACTGAAACGATTCATAGTTCCATATCATCGAACTGTATCAAAATATTCGAATCACCATCGTCGGTACAAATGTATCATTTGGAACTGGAACATTTCACATCTTAGTTGTTCATTCGATCATTTCGGTCTTCGCATGTCAGAGTGTGAGAGAAAATGATAGACATATATACATGAAGTACGATATAAGCCGCACCGAAATGATATGTATATGCGATAATAGATGCGTCAAAGTAACGAAACTCAACTCGTCTGTCAGTTCTGGTATCCATTTAGTAAAATGATTTGAGCGCCTGATTTACCCGAAATAAATTCCACTACATAATTACCTATCTACTTTTTAAATTCAAATTATTACATCCGGCGAAACTGTGTAGCACTGAAAATTCATTCGAAACCACTCAGAACCGATGTGAATAGTGAAATCACTCGGCCTTGGCTCCGTTTGAGAGGATGATCCGAAAATTCCAAATGATACATGCCCCAGTTCTAAATCAGTTAGTTTACTGATCCAGACAGTAACGTTTCAATCTCGACAATGATACATTTTTACCATGACTATAGCGAACTGCTATTATTCTGAAATCTTGCTAGAATAATTCATCCTTTTTGTCGTCCATAGCGTTCAAATTCTTAGGTAAAAATGTAAATGAGAATGAAGAAATTGAATGTTTAATGTCATTAGGCAATCACACGTTTTTAAGAATATAATAAGTTCATTAATAAGTTGGTCGTACTTTGCATCCTTAATGTAGCCTAACATTCCCCTAAATATAACTGCAATTGAATTCCAAGCTCTAAGTTCTTGCGTAATGAGATTTTATACAAAATTAACTTCGTCTAGCAATTTTCCAATTTTTGGCCCAATAATTACTTTGGCGGTACTTGACTTCATAGCCTTCATATCATCAAGTTTTTCATTGGTCCAAGTTTAATCTGAGGAGAAAGCAAAAATACATTTATTTGGGTCTTTGAGGAAGTTAAGAATTTGTGACTTTGTGACTTTGTTTGATATTCACTTCTTTCCGAAATAATTTACATCACATAATGATCATTAATTGCATGACTGCCCCACAAGCCAAGAAAACAGCAATATTTTGTAATTATTCCAGAGATACCTTTAAAGTTGCTACCTATAAACCTATAATTTTTCTATCACCCAGGATGTCGTTTGTACCTGTAGCAGTTTATTTTATCTAGAAGGATGCTCTTGTTTTTCTATAGTTTATTTCACTGCCACATATATAGAATAAGCCCCACTCCCCACCATTAAAACATCGATATCAATAAAAGCACGTAACGAATTTTCCACAATATAAAATGCAAAAGACGTAGTATTTCTTTCTTAAAAGTCGGGATTTTAAATTCTCTAGTTAGTAAGTTCCACTCCTTAACCCGGGAACCAAGAAATTCTGCCTGTTGTTTAGAGAACCTTAACTTCGTACTAAACCTGGATTAAAAGTGGGATTTGTCAGATGTCTGACTTGCCAGTACTGTCTATATTCTGAGACAAATTACATGTTATTTCCTAAAGGGTAGTTGTGGCATCGTTTGTCACTGTTTAAGCAGAGTGCTTAACATTGTTGTAGGGAAATTAGGATATTGCATCTTGCTCTTTTTTTTGAATGAGGTCCAATATTTCAAGCAAAAGTAGCAAACGTCAGAATGATTGGTGGGTTCTCAATGACTTTTTTTCTTTCTGTTCATCACTGCACCAATTATGCACTACAGATGCCACAACACCTGTAAAGAGGCCACTGCTGATTTCACAAGAATTTCTTAATAAATATAACAAAACCAAAATTACCTATACAAAAGCACTGGAGTCGACTTCAAAAGAATCCCTTTTAGGATATCCTTCTATTCTTTTAAATAACCCCTCACAAAATTTACTACCTGTTAATATAAGCGGGTCTAATAGTCAAATGAGGGTAGTGAAAAAAGTCCCTATTAGGGCTTTATGAATATTCTATTTCACGTATAAGCATTGTGAAAAATAATCTGTGTTAGATGATGAAATAGGATAGAGATTTAAAATCACTATGTCTTCAAAATATAATACTATAAGGTTGAATTTGTGACTGGATAATTTGTATTTGGGTTAAATTTTAGATTATAAACCAATTTGTTTTGTAAAAATGATAAATAAAGGTACACATGTATGCCCTTACTGCAACATTTTAATGTTTTCCTAATTTATTATTACCCTGTGCATCTGAATTAAGTTTTTTATATTTGAATCTTTTTTACTAGACCTGCAAATAAAAAGTAATTTTTCTTCCTAAAATTAATATTAATGATGTTTGGTAATATATATATTAAACTAGCCATTTTATATTTAAAGAACTATTATGAAGTAAATGATTATGCTCCTAATGTTAATCAAAATATTTTTCAGTCTACAATCCAATTTTTCAATTCGGTTAATGGTGTTATACTTAATAGATCTGGTCTGTGTATTAAATTTGAGAATTATTTTTTAGCAAATGTTGGCACCATTTCTGACGGATTTAAAATAGGTACCTATGTAGACATTTTTATGCCAAAAATTTATTTTCATTTAACAAATACTCGACTGTTCGAAGCTCATATCAGATATATGTTATGAAATTTATATATATTCAAAAGTTATTTGCTAAAACTTTAAGTAAAACTGTTTGTAGAATTGAAGGCAGATTTATTATGTAACCCTCATTACCCATATCTTTTCTGTTCTACAAAAGCCCGATAGATGTCAGAACGAGACACACTGCGCTATTGCCGGAATGTTAAATATATATTTCTCGGTGTTTAAGGAATAAAAATATTTTTGATGTATAATAATTTGTGTAGGAGGTTATCAATTCCTCGGATTTTGTTTGTATATTCATTTATTACACTGAAACGGCTTAATTAATTTTGATAATTTAAACGGCATTGAGTTAAGAAACATTTCGAAACCCGATGGGATTCTAGGTATACATTTGTCTATAAAGTGAAATTTATCGTTTTCCAGAAAACAGGAAAAGAAAACTGTTATTAAGAGACGGCCTTCAATGAATTTCCACCGATATTTCTGAAACGGTTTTATTGATTTAAATATTTTAAATTATATTCTAAGGTGAATCTTAAGGTGATTTTATATTTTTTTCTATAACGTAAAACATACCGTTTTTCAGAAAATTGGAAAAAAATGCAAAAAATTGTAAACGTTAAAGAAATGTTACATAATTTGAAGAAATGCATCAAATGCATAAAGAAGTGTGCGAGAGGACATTCAATTGTGGGAAGCGCAACTGATGAAGGTTCCCGACCAGAAACAATATATATTATATTTATATATAATATATATTGTCTTGCGTACAAAGGAATGACACCTCGAAGAGAGTATTTCAATGTTACATAAGCTTTCTATACAAATTTCTCAATTCAAATGTCAAGATATATCTGAAATTATCTTTGTAGCTGTGTTTTATTTTATTTATTTGAAGTCGTTTCTTTTTTAAAAGTGAAATATTGTTGTGATGCTACCACTTTGTAGCGAGTAGCAGTTTCATGACAACTTTTAGTAATTATAACCTGGTGAAATGTGATTCCATCGTTTGAAAAATGTTAATTTTCACCATTTTGAATTATTTATACTTGAGACACAGCAAGAAAACTTAAGATCTCCTCATTTAAGGGTCAATTTAATTTATTTCTGGTTATTTATTCTAAGATATGGCCTGTCTAATGATTTTAAACATGAAAATAAAGTGTCGGTCAGTTAGACAGAAGCATTTGTACGTAAAATACACTCCTTTGTCTAGACCGCAGGTAGTTGTTGCCCCCACAATTGATAGAAAATAGAAATCATAGCCATTTCAGTTCTCTAACATTAATTTGTCCAAAAGTTAGGTACTATGACCACAGAATTTTGCTGCCTTAATATAATTGAAGAAATAAGAAACTTAGTGACCGACCCAAACAGCATGCAACATTTTAAGAAATACTGAAATATTGATATGTCCGCGACAAAACATCATTTGAAATATTTAACGAAATATTACGGAAATATTTTTAAACGTATACAGAAAATTTAATGAAAATTTTCAAAAGATTTTTGTAAGACTATTTCAGAGAAACTTCACTGAAATATTTCTTTCAAACTTGAATTATTTTAGTATTATTTTAAAATATTTCTCTCAAATACATTTGAAATTATGCTCGCGACATTTGGAAATATATTACAAAAATATTTCAAAAGATATATTATCGCGAACATAGGTCGCTAAACGGAACATGTGAAATAGGAGAATAATGAAAAATGAGAAACTACAACACATGAATGAATTAATAAAACAACAAATGAATTTAAAAGAATCAGATATTGCACACATTGTGAAAACAATCTTGTATTGACGTGTAGAACGGATCCATTTTTCGCTTGATTCTAATCCGTTCTGTCATTGAAATTTTGACTTTCGATTCTGATTCAACATTTTCAAAACTCCTTGCCATAGAAAAATTAATTATATTCTATCCCCCATTTGTTTTATTATATAGGTACTGACTTTACAGATAATTATTTTCAATTCAGTTTGATCATAATTGACAAAATTTTACAGTTTTCTGACATTTTTTCTCCAGTATGTAATCCGCCATTTTGTTTGCTACTTTTAATCTGGTTTCTGCGACCGGGAAAAGAGTTGTATGTATTATATAGTCCAATTTAAAAATACATTTGGTATAATGCGCAACAATCTAGTGTTTATTACATATTGTACCAGGGTAGTTAGTTTTAAAAGAGGGTTGTGTCATTTCAAAAGATATTGTGACGGCTATTTTCCCTACAGTCCATGGAATCGGCAGTCGTCCGATATTTCTGGGAATCGGAAATGCTTGTTTATGGACCCGAGGCCGACGGCTAGCGTTAATGGGAATTCGTCGAATTATATCGAAACTTCGATAACACATTTCTTGATGGTTCGTTGACCTACCAGAGTTAAGTAGAGATAAATTGTAAATAGTTCTGTGAATATAAATTGTGTTAAAGTAGTGGAAATAAGTGAGTGAGTTATACTGTGTTTTTAAATAAAATCAAGACCTGAACTGAACCCGAATGTCAAAATAAAAACATTACAATATGACGTTATTTTTACAATTGTGTGTATAATATACGTTCCCACAAACAGATATTTTCTAGTAAATCTTTAGCAAAATTATCCTGAGCCACTAGATCCATTTCCCCTTTTCACGATTGTAGTCTAAAGAGCCAATCTGATTTAAACATATATATATATATTACACATACACAATGTGGACGAACATTTCCAAGAACCAACTTCTGATAAAATACTTAAAAAGTTTAGAGAAGCATTCGTAGACGTGTTGATTGGAAAAGGGATTGAATCAGTTTCAAAAACAAACTAGCCGGGAAAGTTTAATTATTTAGTATATCTTCCATTTACCCAATAAAGCCATGTCGATTGTGTACCAAAGCGAAAAAACAGAGCGAAAGTCTTTACTTCTGTCAAATTTGTCAAGAGAAGCTAGCCCTTTCCGTAGAAGATTTTTTTTAAAATCATCACAAAACATAAACATTTATTTTATTGCATAAACTTTTTCTTTTTACACAAAATTTGTATAATTGTATTCTTAGTTCATTTAATTTAATTCTGGGCAAGTAAACAACAATATTTCATAGTTGGTAGTCAAGTGGTTTCGTGAATAAACATAGCTCTCTGATCTGGGATTCCGAAAATCCTAAATATTATTGAGAAGACTATGTATCCTCAACGGGTTAATGGAACTCTTTGGAAAAAACAAAAAAAGCGATAGACCACTTACAACATGAATACAGAGGATTACCAAAGCAATGTCTAGCAGAAACTGACCGATAACCACTAGCACAATTGGCAGGCTAGATTAGGAACCCAAAGGCTTATAACGCTCTAAACGGGTTTTAAAAAATCTATAAATGAATAGAAATTAGTAACCTTAGCACCTCTAGAGTACCTATCATACAGTGTGGAACAGCCAAATGGAATAAATTCGATAACGAATAACGGAGGGAGTGTGGGGAAAAACGCTTGGACACGTCGATTTGTATTTTTAAATGCGCATTTTTTCAACAAAAGAAATATATATAGGGTGCGTCATATGGCCAATACCAACTTTCTTATTTTAAATGCAAGCCCCTGAATATTATTTATTTTTTGGATTTCCAGAAAATTCTAGACATAATTCATGTACAATATCCTATACCTATCCTCGACTATTTGGAAATATTAAGTGTTTTCAGATTTATTACAAAAATTAACATTAAAAAAAGAAAATTATTTTATTTTAAATATTCGCTACTTTCCACTAAAAACCTAATAAGTAATATTGATTAATTCTTAATAATGTAAAAAAATCAAAAAACCATTAATGTCAACGTAGGAAAAGTTCAAAATGCTCGCCGCGAACGTCTTTGCAATAAGCTAATCTGGTATAGAAATGTCTTCTAATGTTACTCAATAACTCAGGCATGGCTGATCTAATTGCAAGCGTGATTCGTCTTTTTAGGCCATCTAAGTTGAGGGGTTTAGTTTTGTATACGGTAAATTTGACATATTCCCACAAAAGTAGTTCAATGGCATCAAAACAGGAGATCGTGCTGGCCATTCTATCGATCCGCGTCTCCCAATCCACCGAATTGGAAAAAAATATTTCAGGTAGTGCCGGACATTGATTTCGTAATGGGGATAGTGCTCCATCTTGCTGAAACCATATTATTGTATTGGCATGAAACTTGTGGATTTCCTGAATCAGGATATAAGTTTGTCAAAGTTGATACGACATTTTTTTGGAGCAGTTCTAAATATCTCCATTCAAGTTGTCATCAATGAAAAAGGGACCTACGATATGATTTCCAACAGTTCCTCCCGAAATATTATTTTTTTCAGGATATTGCGTATGTTTTGCAATTTTGACTATTAACATGACCGTGAAGTGTAAATGTGCTCTTATCTTCTAATCTGATCACATTGTTATCTAAACTTACCATCATTTGTTCACAGAACTCAGTTCTTTTATCGAAATCGTCTTCCTTGAGTTCCTGAGTCGGCATCATTTTATATGGATGCATTTTACTTTCCTTTAATACTCGAAAAATTGATGTGTGGCTAACGTTGAACAGTGGGACTGCTTTTCGACCAGAATTATGTGGGTTTTCTTGAAACTCAAGCCTAATATCCAATTCCGTATTATCACTTTAAGCATTGGCAGCTATTTTTTTTTATCTGTCTTACATGACCAAGCTCGCCAAACTGCTTTTCTATTTTGCTAATTGTTCCTTGGGATACAGGCGGCAAATTTGGAAAATTTTCTTGAAATAAGCGAATAACTTCCATTTGTGTTATCTCCATAACTAATAATAATAATCATTTGTAGAATGGTTATTTATTGTGCATTTCTGCTAAATGAAGCATTTTTATAATATTATTTCGTACAGTTAACGAAATTCAAACGACAATAGCCTCGACACTGATCACCAATCACCACTGTCATGCATGTAAAACTGAACGATAAAATGATTTTTACTTACCATCTCAATATCAAGAGCTAAATGGGAATTAAGTATTGAGTGCTATGTAGCGAATTTGTGAAATAAAATAATTATCTTTTTTTTTTAATGTTAATTTTTGTAATAAATCTGAAAACACTTAATATGTCCGCAACAGTTGAAGTTAGCTGCAGGACGTTGTACATGAATTATGTCTAGAATTTTCTGGAAAATCCAAAAAATAAATAATATACCTACAGGTGCTTGCATTTAAAATGCGAAAGTTGGTTTTGGCCACTGTCACATGACACACTCTATATAATTTTTTTTGTTCAAAAAAAGCGCATTTAAAAATACAAATGGACGTGTCCAATCGTTTTTCCCAACACGCCATCCTTTATTCGTTATCGAATTTATTACATTTTTATTACATTTGGCTGTGTTCCACACTGTAAAATTATTGTGTCAAATTTGTTGAAATGTGTTAATTTGAAGACGCGAGATGTAAGACCGACATCTAGGATTTTCAAGAGAATGACACCTCGAAGAGAGTATGTGTTAATTTGTAAAAAAACATTTCAAATTTATTAATTAATGATCTACACGGTATAATATGTCTTCATAATTATATTGTTGATAGGAAAAAAATCGAAAAACAACTTGCTTATAAAATATGCTGGGAGCAAAATTTAGTTACACAGCAGAATCTTATGTCAAGTCTGGCAACACCGGTGAACACCAGCTGTTCCCTGTTTACAACCGCATTAATCTGCGACAAGCGCACACGTTCTATATTCTACTACGAGACACGGTTCCTATCCTAACAAACCCAAGGTGACCTTTCAATTCAGAAAATCGACTCAGTTTGTGCCGGGTGCTTTTAGTTGGTGGAGTGAAAACTTCGCCCTCACAAATTCCTCCGGTGTTTCACTCAAACGAATAGCCATGGCTGCTCCGCAAACGGACACAGAAAGAAGAAAACAAATCAGTGTACGGGGTATTGCAGAAATAGATGATGTTAACGAAATCAAAAAGACCTTTAACAGGCATCTCCACTACACCCTGGTAAAAGACAGGAATGTGTCGACTGACAGAGATTATTATTTTGCCCTTGCACATACTGTAAAAGATCATCTTGTATCAAGATGGATCAGAACTCAGCAATATTATTACGAGAAAGATCCAAAGGTAAGTGGTAACTCGATACTATTTTAAAGGTTTATTATTAAATAGGTTTTCAAGTTCAAAGAGGTCAATCGGGATCGGGAGCAACGTCCTACATATAAATTTTTCTACGTGTAGACTTGGCGAATTTAATTTTTCTAATTTTTATACCCTGAGATATTGATAAGTAGAAAAAAGCTTAAAAATGAGTATAAATAAGCAGTACGTAATTTTGTTGAAACCATAAGAAAAATCCTATTTCAAAAAATATTATGGGTTTTTCTTTGTTCATTGGTTGTTATTATTTAAATTTTATAAACATGACATTTTAATTTTTCCAAAATGTATAGTGTGACCCATTCGGGCCCATGTCAATTCTTAAAACTTTTATTGGTTGATCTATTATGTCTAATTTTATGTACTGATTTAAATGAAACAAAAAAAATTAAGCTATGAAGTTTTTCTTCAAAATTTGAACATACTGCTAATTGAAATAGCTCGAAACTAAGTTTTATAAAATTGTTTAAAATAAAGAAGTACTAAAACAATAATGTGTTTTGCTATTAATATAATTTTTAACGCAAAAAATGCGCAATCATGCAATTTAAATATTTCGGCATAAATTAGCTTTATTTTAATAATATCATAGGTATTTATTGAGTAAATAAAAAACCAACTTGCGCGTGGCGGGTTGACTAAGCTCTAGCACACAATTTAGAGAATTTTGGCTTTGAACCTCATTTCTTTGTTTTTTTTTAAATAAATAATTAAATATTTAAATTTAAATTACTTTGTTATTGTAACAATTTATAAAATAATTCCCATGATTTACATATTGTTTACAATTTACATTATTCATTCTGCATAACATTGTTAGCTCATCTGTTATTATTTTACATTTTGTTACAAAATTTATTAACTTTAAATACATTACAATATAACGATTTAGGTTTGAAAAAAATTCTAGCACAGTAAATTTTATCTAGTAGGCCTTTAATATATACGAGGTCTGTTCAAAAAATAAGGTGATTTTCATTTTCTCAAAAAATATTTATTTATTCACCAATTTCTATTTTCTCCCGTTCAAAGTAGGCCCCCTCAGATATAATACACATGTGCCAGCTTTTTTTTCAATTCTCGAAGCAATTCTAATATGTACTTTTCGGTACGTCCTCGAGCTCTCGCAAAACGTTGTCCTTTCATGGGTCTCTTCAATCTTGGGAACAAAAAAAGTCGCAGGGGGCAAATCTGATGAATACGGTGGCTGAGGCATGATTATGGTGTGGTTTTTGGCCAAACAAGCAATGCCGAGTAAGCAGGTGCATTATCGTAATACAAAAGCTATCAATTGTTTTTCCAGAATTCCGGACGTTTTATTCTCGCAAGCGATACTTCATGGTAATACTCCTTATTGGACGTACGACCATGTATAAGATAAGAACTCCTAACGCACTACGCCACAGGAGATAACAGTGAGCAATACCTTGACTACTGGTCGAACTTAGCGTGTTTTTTTGGTCTTGGCTTTCTTGGGCTCTTCCATTGGACGATTGGAATTTGGTTTCGATGTCATAACCATATACCCATGATTCGTCACCAGTTATGACCCTTTTCAGCAAATCTGGTTTGATATTAATGTTATTCAACAATTCCTGAGCGAAGCTCTTGAGACGGTTTTTTGGTCAAAGTTCAGCAATTTTGGAACGAACTTCGCTGCCATATGCTTTGTGCCCAAAATTTCCAAAAAAATTGCATGGCATGAGCCTACCGATATACCCACAACCTTAGCAACTTCTCTAGTAGGGATTAGACGATTCTCCATAACAATTTCCTTCACTTTTTCAATATTTTCATCGGTTGTTGATGTGTTGGGCCGACCAGGACAAGCGTCGTCATTCACGTCTTTTCAACCTTCTGTGAAAAGCTAGTACCATTTGTGAACATTTTTTTAACTCAGAGTACATATGTATGTCACTGTCAACATTTCAAGTGTTATTGAGCACTTAATTCAATTTATCACCCTAAATTTGATGCGCATTCTTTGCTCCAGTTATTTTTTCCTCAGCAGAAAATTGCTGAACTCGCCAAACACTTGTTACTTTCATGCCTCTCACAAACTAAATATGCTATTATATAGCTGAATCTGGGAACATATGTTCGAGAGGAGTGTACCAATATAAAAAAACATCGATAATAGAATGTACGTAGCCCGCGAAATTTGAAAAAAACTTTCTTTTTTGAACAGTCCTCGTATATAAATAAACTTTCAATTGTCTGCATAAAGTAGACATATGTACGCGGTATAAATTAAAAACGTCATCAAAATTATTCAGTTCATATTAGCACTAATTGAAATCGTTTTTACCGTGGTTATGTACAAGTTGTACTGGGTGGAGCACTTATCTTAAGACAAGGTGGGTTCCATTAATTGGAAAACAGTTTCAGATAAAAGTTGTAGGGTTTTAAGTAGGCCATAAAATGATCCATATTACGACTTCCGGTCTGGACAGAAAATGATCTTTTCGGACCTCAAGTAGTTTTTTTAATTGAAATACCCATTTATTTTGACACACCGCAAATGCTCGATTGCATTCCATTGTTTCGAAAAAAAGTATCAAATAAAAGTTGTAGGGTTTCTGGTGGGCAATCAAACGACCTATATTACGATTTCCGGTTTGTATTTTTTAGCAGAATTACCGAGTTTTTATAGTAGATTAAAAAAAAAACTTTTTGTTTTTGCCAGTTTTTCTACTTGATCCATATTTTGGACGTTTTGGGTTGTTTTCCATTTATTTTTCCAAATCCGCAGTTAAACCCTGGTACTTCCATTGAAAACACACTTTTATATAAATCATCTTTCGTAATAATGGAATCCACTCAAAATATCACCTTGTCTGAAGATAAATGTTTCACCCGGTATCGATTGTGTGTTCAACAATTTACATCGTCTCTCACAAACGATTTCAAATTTGACCTTCAAGGTCATAGTCAAGGTCAAAACGGACGGGAAAAAATATTAAAAGTTATCAATTTAACTTTTTTCTCTAAAATGCTTTCCCACCGACTTTTTGAACACCAATAACTTGTTCGTTTTTACTGTGTTTCATTATTATTGCTTATTTTTTACCTCTGTGAGTGTGGGAAAAATGATGGCAAAATATGAAAGTATTAACTAAGTAATGATATGCAGTGAGCAGTGAATTTAAGCGACAAAATAAAACTACAAAAACTTATTAGTTTGTACAAATGCCGGTACTTTGCAATTTTATTTGGTTTTTATCGTTATTCGCGCTTTGTGCAAGGCGGTTCTACAGGGTGATTCTAAAAACCTGGATGATATATTTTTTAAAGGAACATTTCTACTTATTACTATAGAATTTAGTCTCAGGAATAATGTTGATGGGTCTATCATTAATAATAAATATATTGGAAGGCTTTATATTGGCAATCCAAGATCAAATTAAGTACATCATCAAAGACCCTTCTATCAACAACGACAGATGCAGATATGGTTGCTAAACATTTGAATCTATCCAGCATATCACAGGAGGTTGCCAAGCGTTCGCTACAACTGAATACAAAGAACGACACGATGCTGTGGCAAAAATACTGCACCAGAAACTAGTGCTGAAACTCGAGCTATCACAGTCGGTAAGAACAGCCTACTATATATACAAACCAGAATCTATTTTAGAAAATAACAACTACAAACTGTACTGAGACCTGACGATATTGACCGATCGGACTGTTGCTCACAATAGACCAGATATAGTTTTGGTAGATAAAGTCTCTCGGAAAACAACTTTAATTGACATAGCAATTCCTAACAACAATAATATAAATATTAAGCAGGCTGAAAAAATAGCCAAATACAGGGATTTAGAATTTCAAATACAGAGACAATGGGACATGAACAACACTCGAACGGTACCAATTGTTATGTCAACAACAGGAGTAGTCCCAAAACATCTATTAAACAATTTGAAATACCTCGGTCTGGACGAACATCTTTACCAACTGATGCAGAAAGCCCCCCTGTTAGGAACAGCCCGGACGGTCAGAAAATTCATGAGGAACTGCAGCCACGACGCCAACCACGGGCCTGATGACCTGGCAAGGGCTCCCACAGAGCTAAACCCTTTTGATATGTAGTATATCTGGGGTTTAGTGAATTTTCCCCTTAAGGCACACATAGTGTGCCTTAGAGGGAGTGTGTATGGTCAAGTCGATAATAAAAGAGATATAAACAAGTGTAATACATTGAGAACAAACGAATAATATTTATATATTAAATTGAATATTATTTAACAAAGCAAATTACAATATTCACTTAAATCAAATATACGAACTGCCATCCATCAGACTCTTGGTCATACCCAAACTTATGAACACAACGCCTTTGACCTCTGGACAAATTCTGTTCATTTCAATTCTTATTCTAATCGCTAATCATTTAAAACTCAATCATGTTTTCGAGTGTTAAGATTTTTTGTATTTGAAACGCTTAATTTAATTTTATATGGAGTCAAAAGAAGATCTTAAAAAATCAAACTGGTAAAAAGGGAAAAAATTACAGACAAACACTGATAAAGTGCCTAATATATTTTGTGACCTACTGAGTTGGAGAATGGTTTTGTTTCGTCATCCAAGAAAATAATTTACCAACTTGACAATTTTGGTCCATTTTCAAAAATTTTTGGGGACTAATCAACTGAAGTTACTCCAAAGTTTAGTTTTCGTTGTTTTTTATCCGCATGTAGTTACTAGTATTTCTCTCTTGAAACCTATTCATGTTTTCGTAGTTCAATATTTTACTAATAACTTTTCATCGTAAAATGAAGAATAAATGTTTTTTCTGTTGTCAAGTGCATTTGTGTACAATGATATGTCTAATAGTAATTATCATAACCCCCAGGAATATTTTTTACTGACTATACAATAAACTTTTAAATTGTTTTATTGTGCTGTTTTTATTATTATTTTTTTTTAGTTAGGTATATATAACAAAATTTTTGATAGACATTGTTTCTAAATTATCTTATCAATGCGATAAGAGTATGATGTGTTATTCACTCATTTATCGTCTAGTTTTCGCATAGGTACATTGACTTGAAATTTGTAAAATTTGTAATCTCCTAACTTTAGGAGTACTAGTGTCATTGAATACCTGGATATGTCAAATAACAATCAATCATCATTGAAATAAAATATTATTGAATTTGCTTCCTGTATATTAATTTTTTTCCTTTTGATTAGATTTTATTTTTAGACAATTATGAGCGATTCCAATATACAAAATTACTGCTACTCTATAAAAAAAAATAGTTATAAATAAGTTGAAGTGGATATCGACATAAAAGTGATTTGTTGTGGCCACATTTATTAGTTGTCGCCTAATAAAAAAATAACATTTGATAAATCTTTGCTATTAATCTTTTTCTCATATTGTAATGTTTTTATTTTCACACACACGGGTTCTGTTCAGTTCTTGGATTTATTTAAAAACACAGTCTAAATCACTCTAATTTATTTTCACCACTTTACAATTTATATTCACAGAAACTTATTGTCATTTTATCTTAAATATACGATACGACCGACGAAACTGAATGTCTCTTATCGCCAGCTCTTCTTATTTATTTATTTATCTTGGAATTGTCTGGTACGTCCACGAACCATCGGGAAACTCTTTCATGTTCTGGAAGCTTTGAAGCCTGTTGAGAGACAAACATTTCGGATTCCCAGAATTTATCGGAATAATGTCCCTTCCACGAATTGGTTGATGGCCGATTGCACCAGCTGTCGGATGAATTCTCTTAACATTGCCCCCTCCTTAAGACCATTTCGTCCCGGAATGTCCCAGAATCCTTCCTGGTGTGACGATATTTGCAGGACTCTCCGTTTCGACAACGGGAAGTTTGGTGGAAGTAACAATCAACGGTCTTCGAATCTGGGCTGCGAGTATTGAGACATCATACCAGTATGTCGACGCCACTGAATCGAAAGATTGTTTCCATCATACTTCTCACCACCCTCCAATTCAGTCCATCCAACCCGCAGGCTATCTTTGGGACCGCCAATTTCATCAGATTCTTCTCCATCATCACATTCCTCAATTCCACCAGAGTCTTCCAAAGATCACTATATGTTGGCTTGTCTTGCGAGAATGTTTTCGTTACCAAATAAAAGATGTCACCGGTAGCCACTGGTTGTTTATCTTCGAGATGAAGGACCTTCCCTACCACTGGATCTTGTTCCCGTAGCTTCTGGAACTGGCCGTACTTCTTGGCAAACACCTTGGCTATTCCTCTGGACATCCGGAGATCTCGAGCCACACAATGAGTCAGGGCATATTCTATGGGCACCTCAAACAGGTCTCGGGGTTCCTCTGTGGTCACGTCGTGCTCCACTTTCTGCCCATTAGAGTACAGTGCCATAAACTGTTCGAAGGTCATCTCATCATCGGGTGGTTGGATGCTGCGGACTTGGGCTTGGTCAACTTCGCCGTCATGACTTCCGGCATAAGGGGCTAACCTGTTGAAATGTACCACCTTTGGCTTTCCTCGAGGCAGCTTTCTTATTCTGTAGACAACATCGTTGATTTTCTTCACGATTTGGTATGGCCTTTCCCAAGATCTCTGTAGCTTGGGCGAATATCCACGACGACGTTGCAAGTTATACAACCAAACAAGATCAGCAACTTGGAATTCTCCGCTCTCGGCTTTGATGTCGTAGGCTTCCTTCATTCGGGCAATGTCATTCTCGATATTTGACCGGACTCGTTGGTGTATGTTGTCCATCTTTCGACGTAACTGGCTGACATAGTCTTCACCTGCAGCCTCTTCTCCTGGGGGACATCCAAACTTCAAATCGCATGGTAGTCGTAACTCTCATCCCATAACAACGCTTGCCGGGGTCTGACCCGTGGACTCGTGCACAGATGAACGATATGCCATTAGAAACAAGTGAAGGTGCTGGTCCCAGTCTCTTTGGTGGTCGGAGACTACTTTTGACAAATGGTGGTTAATAGTCCTATTCATCCGTTCTACCATCCCATCTGATTGAGGGTGTAATGCTGTCGTCCGTGTTTTATTGATCTTCAGAAGTTTGCAGACATCTTGGAAAACAGTAGACTCGACATTTCTACCTTGGTCTGAGTGCAACTCCAAGGGAACACCAAAACGACTGATCCATTCCTTGACAAGGACATCAGCAACGGTCAAGGCTTCTTGATTCGGCAAGGCATACGCTTCGGCCCATTTACTAAAATAGTCCATCACCACCACAATGTATTTATTTCCAGATTCGGATTCAGGAAATGGACCGGCAACATCAATGGCTACTCTTTCGAATGTACTGCCCACGTTATATTGCTTCATTGGAGCTTTTGGTCGCTTCTGAGGCCCATTACTTGCTGCACAAACCGTACATCTCCGGCACCACTCCTTAACATCTACTTGGCAGTTTACCCAATAGAAGCGTTCTCTCAACTTCCCCCAGGGTTTTCGTTACTCCCAGATGTCCTCCAGTTGTACCATCATGTAGTTCTCGTAAAACCTCTGGTCTCCTATTTCTGGGAACTACAATCTGTTTTCTGTCGTTTCTCTCTGGAGTTTCCAGGACGCGCTTGAGAAGTCCATTTTCCAGGATGAGGGAGTTCCACTGAGCCCAGTACGATTTTATGGTTGGTGAGTATCGGGAAATCTCCTGCCACGTAGGTTTGCGGTCTTCTTCCTTCCACCGGATGACTTCTTTCAAATCTGGATCTAATTTCTGGCTTTTTTGGATCTCCGCAGATTACCAATGGTCATCGATGACGGTAGTTCTACAGAGAACAGCCCCTTTTTCTTCTGTTCGCTGACAGTGTTTGCAATCATCAGGGCATGGTCTCCTCGATAGGGCATCCGCATTCTTATGACTTGTTCCAGCTCGATTTTCAGTCTGGAAGTCGAATTCTTGCAACCGCTCAATCCACCTGGCCACTTGTCCTTCGGGGTTTTTAAACTGCAGGAGCCACTTCAGTGCTGCATGATCAGTCCTCAGGAGGAATCTTTTACCATAGAGGTACTTGTAGAAATGTTCTGCCCCCTTAACCACAGCCAAGAGTTCCCTGCGAGTAACGCAGTAATTCCTTTCAGGCTTGCTCAAGGTCTTGCTCAAATAGCCGATGACTTTCTCCTGACCGTCTTCGATATCTGCCAAAGCACCGCATCAATTCCGACATTGCTTGCGTCGGTATCCAAAACGAACTTCCCAACTGGCAAAGGATAACTTAAGACGGGGGCACTCGTCATTGCTCTTTTCAGTGTCTCGAATGATTGTTGGCATTCCTCGTCCTACTGGTACTGCACCTTCCCCTCTGTGAGTCTAGTAAGTGGCTTGGCGATGTTGGCAAATCCGGCGACGTACCGACGATAGTATGTGCATAACCCCAGGAAAATTCTTAACTGGTGGATATCTTTAGGTATCGGCCATTCCGGGACGGCTTTGATTTTCTGTTTGTCCACAGCTACTCCCTGTGCGGAAACTACATGTCCTAGATATTGCACTTCTTCTTGGAACAGCTGACACTCTTCGGGCTTAACTTTAGTCCGGAACTTCGAATTCTCCGAAATACCTCCTCCAGGTTCCTCACGTGGTTTTCAAAAGATTTTCCAACCACGATAATGTCGTCAAGATACACCAGGCACATTTTCTATGAAAGCCCTTTTAATACTGTTTCCATCAATCTTTCAAACGTTGCTGGAGCATTACACAGTCCAAACGGCATCACCGTGAATTGATAAAGTCCTGAGCCGATGGTAAAAGCGGTCTTTTCTCGGTCTTCTTTAGCAAGTTCCACCTGCCAATAACCGCTCTTCAAGTCCAGGGTGGAAAACATCTTCGATCCAGCCAACGTATCTAGGGTATCGTCAATTCTTGGAAGGGGATAGCTGTCTTTCTTTGTAGCGTGGTTTAATTGCCATCTTTCTTTTTAACCAAGACAACTGGCGAAGCCCAAGGGCTATTGGATGGTTCAATAACGCCTTCTTGCTCCATCTCGCGGACTATCCTGTCGGCTTCGTCTCTTTTAGCTAGGGGTAGTCTTCTCGCCGACTGTCGAATAGGTTGAGCGTCCCCAGTATTAATTTTATGTTTCACCAGATCAGTTCGTTCTCTTTTGTCATTCCCTACATCGAAGATATCCTGGTAGTTTCTAACGACGTCCCTCAATTTTGCTTTCTGGTTTGGTTTCAAATTCTTAGATGAATCGGTGATGAGTCTTTCCAGTTCCTCAGATAGTTTACCTGGCGGCATTTCTGCATGCTGTGTGCTTCTGACTACAGAGGAAACTGTTGAACAATGGCCCAAAGTTGTTCCTTTCTTTAGCACAACCGAGTAATGATTCAGGTTCATTACTCTTACTGGAACAATCTCCCTGGCACGAAACAGAGTCTTCCCCAGTGCGACTCCTCTGTCTACATTTCCGTCGTTACGTTCGGGATCAAACATCATTACTGTTCCAGCTTGAGCTTTCCAATCTAAGCAAGCATCTATAATGCTTTCAGCTCTTTCCGGTACATTGACATCCTCTGCTAAGATGGCTCGAAGCATTATGTCATCTTTTCCATGAAGCACCACTTCTTCGTCATTCACTCGCAGAATTCCACCTTTGAAGTTTAACTGGAATACCTTGGAGCTCATGACATCCATTCCAATGATTACTTCGTTTTCGATGTCTGCCACTAATGCCCGATGTAGAAAGGTTGTTGTTCCCAAGGTCAACCTCTATTTCACCATGGACTTTCGCTGCTTCTCCTGTCGCTGTTCGCAGTTGCCATTTTGTTGGTTTTATCATTGTCTCTAAAACAATTTCTTATTACTGTTTTTGTCGCACCTGTATCCAGCAGCATTGCACATTGCTTCTTATTAATAAAGCCATCTACAGAGACACTGTTAACGAGTTGCGTAGCGAAGCGACGTATGCGTAGATAGTTGGGGCCCTTCACATCGACCCTCTTTAGTTTTCCGATGAGGAAGTCGGGCTTCCGTTACCCTCCTTGCAACGACTCCTTATGGTTCCTACATCACAGTTCCAACATCTCAGTTGTCTTTTCTCGGTAAGGACTTTCTCTATTATCTTTCTTACAGAGGCTTCATCGTTTCCGCCATCTTCGGATTCTCCGTCAACGATTCGGACTCTGGCTTGACCTCTGCAGGTATTTTTCGCAGCCTCGAATTCTAGAGCTCGAGCCAGTGCATCCACTAATTGAGTCGATCGAGCTAGGGTCAATGCTTGTCTGGCTTCGTGGTCCCGAAGTCCATCCAAAATTGCTTGCACTGCTAACCTTTCTATTACATTTCTGGTGTGGCCGGATAGGCAAGGCGAACCAGACGGGCAATATCGGCTTCAAACTCTTGTAGCTATTCATTAGATTTCTGATGGCGATTTTTTAGTTGGGAGTGGTACACGTACTCCAAATGGGTCTGTCCATACCTCAGCTCTAAGTGCTTAACCAGTTCGTAGTTTTCTTGCTCCGAGGTATTTAACGTTTGCAAAATATCTGTAGCATTCCCTCTTAGGGCGAGGGTTAATGCTATTGCTTTTTCCTCTGTTGACCAACCGTTTGGCTTTGCTGCAGCCTCGAATTGGCGCCGATAGATAGTCCATGACGATTTTCCATCAAATTGTGGAGGTTTCATTTTGTGTCTTGTTCCCTCGAGTCCAATTTTCGAATCCACTACTTCCGAACTGTTTCTGCTTTCGACCTTTGGTGGAGTTTCTCTCCTTTGTATCGAGACTAATTGTTCTTTTTATTTTGCTGATCTCACCCTCCATTATTTGTTTTAGCTCCTCTATACGCGTTTCGTTTTCGAGAGTTGTCTGGTTGAGCTCTTCGACCATTGTCTGCTTTAGCTCTTCCATCCGAGCTTCATTGTGGACTATTTTCTCTTCTAGCATTTCTGAATTTTCCTGAACCATGCTTTTCAAATTTTGTTCTTCCAAAGACTTCGAATTTTCTAGTAATTTGCCTTCTAGGGTTTTAGAATTTTCTAGCAGTTTGTCTTCTAGAGCTTTAGAATTTTCTAGTAATTTATCTTCTAGGGTTTTAGAATTTTCTTGTAATGTTTGTAATTTATTTTCTAAGGACTTAGCATTTTCTAACAATTTATCTTCTAAGGCCTCTTTCAAATTTTTAGAATTTTCTTCCATTTTTTTTTAATATCATGCTCATGTCCCCAGTACCAGAAATCTCAAACAAATAGGTATCGGGATCGTTACCTTTATTTATTAGAGTATCTTGTAGCCGTTTTACTAATTCACTTTTCTTCCCACTAATTTCTAAACCCCTTTCCTCAAGCTCTTTTTTTAAGTCCGTCACTTTCAATTGGTCCAAACACACGTTTTTAAACATTGTGTCAATTTATTTTTCACTTTTAAAGTTCCACAAATACACCTACACCTGTCACCACTGTAATGTTTTTATTTTCACACACACGGGTTCTGTTCAGTTCTTGGATTTATTTAAAAAAAAAAACACAGTCCAAGTCACTCTAATTTATTTTCACTACTTTACACAATTTATATTCACAGAAACTTATTGTCATTTTATCTTAAGTATACGATACGACCGACGAAACTTATTTATATATTTATCTCGGAATTGTTTGGTACGTCCACGAACCAAAAATATAAGAATTAATGTCCATGGAAAAATTTAAGCATTACTTTTCTAACAGCATTTTCTTAATAACACATGATGTAACAGAAGACCAATGTATGCTAATGCTACATGACTTACATGAGAGGTCTGCAAAAACCGGTTTGGAAATAAATATTTGGAAAACCCAGCAGTATATGACAAATCTGGTTATTTATTTATCAACCAGCAAATTGCCCAATTAAAATACAAAGTGGGAAGTACAAGTGTAAAATAGTATTCTACGTTGGATGCTTAGAGTATATACGCCTGGAGGTAGCCTGCAATGTACAAATATCGTGAAAGAGTAGAAAGAGAAAGACAATCGAGACAGTAACAGGCCATCTCACTCGACTGCTTCCACCCACCAAGTGAAATAGACTCTCTATTGTCCTCTCTAGTCTTGTCACGATATTTATACATTGCAGGCTATCTCCACAAGTATAAGTTCTAAGGTTGTACGGGATAAACAGATACACGAAATCAAATGTAAAGTAGTATTGACCTGGACAGCTTTTGGGAAATCAAAATCAGTGCTTCTGTCGAGTCTTCTAATTAACTTAAAAGCAAATTCACAGTTCCTACACCACCATATGACCCTGATAATGACTAAAACCAACATCAAGAAAAAAATAATAATAAAAAGATTAATGATGAAAATCCCTAATAGAGCTTTCAAACTCATCATAGGAATACGGGATACTATGAAAGTATTCTATGTTTAAAATGGAATTAGATTGGTTAGATGGCTAGAGTGACAGATAGTATAATGGAGGCCAAGAGTCACGTAAAGAGATTCGCTGAAAATTAGCAACTAGTTGCCCAAGATCGAAAGAGATGTAGAAGTAAGAGGTATTTACCAGTAGTAGACAGGATAGAATAGCGGAAACTGAGGAATATTAAATCAAGCCATGCAAATCTCCTTTACCTGTTTCTCTTCAGCATCAAAAATATTTATTTCATTTCATACTCGTCTATATTTCGTAGGTAGCTCCAGGCACTGTTTTATAATTACTAATATTTTGCGGACACTTATCAATCTTAGAGGGTAAAAAATTGTCCATGTTCTGGGTTCAAAAACGCATCTTTTCGATTAACTGCAGTTTTTTTAATTATAAACTAATATCATCTAACTTCGTTCCATATTCAGTTCTAATTCTATGCCTACAGAATTAGGTTCGTTCAGGAATTTTGTCCAACCATTCAATTCAGTTTTCGGTTCTAGTCCATTTCATTCTTCGTCGAAGTTTCATAATTGTTTTTCGGTCAGTGGCCTACAACGGTTAGAAAGGCGCACTTCCTAACACTGCCTTGTTGACCTTGAAACGGAGACAGTCGATCCTGATGGACATACTTTTTTCACCGTGTTGGCCTGTTGCATCTATAATTTCATTAGTTCGTGACCTGGGTGGGACATCTGTTCGAAGGACTCATCCAGAAATTCCACTAGGACAACCTTTCCCACAAGATAATTTTTGGTAAGGTTCCAATTTTGAGATAAATTAGATGATTTCAAAACGGGCTTATTTTAGTTTTATGATGAGAAAATTCCTTGAGTTACTAAATGTGGTTTGACAAATTCAAACTGGGTCATTGTTGTCACCATTACATTGGTTGGAAGTGCTGAATTGTTGATATCCAATTTCAACAGGAGCTGATTTGGATGTCTTTTGCTAATATGTAAAAAATTGCATTGCAAACTCAAAATAATAAAAATACGATGTAGCAGTAGCTTGTTACACTGAAACTAGACCAAATATAAGCAGGGTAGATAAAAATTTCAAAATAATAAGCGCCTTCCTTGTTACAAAATTTTGTTGACCAATGCATTAGATCTAAATTTTGTTTCTATGGTTGTTACAATACTTTTACTAGGTATATTTACAATAATTACAATTTATTTTACTAATACCAAATTTCTAAGAAAATATCTTTTTTGACATCTCTCTATTGTTACTTTCCAGTTTGAGATCTACATTGTTCTTTTGCCATTTATTTCTTTTACCGTTTCGGCTCATATACCCAACAATAGAAAAGGAGTATGCAGTTAATATGAGGCCAGAACTAGGTGAGTTCTTCTCATGAATTTCTATTTATACGTGTATAGTTATAGTTTTTTGCGTATAATTTTATCTAAATTTCAATTATTGGCTACATGACAAAAAGGTTCGGGGAGTTCATAACATCGGATTCTATCCTACAAATTTCTTTTTTCTATAGCACATCGCGAAAGTTCAAAATATTTTGGTAATCAAGTTCTTCCAATTGCTTGCTAATTGGTTGTTAAGTTTCCTTTCTTTGTGATTCAATAAATTTGTTTTAATAACAAATGTTGGCAAGGAACCTCTATTTTATAGATAATGATCTCATTCGCTTTGAAGGACATTTCTAATATTATCACTGTATATTTTAATCGTAAAAACTATTTCTATACTACACTTAGAAACAGTTAAGTTTTTTTCAAACATATATGGAAAATATTTTTGATTTTCTGGCTTCAGCAAGGGATTAATAACAGTAAAGAATAGACCGTAGACAATAACTTAATAAATTGAAGGAGTTTAGTTCTAAGTAGTAACCCTTTTTAACCAGTTTTATGACCAAAATTTTCATCTTACACGCCCCTGTTCTGGCTGTACACATTTTGTGTATACCAAAAGGTTTGTTCGAGCAAGAATTCACGAGTATTTTTTTTTTGTTTCAGAGGGTATATTACCTTTCTCTTGAATTCTACATGGGTAGATCCCTGCAGAATACTATGATAAACTTAGGAATACAAACGTCAGTAGATGAGGCTCTCTATCAATTAGGATTAGACATAGAAGAATTAGAAGAACTCGAAGAAGATGCTGGTCTCGGTAATGGAGGATTGGGTCGATTGGCCGCCTGTTTCCTAGACTCTATGGCAACGTTAGGTAAGTTTAAAAAAATTGTTCTCCAATTTTTTTTATTACGATTTGCGTTCTTGATTGGATCACTGCATTTAGTATAAGTACCAAATTTCGTTTGGCAGAAAATGGGCTGTGACTAGAGCTGCCAAATCTATGGAAAAATCAGTATCTACTGATTTTACTGTTAGTCGATTGATTTGCTAATGATCTACTGATTTCTGTTGAAAAATTGAAATCAGCCACCGTTATTTAAATACGTGTGTGATTAATCGCCATCTTGTGTGAATATGGTAGATATTCAGTTTGAGTTCATATTAACCTGCATATATACTCAGTGACAAAGATATCGCAACACCCAGAAGGAGATGTTTAAATATAATATTGTTTGGTAAAACATAGATGCTATAGTAAGGAGTAAATGATTAAAATTTGAATAAATAATACCAAGGAGTTTAATTTTTTTTATTAAGTTTGTTAATAATGTGTTTGTCTACCGCGGTTATCTGCACACTCCTTAACACGTCTTGGCATTGATTCAATAGGATGGTCTATTTCTTCTTGAGGAACACTATCCCACGCTACCTGTATTTCATGTCTTAGAACTTCCAAAGTCCGTTAGGGCTGCGGTAAATTTCGGAGCCTTCTACCCATCATCCCCCAAATATGTTCTATGGGCGAAAGATCGGGGGATCTGGCCGGCCATGGCAACAGATTCACATGGGTCTCTTCTAAAAAGTTTTAAACTGACTCGGGCAACATGAGGCCGAGCATTATTTTGTTATCCATGAGCCGATTAAGGTCATACGGCTCCATTACTTCCTGAAGATATCGTTGCGCTGTCATGTTGTCTCGAACAAAGACTAAAGATAATCTACTTCAATGTGCAATAGCACCCCATACCATAATTCACCCAGCATCAAATTGAGATTGACGTCTTTCTCTTCGATGTCGTCTAGCCCTTCTTCTGCCATCGTGTCCACCAAGCAGAATCGAGATTCATCAGAGAACACGACATGATGCTCTGATGCCATTCCACATGGCAATGTTGTCATTTTCTGTACCACTGTAGTCGTTGCCGTTAATGTGCAGTGGTCAGAGGCAGCACAAGATGGAATCGATAATGCTCCAGTCCAAAAGACCTTTATGCGGAGGTAAACCGTTCAGACACTTACAAGATGTCCTTGTTCCCCTACCCACTCATCAGTCTAATTTCGAGTTGTCGAAAATTGGTCTCTAAAGGTCTTAGACGTCGATCTTGAGCTTGATTTGTGCCCCTTCGACGTCCGGTGCCTACTCTTCTCCGATTTTGGGTATTATCAAACCAGGCTTAACAACAACTCATAACACTCGATGGATTTCTGTTCGTGCGGTTAGCGATTTCTCGAAATGAAAAATCTGCCTCCCGTAAACCAATACTTCGACCTCTTTCAAATTCAAATAGCTTATCATTTACTTCTTACTATAGCATCTATGTTTTACCAAAACAATATTAAATTTAAACATCTGGGTGTTGCGATTTTTTTGTCAGTGAGTATATTGGTAGCAATGAAAGCCATAATGGGTCATCAGCTAGCCTTGTGTTTACTCGGTGAAGGTTTTTTTTAATGGAAACCCCTATTTTTGACATTAAAATGCGGATAATTTTACGTCCATATTTGGTGTCGACCATAACCTTACAGGAAATTTCAAGGTCAAGTTCATTTTTTAAACAGTAATAAGTACTTTCTTGAAAGTAGAAAGCAAAAGGAAAATTCCACATCTCAATACCACATCATCTTGACCCTGAACTTGACAAGCAAATAGAAGCTCATTTTGATCGATACATAAAAAAATCGCAAAAACTTTCAAAGAATGTTTCAGACATCGGGTTGCAACATAAAGAAAGGGGCCGTATGAAGGCTGCCTGACAGTGATCGTGGCTTTGGTGGTCATTTTAAAGTCAAATCATTTTTTGAATATCAACCTTTGTATTTTATTTATAAAAAATGCGAGGGGATTGTTTTTGTTTTTGCGTATAGCGATTCAAATGTTTCCACGAGGCTTATTTAGGGATACAGGAACTTTTTTAACGCCTTGTATGAGTAAGGAATTTATTCAGTGGTGAATAGATTATGCAGCTTTTTATAATTGTAAATTTTAACGGACAAAAAGTGTAGAGTAAATGAAATCATCTTTAAGAAGTAGAGATTTTGTTTTTGAATCCGTTCGTTTTAATGGTCTAAGTTGTTTTTGCTAAGTTATGTTGTAAGTGACTTATCAGATAAATTATATATGTGTTTCATTAGCCCATTAATGATTATCTGGACAATAAAAAATGATTTATAATTATAGTACAAAGTGTGTGTGAGATTAAAATAAAATTAGATTTTTGTAGAACGAATTGTTTTAGGTTTCTTATCATTGATTGTAACGATAAGTCTCTTCGTTGTGTAAGATGTTTTCGTTGCACTCTCAGAGATACCGAATTTCTCGGAATCTTTACCTATTAATAGACTTACGATTTAATACACATGCAATTATGTTGTTGTTTTTGCGATTTGCACTTTCGAATGGTGAAATAACAAGTTTGCTTATTTTGATATCGATTGTTGCTATCGATCTGTATTGAGTTGCCCTTTAAATTCGAGTTCATTGATAAAGAAATGATGTAATCGTTATGTCCGTTAGAAGAAAATGGTTCAATGGCAGATAAATGTAAATTTATGGTATTTGTGTATGTGTCAAGGATTTGTATTGTAAAATAAATTGTGTGCATTATTATATGGTTGAAAGATTAATTTCTTGCAATAATTTTTACTGGGCTTTGTCTTATTTGCGTTTACTACGTGTACGAGGTGTGTCAATTAAGTATTTTTTTTGATTTCAATATAATAATTTAAAATTGTCTCCCTTAAAAAGACAGTTCTTCTGGATTAGCCTTCAGCCGGTCTGTGGAAGCCGTTAGAATGTTTTGGGTTAGGAAAAGTCACAAAGGACTCAATTCCTGTGAATAAGAAGCAACGTGAATATTTTTACTGACTAAAATATTAGGCCCAGTTGCTTTTGAATTAGACCAAACCTCACACTTATGTCCTCATAACTCTTTAGACTTGAGGAACAAACTCTTTGTGGTTTACATTTTCGTCGCTTCTTAAAGTTGAAGATTCTAGATATTCCACAGATTCTCTTCCCTTTAAAATGCTTGCAACCACCGAAAAATCTGGATCCTTGACAAAACATATTTGTAGACATGCTTAAATGTTGTTAACAGTTGCTACGGAGAGCCAGACTGCTCTCGCAAGTTCAAACTCATACAAAGATTAATTTTTGTTTATATCTGCGATTTAGATATTGTCAGTGATATGAAAAAGTTTGTGTTTGTAGGAGCCATGAAGGCGAGGCGAGAGATTGTAAATGGCAGCAATGGAAGACTGGTTAATATTTAAAAAACATCGCTTGAAGATTTCTTAAGGGAGTTTACACCACAATATATTAGTTGAAATAACGAGTACGAATATATAGAGGTGCACAGGGTGGAACAGATCATATCTACTCTAGTACAAGGTCCTTCTAAATTTAGGGACAAATTTAAATCTGAAAAAATAGTAAAATAAAGACTGAATTACAGTACAAAAAAAATTAAGTAAATTTCTCTGCTAGCTCATATATTATTTAATATACCAGTTGGAATTGCAGTCATTAAGAAATGCATACGGCACTTTGTTTTGATCATTCAGTAACATCAGTATAGCTATATTTGTTTCTGTTGTCCAGTATTAAACGTAGGTCTTCTCTAAAATTTTTTATGTGTTTTGAATATTTTGCTGCCTATCCCAAGTTGAACTGTATATCCATGGTCTTCATTAATCCATCTTTCGTATAGCCCCTTTCGTTATAGCTTGTCCAGTTTGTATTTGGATAGCTTATTCCTTAGTCGCCTGAACGGTAATGTTTACTGAACACTCCAAAAATAATGTTTTGCTATGGCTACAGATATTTGTGTTAAAATTTTAACGACTAATATAGTATCACACTCAATTATTAATGGCAGTGAAATGTTTTTATTGCGAGCAAATTACATGTACAAAGCAAAATAATTGCTATATAATTATTTATTTTTGAGAATAGTATGTGCATATTTTTCATATCCATTTTCAGAAACCCGTTAGTATATTTTTTCTAATAAGTATGTAGTAATCATGATTGTATGATAATTATGTTAGACTAAGTTAAATGCAAAACCATGAATTATAATAGAAACTATGGCAATTATAAATTGTATTTAATTGGACATTTTCGCTGAAGGAGTTTAACATATTTTTAAAAACGCCGGATTTAAAATAAGAGTAAAATGAGAATTTAAACTATAGCTAAGTTTTTCCTCTGTTGGGACTTAATGCAATGTACGGTACCAAAAAATTAATATTTACTTCTATACTTTAAATATAAGAAAGACAACAATTTTTGCATTACTTGATTTTGCGTAATTTAAGTATAAAAACTTTAAAGTACAATTTTATAACATCACTCTAGTAACATATGTATCTGTACCAGTGTATCAAAAGTTTCCATGGACCCAAACTCTGAAAGTCGTTTGTTTTCGAGTTGCAGCCCCCCAAAATTGATTGCTTTACCGGACATGGGGTAGAGCGAGAAAGTGGCTTTCGGTTTTTTTTAAACTTTGCCATTTCATAGTTCTGTACTTGTGGATCAAAAGTCTGTATGGACTCGAAACTATGAAAGTCGTTTGTTTCCCAGATATAGGATACAGTGCCCCAAAGTTATTTTTTTGCCCCTGAGCTAAAAAGCAACATTAGGGGCTTTATCTCGAAAACAAAAGATTTTCAGAGTTTGAGCATATGAAGACTTTCGATCCACAAGTACAGAACTATCAAACTGCAAATGTTAAAAAAATTAACCATAAGCCATTTTCCATAAGAATAGTGCGGGGTCCTTTATATGGAAACCTATAACTAGACAAAATGCAGTTCCTGATCATTAATTTTAAATCAATTTTGAATAATTCAAATCTGGCCATTTAGGTTAATATTGTGGCATGAAGTAAATAATAATATTCAAAATTTTGGGTTGCAACTATGCAAAAAAGGTTTTGCGACTAAAGTCTATATACTAAGTTTCCACTTCCTTGAAAATGTTCCCCTTCATGAAAATTACTATATGTGGAGCAAAAAACAATAATTTAACCACTGTCTTCAAATTTTCTCGGTGATTTTTAAACAACCGTTTTTAGAAATAATCGTTTTTTTTTTTTCGGCTTTCTCTATGCCCCTTGCTTGGGAAGGTCGTTCGAAAGCTCACAAACATAGTGAGGGTGGCGGCGGTAGTTTCGGCGGGTTATCTACCCCCAATTTTGCGCATACGTATTCTTCTTTTAACAAATGGTTATTAAAATTTCCATTCAATTAAAATATAGACAACTTGTAATATAAATAAAATTTTGGGAGAAATAAAATGAAAAAAATGTTTACATTTTATTTTACTGTTGTCTCACTCTCAGACAATAACAGCTTTAATTAAAGAAATATATGAAACAATCCTTGTTGCGATTACAATTGATCTTTTTCAGGAATGGCTGCCTACGGATACGGTATTCGCTACGAATACGGTATCTTCGCTCAGAAGATCAGAAATGGTGAGCAGGCAGAAGAACCAGACGACTGGTTGAGGTATGGAAATCCATGGGAAAAAGCTAGACCTGAATATATGTTGCCAGTGAATTTCTACGGTAATGTCATCGACACTCCTGAAGGCAAGAAATGGGTTAACACCCAAGTAGTTTTCGCCCTACCTTACGATAATCCTATTCCCGGTTACAAGAACAACGTTGTAAATACTTTGAGGTTGTGGTCCGCCAAATCCCCTGTTGATTTCAACCTGAAATTCTGTAAGTATATTTAACTGTATTTTTCTATAACGCCGCCAACAGACGATAACATTTTATCTAGTTATTAATTACATTCATGCGTTAAAATTCGTGTTACTCAAAAATAGTTTAATTCTAAACTTGATAAAATCGTCGCAAAAAATAAATTGCTTTATCAGCTAATAGTTTATCGAATTTTTTAAGGAATACATCACGAGATAATATTAGTTGAACTATCGAACTCTGGAGTAAACACTTCCTTATTAACTGCATGCAAATTTTTTGCTTTAATGAATTGTAAATATTGGATGGCAGATTATTACTACATCCAGCATGGAAAATTATACAGCATTTATTAAATTCTATAGCAATTTGCAGGCAAGGTCAAATTAGAGCTTAAGATACCGGAATTCAAGATGTTAAATACTTATTTTTTTACTTTGTATGAAAGATTGACTTTTTTAGAATTTATTAATGCATGTTTCTTTGTTTTGAAAAGAAAAATTGAATGTGTTAGTTTTTCGAGCTACTTCTTTATTGCTGCTTATGGGTTAAGTATTATGTAAGCAGATTTATTACATTTATCCCTCCTTCCTCCTTGTCAGCAAATGTAAGCAAAGCTCACATGCTTACATAAACATTGGTATATGCATTTTTCTTTTAATGTATTCTGTTTTTTATTGATTATTGAGTAGCAGTT
This sequence comes from Octodonta nipae, assembly GCA_034190945.1. Taxonomy (NCBI): domain Eukaryota; kingdom Metazoa; phylum Arthropoda; class Insecta; order Coleoptera; family Chrysomelidae; genus Octodonta; species Octodonta nipae. Next base: position 26,784,556 of record CM067219.1, on the reverse strand, counting down.
ACAATTCTAAAAATAAAAGAATAGACTTCAATCGTACCGAAAAGAATAGATTGATGGGAGAAATTTAGACAAGTGAATAGCGCGCGGTAATTTCCATACTCGGTTCTAAGCGAGGTCCTAAAAGTTTTCAGTATTTGTGGAAATCTCCGAAAAAGCGTTTCGTTTCCAAGCATAAACAATGTGTGGGTTGCCATATGTGTAAAAAAGTAAATGAATACTGCTGAGATAATCATCATCTAGACCCCCATGTCATCAAAAATAAGCAAAGCAAAGACCACCCCCCTATAGTGCTCAGTTAATAATTGAACGGCCCCTTAATGTTTATACTGTTATAAAAAGAAAATAATTATATACCAGATATTGGGGTTTCTTAACCCGGCATCTGACATGTGGGGTGCCAAGTGCCCCGAAAGTAAATGGAATATTTTAAATTTTCCCTTCAATTATTGCAGGCATCTCAGTGCTTTCAAGTTAGACAGCAATACACGACAACTAAATAGTCCAAATAAGTGTCTACTCTGATTTAAAACAAGAAGCAAACATACAAGATATAGAAGGTACGCTAGATGAAGAAAACTCAAAGGAAAAATCATAACAAATGTCTAAAAGATGTAGCTATGAAAATGAGACGATTGCTTATCAAAAAATTGCAAAACCAAAGAATCACAGAAAAAAACACAGAAAATTAGAAATATTCCTCATTATGGAAAACTTGACATGAACTGACCCAGATAATAGCATTCTTTGGGCGGTTTGTGGCTGCTTATTCGCCATCAAAATATGAGACTATTGAATAAAAATTGAGTTATTCCGTGGCCGGTGTTCATGTACAGAATATATGTCGAATAAACCGATCAGATATGGGATTAAGGGGTGCATTCACCGATAGATGCTAAGACTAACTACTTAGTCTCCATTTCAAGACGTCAATAGACCCAAAGAAATTGTAGAATGCCTTATTGCTCCAATATATAATTGGACACAAGTCGTGAACTTTTAGTTAAATTGTGCAATGTTCACATCCTATCTGCCAGTTGGTACTATCAAAAAATAAACTGGATATACCGCCGTAATGAATGAATTTGAGTTTGCCCTGTCTAACAAGATCAGTACCATCAAACATGAGCGGTCATTGGCCTGTCAGAAGAAAAAATTGTCTTTAAGTACGAAACAGTGAAAATTCAAATGTATAAGGAAAGGGCTAGACTACTAGAAAAGCTACAAATTAGCAAATTGCGCAAAACACTTTGAGGGTCGAAATCAGATCCCATTTTTCGTGGCAATTAATACAAATATGTATAATAAGAAAATGTTGCAATTTGTCAGGCAAATAGCAGTGTGCAATTAAGATTTTCCTATTTTTCTATTAATTGTGCTTGAAAACAGAATCTGATTTAAACTTTCAAACTTCTAGAGGTTGAAAAAAGATGACGGAAGACATCAAACATTACACCGAAAAACGTACTGAATAAGTACAAATAAGAAAAGGCAAGTAATTGTGTTAACAGAAGGTAAACGTCAAAAATGCTATTACGTTTTTAGGATTTAAAAAAATCTTTAAAAAAACTTACTTGACATATATAAAGCCACAGTAGGATTGCCAACCGCCCTACCATACTACAATATATAAAAACTGTTGAAAAATTTAGTGGATAGTAATAGGGGAAGAGATACAAACAATTTACTTTGATCAGAAGTTATTTGTAGTTATGTTAAAATTTGATATTTTTGTGATGACTGACTACAATGACTTAAGAGACAATATTCAGGATCGCTATTATTAATGACGTCGGTATTCCCAGTCATATTAATAAGACAATAACAGTGGATTAGCATAAACCTTCGAGTTTGGAAGTTTTGAGCAGTATCTCGATTATGTGTGTATTTTTAGTTATGCATAAAGCTATATATATCTAAATTAAATATTTCACTTGTCTAAACTCTAGACTATTTCCAGTAAAATTCGTTTCCATATAGCGTTTTTGTTTCAGTGTTTAAATATTGTTAAAAATACATAATTGTAATATTACTATTTCAGTCAACGACGGTGACTATATCCAAGCCGTCCTGGATCGTAACCTCGCCGAAAACATCTCCCGCGTCCTTTACCCTAACGATAACTTCTTCGAAGGTAAGGAACTGAGACTGAAACAGGAATACTTTATGTGCGCTGCTACGCTTCAAGACATCATCAGGAGATTCAAGTCGGCCAAATTTGGAACAAGGGAACCCACGAGAACGAACTTTGATTTTCTTCCTGACAAAGTAGCTATTCAGTTGAATGATACTCATCCTTCACTCGCCATACCTGAACTAATGAGGATACTCATTGATATTGAAGGTGAGTAGCTTTAATTTATTTCTTTACTTGATAATTTTAAGTGTATTTTTCAGGTTTGCCATGGGAGAAGGCTTGGGATATTACAGTAAAAACCTGTGCCTACACCAACCACACTGTACTACCTGAGGCGTTGGAAAGGTGGCCATGCAGTATGCTGCAAAGCATATTACCCAGGCACTTGGAAATTATTTATCACATCAATTTCTTACATATGCAAGATGTTTCAAAGAAATGGCCGGGAGATTTCGACAGAATGAGGCGTATGTCATTGATTGAAGAAGATGGCGAAAAACGAGTGAACATGGCGCATTTGTCCATTGTTGGATCTCATGCTGTGAATGGCGTCGCCAGGATCCATTCTGAGATTATCAAATCTGATCTGTAAGTAAAATTATTTAATTATGAAAGTGATGTTTGGGATGCTTAACCATATTGTGTCTTCTTCTTTATTACGTCTTCCAACTCTCACATATTTTTGTTTTAAACATTTTGTCATAGTTAATGTTTTAATTTTAAAATTGTTACTTGATGAGGGTTTTTAATACAAGAATAATTTGCGGTGTTTTAAATAAACTCATTTCATTTAAAATTTGTTTGCGCTTTGCTTCCGTATTTTGAGATTATTTTAGGTTAATTGTTTATTATATTTATTACAAATAGTGATGGAATTTGAATTAAAACATCTTATTCATGCCCTTAGTTACCATTCGCCTAGAATGCACGGTCTAAATAGACTAGTTCGTCTTTTAGATGATGTGGTTCGCAGATTCTGTTTGCTGGGTCTACAAGAGTTTTAATTACAGTCCTCTTTTAACTGGGATGAAGATTAGAAAGCGTGTGTGAATATTGGTATACGTTCTGGTGAAGGGTACCATCTTGTATTTTCGTAACTAGAACATCCCGAAACGCCAGTTGTCCATTTATTTTTATTTCCATTGTAAATTGAATCCGTGGATGGGTGCTGTTCTAGCGTTGGGTTTTATGACTCTTTTTAGTGAGCCGGCTCATTTCGTTCAGCTCACCAAAACGAGTCGTTCACAATGAGTCGTTCATTTGAACGATCTCCTAAAACACAGCCGTTTAGCCTTCGGCGGATTTATATAATGTCTCTACTTGTGTAGTTTACTGCTCTAACTAATATTAAAGTTTTGCTGAGTCATAATTTAAAGATCATCAATTTACGTAAATACAAAATTTTTATTTTTGTATTATTTGGTAACAAAAATAAGAAAAAAAACTCTAAACATTAAAATGTAAACGTCCTAAACTCTCAAAACAAATAAAATTATTACGCTTACTTATAACCCCAATAGAAATTTATATAACAAAAACACGGCAAAACAATAACAATCCTGTGCCTTAGTGCCTGTCATAATAAAAATTTAAAATACCCATTCCTGGATTCGTTGAAAATAAAACCTTCCGACCAAATTTTAAAATACCTTTCATCTCATGAACAGACGGCTGACGGCTCTTTTCTCTCCACTGCTCCGAGCCGAGGTGACTGTGCTGAAGATTGAACGAGTCAACGAGTCTCTAGTTCATGATTGAACGTTGAACGTTTAGCACATCCTATGTCTCTCGACTCGCTCGAACTGAATGACTCTATTAATGGCGAACTGAACGAACTAATTGACTAAACTGATTCGCGGCACATGTAGAAGAGTCGTTCGTTTTGAACGACCCATTCACGAACGACCCAAGCCTATGCTGTTCTAATATCGTGTGAATTCTAATAGTAGATCTGACAGAATGATCATCTCTTTGTTTTTCCAGAGATTTTTCAGTGCCAACCGTTCTCTATTTGCTCTTAGGTATCTTGGCTTTTTGCTAACTCCTTGGTCGATGATGATATTTAAACAACTTTTGTCGTAAAGTTGGTGCCCTTATGGTTTACCTAAAATACATAAATCTGACATCCTCCTCCAGCCCATCATTAGTGGTATTAATTCCCCGACCTGTTTAAATAGGGGATTCACATATGAGAGAGGGCATTTCATTGAAAAATTAAATACCCTCACGGTCAAATCTGGTGATGTGTTAGTCACGTGGTGTCTCTGTATACCATGGTCCCTGTAAATGAAACAATTCAACAGCTGTAAAAGATCTTCCCTAACGACTTCTGTGGAGCAATTTTATATGAAGAACTTCGAAGCAAACGATTTAAATATTGCTTCTTTCAAGCCTTCTTGTTGGTTGCATTAGGTTGAATGATACATTTGTGGAAGTCATATGACATTTGAAAAATATCCATCCAGGGATTCAATTTACAATGGAAAAAGAAAGAACAACTAGTATTTTTGGATGTTAGATTATGAAAAATCATCATGGTATCATTCGCCACAAGGTATACCGGAAACCAACACATACAGGTTGCTATCTCCACAAACTTTCTAATCATCGCCAGGCCTGTAGTCTTCAAGGCTGATTGTGGTCTTGGTCTGAACAACCTTATTGACCATAGTCAAGTGTTTTAAATTGTTGCATAAATTGCATATAGGTAGAACTATTTGCAGGCACGGGACATCCTTGGAGAATCACTATCAATATTTACTCTTAGAACGTCTTTAATCACTTTTGTTCGTTAATTAATGCTTCACCGGAAGCCAAGTATTTAATCACATATCCTAATTTTCCCTAATCTAAGACACACACCATGTGGCTCTCCCGCAATCTTAACCGGAAGTCAAAAGACAAACTAGTCTATTTAGATCGTGCATGATTACTTGGGGCATGAAATCAACTCAGATAAAAATAGCAACTTGGGAACAACCTACCAGTCCCATATAAAAAACACTACAGATCGCATTGGAAAACTACTCCCAACAACTTCTCCACATATCGGTTCTCCTAAATATCCCAGTGACTCTCTATCCTCATCTTGAGTTTACAGAATACCGTTTCTTGTGACGCCGCACTATGAGTCAAACGTCATTTTTATTAACGGAAACCTAATATCTTGAGCAAAAATAGAGATATGGAAACATTTTTTTTTTAAATTGAACCTTGGGTTATGTAGATTAAGGGAAAATTATTTAGAATGTCATCATTCACTATTATAGGGGTGGAAATGAGGGTTGAGATGGTGCACATTTCAAAATTCGATTTTTTTTCTTTTGTTTATGGTATATCTCAAAGAAAAATAGAGATATTAATATGGATGTTCTTTTAAATTGTAGGGTTATGAATGTATATCAGAAAAATATTTATGACAAAGCTATCCTGTCAAAAGTATTGGTGAAAATAGGGCATGAGCGGGTGAAAATGTGAAAAATAGCCAAAAAATACTCATTGGTTTATGTTTTCCTTTTTAGTTTATTTTAATAAAAGCTAGTTGGTTTTTAAAATGTTTAACTTTTTTTTAACCGTTGTCATTCATGAAAAATATTCTGATGTTTACGTTTCCTTTGTTTTAACCCATCGACTTTTTTAGATTCCACGATTTCTACGAACTAACCCCAGAAAAATTCCAAAACAAAACGAACGGCATCACTCCAAGAAGATGGCTTCTTCTTTGCAATCCTGGTCTCAGTGATCTCATTTCCGATAAAATCGGTGAGGACTGGATCGTTCATTTGGAACAACTCCAGCAACTCAGAAAATGGGCTAAGGATCCCAATTTCCAGCGAGCTATCATGAAAGTCAAACAGGAAAATAAATTGAGATTGGCCCAACTTCTGGAGAAAGATTACGGCGTTAAAATCAATCCTTCTTCGATGTTCGATATCCAAGTGAAGCGTATTCACGAATACAAAAGGCAGTTACTTAATTGTCTTCACATAATTACTTTGTACAATAGAATTAAGAAGAACCCCTCTGCCAAGTTTGTTCCAAGAACTGTTATGATTGGTGGTAAAGCCGCTCCAGGTTATCACACAGCTAAGAAGATTATCAAGTTAATCAACATGGTGGGCAACGTTGTAAATAATGACCCTATTGTTGGCGACAAGTTGAAAGTTATCTTTCTTGAAAACTACAGAGTTACGTTAGCTGAGAAGATTATGCCAGCAGCTGATCTTAGTGAACAGATTTCAACAGCTGGCACTGAAGCTTCAGGTATGTGATATTTTGTAGTTTCCGTCATATAGTCGTGAAAATGATTGACGTTAAGGCTGTCCGAAACCGCTAAGCAAACTTAAAAATGGGTATTAAATAAATACCTAGTACTGTAACATTTATATATTAAAATTTGGCGATGATTTTCTCTATATTTTTTTGTAAATGATGTTCAAAATCCCATTTTATATACTCTCGTTTACGGGACAAGCGTACATATTTTGGAGAAACGAGATATTATAAAAAACTTCACAATCGATCTCTTAAACATTATACGGTCATTAAAGTAAAAACGGCTTCGCATAATCTAAGCTATTAAGTAATTAAAACAAACAGAATTTTATAACTTCTTAGATGATGCTGTTCCAATATGACAACACTGTGTAGCTTGATACCCCCTTCCCCTCCCGAAAGCTCGACTCTGGATTCACCCTTGGGTCCAATAAACACAAACTCTTTTCAATTTGTTTCTAATATTTGCCCAGTACTTCAATACAAACCAACATATTCAAAACCTTAAAAGTGGTTTAGGAACTCTGTAATGTTACTTTGAAGTTTCTTTATCACAAATCTAGTAGGTACGTTTTTTAAATATGCCAGGAATGACAGAATACCAAACTAATTGTCACTTGTATACATCAACATGACAAGTGTATTTCCATCTGAATTTAAAACTATTTAAACTTTTTAATTAATTTACCAAATGCAATTAATTGTTAAAATGTATATATATAGAGTACTGATTGAATTTGAAAACTGATGGGTGATGACTTTTTAAATTTCATTGTTAGCTACCATAAAATAAAAGTTTAACCAAAAGCAAATTCAGTGATACACTTTTTTGATTACTGGTCAAAGATCAAGACGTTACTACTTTAAATTTTAGTTAGTAATATATATATGTTTCAGATGGTTTCCGGGAATTGATCCGCGTAGTTGATAACTGATCCCTGCCGGGATCGATGGTAAAATGACGACGTTTCGGCAGAGTCACATCTGCCCTCTTCAGGTCGGTTCGCATAATTCTCGTAGCCTTCTGCTTTCGCTTCTAGTTACTCGAATACTGAAAAGATGTCATCAGTATTCGAGTAACTAGAAGCGAAAGCAGAAGGCTACGAGAATTATGCGAACCGATCTGAAGAGGGCAGATGTGACTCTGCGTCGTCATTTTACCATCGATCCTGGCAGGGATCAGTTATCAACTACGCGGATGAATTCCCGGAAACCATCTGAAACATTTAGTGCCCGCGAAAACTTAAAAACAAATATATATATATATATATATATATATATATATATATATATATATATATATATATATATATCAGATTGCCCACAATTGAAACTTAAGTTTGCAAATGTTTGTTTTATTCTTATAGGCACTGGTAACATGAAATTCCAGTTGAATGGAGCTCTTACAATCGGCACCATGGACGGAGCCAACGTAGAAATGGCTGAGGAAATGGGTCTCGAAAATATCTTCATATTTGGTATGAACGTCGATGAAGTTGAGGCTCTCAAGAAGAAAGGTTATAATGCTTACGACTACTATAATGCAAATCCCGAGCTAAAACAAGTCGTTGATCAAATTCAAAATGGGTTCTTCAGTCCTGGCAACCCAGATGAATTTAAGGATCTAGCTGACATCTTGTTGAAGTGGGACAGGTTCTTCCTGTTAGCGGATTATGATGCGTATATCAAGAAGCAAGACGAAGTTAGTGCTACATATGAGGTAAGTTTTAGAAATGATATGTCTCACGATTTGACATTTTGATACATTAATATGTTTTGAACACATCTTTTTATTTTAATGTTATTTGACATTTTGTCTTTGCCATTTTTGGATGTCCAAAAAATAAACTATTAGACAGATTTTACTTTGTATGAATAATTAGTGTCTTGCTAGTCTAAGTTTAAAGTTGCTCTTTCTTTTTCTGTGTTTTTTTCATAAGCTCTTTAGTGATTTGTTTATTATTAGTTATTAATTGGACTGATTTGCGTTGTTTTATTGTTTGGAGTTTGATTTTAAGCATGTTTAAAATGGAAAGTATCACATATAAAGTTGTATTTATGCAAACTTGTCATATGGAAGAGCTATAAAAAGTGTGAAGATTAATAAGACAGTAACGTTCTGATTATCGTCTCAAATGAAGCCAAGACCGAGTGATTACACAATTTAGATCAGTTCTCAAGAATGAATTTTCAAGGCTACACAATTTCTCCCGATATATTCACTTGAATTTAAAAATTCGATAGTTAATTATTTACTCTTGGCGGGTAAATAATGCGCTTACACAATTTAAAAAAATATATTATTTGCACACAGTATACAAAACAAATATATACAGCTGGCGTCTTCAAAATTAGATTTGCGGAGAATGCTTAAGCTATTTAAGCATTGTGCATTATACAGTTTGAAGATAAAATATATCTATTCTTACTTTATATTGCAGTCTAATAGTATCTGACCATTTTAAAAATCGGCATAATTGTTAACCATCTGTGGATGTAAACAAACGCTATGAAAATTCATTATGTTTTATGATTATACCTACCTAAAAAATATATCTTATACATACGCCAATCTTGTTGAAATTTCATTCAATCCCTAGAAAAGTTAACTTATGAATTCCAATTCAAATGAAATATTTAGTAAATCTCTCAAATATTTTTTACAGAATAGCTCTTACGGTTCATAACACTACTACCACGAATGACGAGTCAGCATTTTAAATTACCGTACCAGCTAAGTTGACTACCGTAAACTTAAAAAAATCGTGAATTATTACATATTAAATTTTGCAATTATAAACTAACACTATCAAGAGAAAATATTAAAATCCTTTTATTGATTAATGGCAACTTCCATTAATAATCACTGTTGGGCAGTTGGAGGGTTTCAATACTTTTTTGTGATAAATGGAAAGAAATTTGTACAATAAAGATGTTTTTTTTTCGGTATAGTTTAAATGTTATAGCAGTTTAATAATAAAGGCTTAAATGGAATACTGGACTATCGAATACGCCCTAAAAATTGCCAATGTATCTGTAACGGCAACAGAATATTTCTCTTAAATATAATAAACAGATTTGTGTTTGAGTTTGCTATTAACCTAACTACCCTCGTTATTCCCAACAGTGTCTCTATTATTTTAATGAATACATATATTCTACATAATTGTCCGACTTCATTCTTACCATTATTGCTATTGTAGTAATCTACTAAAAAACGGGAAAAAATTATTGATATACAAATCATCCACAAATTTTGTAATTTAACGGTTAGAATTACTGTTAAAAATAAATTATCAGATATTTTCCAGAAATAAACTGATATTTTACATATTTGTTCTCAATATAATTGCAATTCTATTATTGTAATTGCCTGTTTTCCGTAATTTTTGAAACTAATATCAAATTACCGTATTTTTGCTGTAAGGTAATGGGTATTAAGACAACTTTTGTCTTATATTTATATTTTACATTTTAATTTAGCATTTTATCATTTACAATGTTACGAGAACTTTTTCCTACAAGTCTCATTTTGTTACTTTAAACTATGGGATTCTAAATAGCGTGTTGTTTGGTTAGTATTCAAAAAATATATATCACAATAGGAAACTTTATTCGGCACGGTAAAAAGACTAAACATAAATGGTTGTAAATTAACTGATATTTGAAAGACGTTCTATTTTTTGGAGGTCTGTAATAAATATTTATGGACTATTCATCCAAAAATAAGAGGTACTATTTGTTCTAAATTATCAGGCTAAAAAGGCTGAAGACTGCAGTCAGCAGGTGGTCAAAATGTGTCTTACCTCCTGGGATATTCCACAGTTGCCTACCACAGCTACATTTCAGTTATTTTTACACACAAATTCAGGCCTACAAGAGTTTAACTCTAATAGAATTATTAGGTACTTTGTGGAAATACGAATATAGGCTAGCCGACGAAGGGATCTTATAAAAATTATTTTGAATCGTTTCTGTCTTGTGACAGTCTTAACAAACTGATTTCAAGTGACTTTTTAAATTTATTTCACCACCAAGGACTGGAACGAAAATGTTTTTTTTTGTTATTTTAAATAAAATTGATTGCTTTTGCCTGCACAGTTTCTCTACAGGAGTGTGCCTACAACACTCTTGCATGAACAACAGATGAAGAGCATTTTCAATCTTAGGACAATCACAAACTCTTATTGTTTTACGCTTTCCATGTCCAGATTCCATCATCTTCAAGTGTTCCACTATCTTTGGTTGTTTTCTTACGATTAGTAGTACCCCCAACTCCATACTCTTATTCTAATTAAAAATGTTTTCTCCACCAACTTTTTTTTTAAATATCCGTTTTATCATTCAACTTGAAAACAGATTAGAAGTACCAGACTACTGAAGTGCCGGATTAGTGAGACTCTACTGTTTATGTATATTTATTTTTTATCTTAAAAATGTATGATTCTACAAATGGTATAAAAGTTTTGTTTTCCTTTAAATATGGATTATTGGAAGTACATTTAAAAAAAAGTTTTGTTGATAATACAATTTTTCAATAATTTTAAGTATAGATCACTTAAATTACACTAATAAATACAGATATTTGTACCTACCGCAAGTTCTACCTCTCGCGAGAAATTTGCAACACTACTCTCAGGAAAAAAGCTCATTGTTTGTCTTTATTTTAAGTACTAACTGCTCAACACCATGTATTGCACTTGAACTTAAAGTTTAGATAAGTAAGAAGTCAACCAACACCAGTTATTCAAAGTCCATTCATGAGTTTAATTTTTATATTTTCAGAAACAATCGAAATGGTTGGAAATGGCCATCAATAATATCGCTTCGTCCGGTAAATTCTCCAGCGATCGCACCATCATGGAATACGGCCGAGACATCTGGGGTGTGGAGCCCAACTACCAGAAGCTTCCAGATCCTTCAGTACCTAGAGAGTTAGCATTGAAAGATAATTAATCTGTGTATTTATTTTCGTCGTTTTTAACGGCTTTTGTAAAGCTGTTCGAAATCAGTCAATTTTTTCCTATTTTTTAAGAAAGCTTGGCTGAATTTTTGAGTATTTTGCATGTTATATAAATGTTAGTCACTTTTAAATTCTATCATTATTGTTGACAGCAATTTTGGTGTAACTCATTAAAGTTTTTATGACACTTTTCTTTGCTTTTCTCATCGTAGTTAGGCATTTTCAGGAGCTGAAATCTTAGTGTTTTTCTAGATGTGCGCGCACCTTTTTTGTCATCATTTACACCATGTATTTAGTCAGAAACATTGCACATGTGGCTTTCATTGTTTTTATGGCAGATATTTGCTTTAACACGTATGGGTGACACTTTGTGCCCTTGTGTCGTGAGCGTTTGATCATCTTAACGGAAAATCCACCTTATTACCATATATAACACGTAAAGTGTGTTTTATGTTTACTCGAGCCATTATATACATTTGGAAATGCAAATAAAACGAGAAAGCTAAATTTTTTATATGACGTGCCTAGAAAAGCTTAACTTGGAATCGTCGATTTCCTATGTGGGTTTTCCGCCATCTTGATAAAAGATTGACAATAACTTAGGTATCCAAGGAGAGACGAAAATTTTGCTAGAATGCTTTTTGGAAACTTATTTCATGCTCTACAATTATTCGCGTATTTTGCATCGTTATGGAGATATCGATCGAAAAAGTGAAAAATTTAGGACATGAAAAAATTTTTTGCCTTCTTTTTTCTGGTGATACATATCGAAAAAATCGCCGAGATGAAGCTTGTCGAGGATATTCATACGTACAATGACGTTTTTTATTTATTTTTTTTTGTAAAAAAATTGCGATCTTTAAAGCGCTGCAAAGAGCGCGCCTATTTTTATTTCGTACAAATATAAAAGAAATTGAGACGCTTTTTGTGCAGAAAAGTAGGAATTAGTTGCTCCGTTATTTGCCTGCATTGTAGTGGGCAAACATGCAATAACGTCGCTAAAGTCGACATTTTGTTTAACGAAGACGATGATAGAGATGAAAAATATAGGACATCAAATTTATGATCTCCAGCGTGCTGCAAAGTCGGTGAGTCCGCGGCCAGCGTTAACTTGTATCTACACGTTAAAAAAATGTTTATTCAATAAAAAAATGGTAGGCGGTTTACATATTTCGTCCATATATTTCGTACTTCGGTTGTATGTACACGTTATCACAAATAAAAGTTTTTAAATAATTTTTGCGATAAACAAGAATGCAAAGCACAAGTTTAAACGAATAAAAGGTCTTACAGAACATTTTTGCGATAAAAAAATAAAAATACAAGAAAACGAACTATTCTTTCATTTTTTGCCGCTTCAATGGTCCAGGCTGGAGGTGTTTGTCCTCCGTACACTCTCCAACTTGTGGAGTCTGCTGAAACGTTGGAAATGATGCTGATATGTTCGAAGAATTATCATCTGTAGTATCGTCGTCGTTAAACAAAGAGTCGACTCTGACGACTTTATTGCATATTTGCCCACTACAAGGCAGGTAAATACTGGAACAACTAATTCCTACTTTCCTGCACCCAGAAAAAGCCTCACAATTTCCTTTAGATTGGACGAAATGAAATTAGGCGGCTCTTAGCAGCGCATTATAGATAGCATTTTTTTGTCAAAAAAAATCACAAATCGAGATTGTAGGTCTGAATAGGCTCTACAAGTTTCATCTCTGCGATTTTTTCGAAAATTATCACTAGAAAAAAGATAATAGCAAAAAAACAAATTTCATGTCCTACATTTTTAGTTTTTCCATCGATATCTCGACAACGAAAAAATGTGTAAGATATAAATTATAACGCACGAAAAAAGCTACATAAAAGTATTCTATCAAAATTTTCGTATCTCATCAAATAGCCGAGTTATTGCCAAAAAAACAATTTTACCTATTTTTTCAAAATGGCAGAAAACCCACATAGGAAATCTAGGTAGAAAATTTCGAATTAAAGTTTTCTAGGCACCCCTCACGTCATATCAAAAATATTTAGCATTCTCGGCCATTTTCCGATGAAAATTTGATTAGTCTCACGTGACAAAATGACATTCGTATGTGTTAGGCATTATCATTTATTTGTTGACGTAAAATGTTAATACTTTTCGTACTTTTGTAAATCTGTGTATTGATGTGTTTTGACTTTAATGTGATTAACTTTATTCCCTTTTTCCCTTGGATTAATACAAAATGAAAGCTGAATGGTGACGAACGGTAACTCTATTCTGCTTAAATAAACATCCAAAAGTACGTAAAGATAAATCGCCCATCTGAAGACCAAATAGTTTGTTGTTTAATGTTAAAAGGCAATATGGCTACCATTTAACATTTTTTAGTCATTAATCTTCTCTATATTTTCTCTCAAACTTCTTTGGGTGAATTTTAAGTATGGAACGCGTTTTGTTAAAATATTGTGAGTGTAAATTATATAAGAATTGACAGTTACCTAAAACATTGGAAAACGTCTTGCACCGTTTTGTGAAGTTTTCTAATCCAGCCAGTCTAACGGTAGTCTTTACATTGTTGACAGATCATCCGTTTTTCTGGAAATATAATTAACTTTGTTACTTCAAATGGATCACCTTGTACGTTTTACTTTTTCAAATCCTTAAAGATAACTGAATATTTTTCATTTAATACTCCCCATAATCTAAATTTCTGAGTCAGCTAAAAGTTACATCGCAGCGCTATATTCGAAAGATTCGAAGTTAAAATAATACATTCAATCTCTACATTGTGAACAATTTCTTGAATGATTTCTATAAATAATTTGAAGCCTACAACAATAATAACTTTGAGGTTTTAATAAACTATTATTGTTGTTGTTTATTGGAAGTCGTAATGGATCATTTATTTGAAAAATAACAAATTGAGATTTTAATGGTATTAAAATATGGTGATGTGCATAGAAGTCCCCAAGAAACCTGTAATATTTTTAATAATTTATGTCCGAATCGAAACCCCCAAGTTCTACTATAAGTTCGTAAGAAATTTAACCAAACAGGAGCACTAAAACAGTAAAACTGCATTAACTGAAGACAAATCTTGAATGTTTGGGTCATGTTATAAAACGATCCACACTTGAGTACTTGACAAATATCCAGTGAAATGGAATTTCGCAAAAATCCATAATGTTACTTGAACGTGGTAATAAATTTCTTCCATAGAGAGCAAGATTAATTCAAGATTTGTTAGATGATGGTTTTGATAGATGTGAAGCGTTTGCAGATATAATAATTGAATAATCCAAACGATGTGAATTTTTTAAATAATGTTACATTATGCTACAAGGCCATGTTTGTTATTAACGGAAATGTAAATCGGCATCCTCATTGACTGCTTGAAGACCACACCTAGTATATAATAACCGACAAAATAATTGAATCCTTTTTCGTTGAAGGCAACTTATATTATTGAATGGCCCCCGAGATCACCCGATATCAATCCCTTAGACTATTTCCTCTGGGGGTCACTTGAAAAACCGTTTATAAAACAAAACCAGCCAGTATTCAGGAATTGGAATTGTAGAGATAGAAGAATTGAGCAGCCAGGCATGTTGTAAAATGTATTACAAAATTCTAAAAATAACACGGCTTGTATTGAAGTACCGGCTTTACTTTGTGTTTTCTAAAGTTAACTATGAACCTTTTAATACGACACAAATATCTAAATATTTGCCTTCAGTAGTTGCAGGATTTCTGCGCCATGTTTGGGATAAAGCTTTTCCTGCACACTTCCTTAAACTTTTGTACTAATATACTGACAGTAGATTTCGTCATGGGTTTTCCGTTAGGATATGATTGATTAAATATAATTCAAATTAAACGAGTTTATTCAATCAGAGTCATCTGTGTGTATTACTTTAACTTGGGTAGATATAATGTTGTTTTAGCTATAACGCTGAAATTGTGGCATGTTAGGTATAAGAAATATTACATGAAAAATATTCAGTATCTTCTAAAGATTTTAAAAGGGAAATTTTAAATAACAAAGATCATTATATTTCCAGCAAAATGGAAAATTTGACAACATTGTAAATACTACCATATGGTGGACACGTATTACAAAACCCTCACAAATCAAAGCTTATAAAAATCGGGCAGGTCGTATCATAGCTTCGTTTAATACTTAAAACTCACACTGTATATTCAAAGTGCTGAAGCGAGTGTAATAATAATTTTGCACCCTGGATTTGTCAGGTCAATTACACTTTGCAACAAGGAAGTGTTTAACAATTTTGATCTATATTTTAATTACATCAGCAGTAGTCTGGTGTTACAGTTGCAAGTAAAATTGTGTTTTTTATGATTAAAATCTTACAGTATGATCCCTGAAAAATTGAAAATACTTTACTTAATTAGGGAGTGCAAGAGAGGTTTGAAATGCGGAATTGAAGAAAATAATTCCCTAATAAAGGACTATATTGGAAAAATGAACAAAGAAAATAGTCAAAATTTTTGAAAACCATTCTACAAACTATAGTTGAGATTTTGGCAGCTTTCAGTTTTAGAGGAGACAAGGGACAACGATAAGGGATTTATGTCGCTGTTGCGCTGTTAGCGATTAACTTGGTAAAAATTTCCATTTGGACATCTTTACTATAGAAAGGCATTGAAACGAGAAGCAAAGTTTTAATACTGTTACGAGAATTCATCCGACAGCTGGTGCAATCGGCCATCAACCAATTCGTGGAAGGGACATTATTCCGGTACTTCTGGGAATCCGAAATGCTTCGTCTCTCAACAGGCCGACCGCTGCCGTTACCGGGAATTCCCTTAAAGCTTCCAGAACATGAAAGAGTTTCCCGATGGTTCGTGGACATACCAGACAATTCGCAGAAAATTATATAAATATAAAACACCAGAACGAGTCCGGTTAAACATCGAGAATGCCAGTGCCCGAATGAAAGAAGCCTACGACATCAAAGCCGAGGGCGGAAAATTCCAAGTTTTTACAATTTTCTAGTTATTTGCCTTCCAAGGTTTTAGTATTTTCTTGTAAGGTTTTTAGGGTTTTCGAATTTTCTAGTAATTTATCTTCTAAAGTCTTAGAATTTTCCATTAATTTATCTTCTAACGACTCTCTCAAGTTTTTAGAATTTCCTTGTAATGTTTGTAACTTATCCTCTAAAGTCTTAGAATTTTCTAGCAATTTATCTCTTTCATGATTTTAGAATTATCTTGTAATGTTTGTAGTTTACTTTCTAAATTTTCTTCCATTTTTTAATAGCATACTCATATCTCCATTACCAGAAACTTCAAACAAATAAGTATCGGGATCGTTACCTTCATTTATTAGGGCAACCCCTAGCCGTTGTATTAATTCACTTTTCTTCCCACTAATTTCTAAATCCCTTTCCTCGATTTCCGTCACTTTCAGTTTGTCCAAATTCACTGTTTTAAACATTGTCCATCTATTTATTTTTCACTTCTAAAACCCCACACCTGACACCACTGTACTGTTTTTATTTTCACACACGGGTTCTGTTCAGTTCTTTGATTTATTTAAAAACACAGTCCAACTCACTCTAATTTATTTCCACTACTTTAACATAATTTATATTCACAGAAACTACTATTTACATTTTATCTTAACTATGCAATACGACCGACGAAAACTGAATGCGTCCTATCGCCAGATGTTTCTTATTTATATAATTATCTTGGAATTGTCTGGTACGTCCACGAACCATCGGGAAACTCTTTCATGTTCTGGAAGCTTTAAGGAAATTCCCAGTAACGGCAGCGGTCCGCCTGAGGAGAGACAAACATTTCGGGTTCCCAAAATTTATCGGAATAATGTCCCTTCCACGAATTGGTTGATGGCCGATTGCACCAGCTGTCGGATGAATTCTCGTAACAATACTGTAACACTATATTAAGAGCCTCTGGCAGAGTGGCAGAGTTTAATAACGGTTTTCACACTCTCTGTCTGCCATAATACAACATTTACAAATCAAATGATTTTTAAGCATCTCAATATGGAATCTTCCACCACTAAATGATGGAAATATAATCACTTACTACGGCAAATTTGCTTAGGGGACAAATTTATTCCACACGGATTCACTTTCAATTTTGAATCTGCCAGATTCAGTTTCGCCTTGGATCGTTATAATTCTATGGTAAATGTGTATAATACATTTACTTTCAAATAGAATCACTAAAATGACAAATTGAAAGAAAAAATGTCACTTTCTAGTTTCATTTTTTCAAACTGGTGACTGTTCGAAGGAAAAATTTCCTTGCAACTTTCTGGAAAGTAAGTAAATGGTAAGTAAATGTGTATTTTCTAATTTATTTAAAAGTTCATCTTTGTGTACATGTGCCTTTCTTGTCATATCAATCATGAATCATGGATTTGTTACTGGAGATGGTACAAATTCAATGTCTATAATTTGATCAAAGTTGCATAAACATAATTATGGAAAGGGCTTTATATATTTTTTTAAATGTAGAGACTCTACAACAGTTCGTAAAATCATGTTCGTAAATAGAACCATATTTTCTCATATTTCGTAATGCCTGCAATACACGTTGGCCAAGCGTCGCCGAGTGAACGCCAATACCAAGGTGTAGACAGTATATTTTCATTGTCTTGCCGTCGCTCGCTGTCGCTCGCCTAGTTGGCCGAGGTAAGTCAACCGCTAATGTATATAGAACTCATTTGGCGTAGCTTGTTAAAACTTGCCATCACTCGCGACCACTTACCGCACTTCGGAACGTTGTTGATTTTTCGGCACAAATCAAAGGCGCCCGCGCGCACTTTGCCAATAGTGTGTTTGTATTGGCCATTTGCATTGATTTTCGACAAACTTGCCAAACGTCGAGGCAGTACCACTTGCCTTGTATTAATTTGACTACGCTCGCGTTGGCCTAAGCTCGGCTAACGTGTATTGTAGACATAACATTTTCTTGTTATAATAGTATTTACTTTACACTTGAAATACCTTCAGCCTATTGGGAGGCAAATGGGCACCAACAACAAGCGAGAATGAAAAACAATTGTGAATTTTGAAAAGAAACATCAATCTGTAGGAGGAAAGGCACCAATCAACTATTGCAAGATGCAACCAATAAGCTTGAACATGTATTGATATGAAAGCGATGAAGGTGGCTCAAGGAATGCCAGCAGGAACGAAGGCTATGACTGAGAGGGAGCCGAGAAGTGCTACAAGGAAGAAAAAATAAAGAAAAAAAAACACTTTTGATGTTATTTCAAAATCAGCAAGATAATGTTTTAAATTTTCTGTGGGTTTAAGCACTAAATTTACTCCAGAAAACAGTATTCTTTATTTCCATACCAAAAATTCACTGTAAATATTGCACTACTTTTCCTAGACTAACACTAGTCAATCGCACATCAACTGATCTACTCCTTTTACTGCTGCTGAATGGCGGCATTTATAATACATCTCAGTTGACTTGAAATTGTGATGGTTTCCAGAACTTAGCTTTGAACGTTTTGGAAAATTTTGAACGTGATTTGAATTTGGGTATGAGAAGGTATAGGCTATAAAATTCAAAGTACAAATTATTCACATGTAGTTAAAATGTTTTTACGTATTGAAAAGGGATATTAAATATTACATAAGTATATCTCCCTGGACATATTCAGATTTTAGCTGATAACGATATATGTACTATACTATTTAAATATCTTGTGATTTGAAAAAAATTGGAATTCAATAGATTCCAGCTCATAAATCGTGCGGGTCATTGAAACAAAGATAACATTTCTAATTACCTTAATGGTTAGAAGAAAAAATAAAATAGTTTGAAATAAATATATGAAATAAATAAAATAATAGAATCCGAAATTAATAAATACATTAAAAAAAAAAACAAAAACCATCATCAAAAAAAAACTAAAGGCATAAATATTTTTTTGCTACAATAATTAAATATTTTCTATGAAGTCGGTGGCAAGCCAAAGTGAAACTATTTTGTTAAGTACATTTATTAGTTGTACTTCGCAACTTCGCTGTTCAATTTGGCACCGACTTCAGGTATGGCTGGAAACATTATTTTGATGGAATACAGGATAGGCACATTTCTCTTTCGAGTCACACAAATCTCGACATTAATTTTAACTATAGCAGTAGTTACCTTGTACAGAAATTGTCCACTAAAGTTACACTTAAGGTTATCAATGGGGTACCATAAAGAAATTACCAGCGATACCTTTGAAAGTGAATACGTGTAAATGAAAAAGAAAACGACAAAGACTGCGGCTCTGACTTCTTGGATATGTATTCTGTGGTAATAAGTAGAGCAAATACTCCTTTTTTTCATTTTGAGACAATTTTGCAAGCAATAAAAATATAGTTTTTTTAAGGATCAAAGTGTTATCATAGTTTCTTCATAAGACAACCTCAAAATGAATACGACTATTCCCCCGGACAAACCCTATAGAGTAACTACAGTCGGTAGCACTATGTGAAACAGCCATCATTATGAAATAATTTGGTTAGGTTAGGAAACCTGTGAAACATTGAATATTGAAGTAATATGAGGCAGATAACTATGGCCGGTGATATATAAATAATAATAATAGTAATGCCTTTTTATCTATTATTAACGTTTTATAGTGAACTGTGTATCTGACTTCACAGTTTACATAGTGCACAACGCTATAAATATACCCAATCACGCTTTCCACTCACCACGCTATATCTCAAGCTATGTGAATTTGGTAATAACTTTAAATGACCTGGGTATTAAGCATATGAAACTAGAACCCTGTGAGTTTTCTGGTTTTACTTTAGTTTATTTTTCCCACTTGCAGAAGTTATATAAATTGTGTGGTGGCTGTATGCAGTTAAAGTTAAGAATGTGCACACTGATCTGGAGACACGAATTATAAAAATACTATTTTGTTAACTAACGGTAGGAAGCATAAGTTGAGTTGGTAGGATGCTGCAACATCCGCAGTATCCGAATCAACTTTCCACGGTAAGAACGAAGGTGGATCCAGCAAACAATTGATATCAGCTTACCAAGTTCCGTAAAAATTTCTTCTGAAATTTCCCTCCAAATTTATTATATTAACTTGTGAATGGTCATATATACGAACTACAGTGAGAAAAGCTGTACAGTCACAGAGTAAAGTCAAAGTGTGTTATCAATAAATAAACATTGTGCTCTTGAGTATTAGACTCTCTTTCAAACGTTTCATCTGCAACTGCTGCAGACATCTTCTGCTGCGCAGAAGAACATGATACTTTATAGAGCGCTAGAATTGAATAAGACCGTCAGGCGGTTGAGCAGTAGAATTTAAGCCTGTCTGTGGGAACATAGGGAGTCCTGAATGGTCAATGGCAATGAAGAAGATGGTAACTGTGAGTTCTAACTGTGGCGTTGGGTTCACGCGTCGGAGTGTGGATAGCTTATTCTAATGAGTTTTAGACCTTCTTATCTATTGAAATTTTATTTTGGAATATTTTTCGTTTGTCACTAAATTCAAGTTTACTTAATTCATTTTTGCCTCAAGCGGCCTCTAGACTGTCAATAATATTGCACAATAATATTGTATAATAATATTGAGTGTTGTCCTAGACTGGGGTTTGACTGCCTATAGTCAGTCAGTTCTCAATTTTACTAACCAATATGCTAACTGATATTGAAGCAGCTTGTTTTATCATCGCATTGTCTGTGAGATTATTTAACAATAAAAAGAGGAAGAAAAAGTGCAGATAGGTAAAAGACTGGTGTAAAAAAATATGAAAATATATACACGAACATTGAAAAATTGAATAACTACTATATCGACAGTGTTCATTGAAACAGTTGTTATGGAAACTTGCGACTTGATGTTGCTGCTATAATCTTTGGACTTTATATCCCACACGGTGGGCATATTTCTATTAACATCGGCCCTTGACACGTGTACAAATTTTCGAGTTAATCAAACTTCTTTAAGATGGTGAAAATTACGTTGAAAGTTTCCGTTACATGCGTTACAGCGTGTTAAAAATGGTTAATCTTTGGATTTAAAGAAATTACTTTCATCCAGGCTTTTTTAGCTAAAATTCATTTACTTTTAAAATCGTTAACTCAGGGGGAGCGGTCGCTCTCTTCGCCCCCTCCCTCGCCGATAATCCTAGGATCTGCCCCTGAGATCTTTATCTTTAGACGGTCCTATTCTAGAGGTGAATAGGACTGAAGAAAGTCCATAGACCAGTGCAAAAGAGCACGCAAAACCACAGTTATCCATAGACTAAAGTTCCTTCGTTGAAGCTTACGTTATGCAGAACATAAGCTTTCTCACCTTATGTAAGGAATGTACAGGTAACCTCCATAACCTTGTGTTTGTTCACTGTTCCTAGGTCTCACAGAAGTACACCGTGAGTCACCTCTTCCCAACTTACTGAACTGCGTCTTAACCTGCGCATTTTTTTAAACCTCTGATTATAGTGTTTAAAATTGGGTGTTTTTACTTTTGGTTATTTGCTTAGCCTATAGAAAACAATTTGTGTTTGTTATTTTTGAGTTGGTTCCTCAGATATTTTAGATACCTATTTGCTAGTCTTTGTCTGTAATTATTCTCTCTTGTTTCAGGGTGGATCAAAGTGGTTGAAAAACCCGAAGTTACTAGTAAATAATTATAGTTAATAGACTTAATTCCTTCTTAGTGCTAAATAACTAAAATAAATTGATGTTGAATTTAAAATAGATTATTACGATGTACCTGCTTAATAATTGAACTAAATACTATTATTTATTTTGAATTTAGGTGTTTATGATTTTAATATCTATTTATTGTAAAAAAGCTTTTCAATAGTTCAGGGAGTTTGTCGTCCTGCATACATTAAATGTTTACCCTATGAATAATTTTATATTATAATTGATACTAAAGAAATGGAAATTAATTTTTTGAAAATAAGTGTTTGAACTGTTGTTGTTTCATAGATCTGTGTATCTTTAGTTGTTAGTTGTTTGTTTAAAGTGATTTAAATTTAGAGGGTACGTCAATTTTAACACCAAAGATAATATATTAAAGAATTTTTGTAATTCAAATCCGTAATGATTTTTTATAAATGTAATAACTAATAAAAAGTGAAAAAACGTATGAAATATTGGTAACTGATTTTAATAATAAACTTGTTAAGCTAGATTTGCTTCAATACACGGGAAAACTAAAATGAGAAACCGATAGGAATGAATAAATATGAACAAAATTTCATTTGGCACTAAAAGAAACAGAAAAGATAAAGATAACTGAGAAAATAATAAACAATGATTGAGGTAAAGTGACTAAATAAAGATGCACAGTAATATGGAAATGTTAAAATTCAATTAAATTAGAAATGTGATCCAAGTTGAAGAAAATATTTGATAAAGTAAAAAGACACTACAAATAAATAGAAGAAAAATTGATATTTAAGGAAGATAAATATGAGGGATTTAAACAAATGCACCGGAAATTAGAAACATGATAAAAAGAGGTCTACTTACCTACCTGCGAAATTAAAGGGAGAATATTAATAGAAGAAAACAAGGAAATAAACTTTTTAGAAGAAATGGAAAGCGAGAAGAAAAATCATCCTCGAATTACGTCGCGGGTGAGAATAATTCAGTTATTAAAAACCTTTCTTGTTTCGCTTATATAACACCAACTATGGACATGAGATATATTTTTTAAAATATTAAAAATTACTATCATGAGTACGAATTCTGATACTTGATTTACGGGATTTTTCAGAAAGCCCAAGATGTTTATGTTCCACATCAAGGACATTTAAATTCAATTAAAATAAAAGCTATTTTCGATATAGATATTTTGGAATTTTATGAACATTTTTTCTACATATTGTAAAATGTTTTTTCAACTGTGTTAGCAGATAGAATGTACTGCCTGCATGTGCTAAAATATTGTGTATATAATATATAATTTTTTTTATAAAGACGCCCTTGTTGGCAGCTAATATACTTCAATAGACTCATATAACATATTGTTATAAGTTATTATAATTTTGAATAAGAGAGCTACTTGAAAGGAATCAGAAAAACATCTGAAACTACTGTAATGGAATAAAATGCATAGAACCGTAGAATGGGGTAACTTTGATCACTTTCAGAATTAAAACAATTTTATTTCTTAAAATATTCGAGAAGAAAATATATAGAAATGAATGTAAATATCGGTTTTGTCTGTATTGTCAATTTCTTTCATAAAAAGATTATGTTTTTCATTATTTTTCGAGAAAAAAAATGTCGGTGATCAATTTTAAACTGCGAAGGGTTAATTTGATATCATTAATTTTTCTTACAGAATTCAAAAGTATTCTCAACCAGGAATAAAATACAAATAATAGCTTTGTAAATGTAGGTGTTACAGGTCACCGTAACAACGCATTGAGAATGCCAAGTGAGACCTTGGCGAAACGTCTGCAGGATTCAAAGATGAATCAATATAACGAACGGATATATTCCCGGATAAATATTTCTTCACATATATATATATATATATATATATATATATATATATATATATATATATATAGATATATCTTTCTACATACCTTGACTTGTATCCATCTTTTGTCTTGTATCTAATATTATACATATTTAATATGTAATGTTCAATATCACTCACGCATCTAGTCTTTTAATGGAAATGCTGTGGAACCTTTGGTGTGTCACAATGTAAAAACACAGTTTTGCACCTTAACACCAAACATATAGTGTTTAAATAAAGGTTTGGTGTTAGGGTGCATTTGTGTTTTTACATCTAGTGATTTTGGTTCAGAGGGCAAAAATACTTCTGAATGTTTCGGATAGATCAGGGGACTGTTCATTATTCAGAAGATTTACAGCAATTTGCTAAAAATTTTAAGGTGTTGGGGGAAATCTGACAAAGATACCAAATTCAAAAATAAACACGAAGAGATTATTTTCGGAAGATGTTATTTGAGACACCCAAGATATATTTTAAGGACACAATAAATACTTCACAAATAGCAAAATTCGTAAAATGCAAAAGCTGTCGTTAATCATCCTTATTACGAAATTGTCGTTCTTTTATCATGTGTTATACAAATTTTTGATATTCACGTATTACAGAAAGGAGCGTGGGAAGAAAACCTCAATGAACGGATACTAATTAATGTATTATATAAATCAATAGTTTTAATTAAATCAATTTGGTGATTCCACTCCTCTTGATTATTGACTACATGGTAGAACAATTGCTTAATTCTGAGTAAATTGGATTCTATACTAGGTAATTTACGTCAAGGTCTTATGTAAAAGAAGAATATAACAAATTCCGCGTAAAATAGTATATTAATGTATTCAAAAATACGTGTGGTTAACATTGAAACTTCTGATGGTGTTAGTTTTTATTATGAGGTTAAGTTATCAAAATATCATCGAACTTCAATATCCTTAATGGATTTCTCAATGTAAGTTATAACATTTGAAGAACGATATAAGTAACAAATTTTATGGGAATAAATTTGGTTCACAGATATTGTGACATATTCCGAAGGAGGTCTTGTAATTAGTTCCTAATGTGCGTAAGCTATTTCAGTAGAATATAATAAAGGCACTACTACTGTTTGTTGTTAAATGCACTATAAAACAATTATCGTACAGTTTTTGTTAAAAGTTTATATTAATATTGTTTGATAATGAATAGAAATAAATAAATTTTCAAGAATATTACTGATTTGATTTGTCTTTATTTTGTCGTCTACCTTTTCACACAAAAGGAGGAAATGACTAGCTTTGTGCACACTGGTTATATAAGGAGCTTAAGGAGGGTAAACGAAAAATTATTTCCAGGATTCTAAGGTAGATTTAATAAATAAAATGCAAGCAGTGTATATTAAGCTTAGCGAAAATTTTTGGGTGTTTATTAAAATAACTTGTTCTCTGTTGGAGCAATTCTAAGCTAAAGTCTAACTGAATGTTGGAACTTTTCGGTTAGGTTAGCGCACTGAATGTTATTGTTAATTAGGTGACCAGATCCGGCACGCAATATTTTTGGTTTTTCCATTGCTACTATCGCCTAAGTGACACACACAATTATAAGCGAATAGCTTGGCGGATGCGCAAGGAAACCAATGTTTTCCGTTAAAATCGAAATATAATATTTTTTTGGTGTCTGGAACTTTCATAGAAGTACGTTGAAAAACCTACAAAAGTTTCATACAATATTTGGGGTTTACCCATATAGCAAAGAAATAATTATAACTGAATAATAAAGCCAACCATAGCATATGTGTTAGTCTGAAGTTGGTAGAAAAATGTAACTCGTTCCTCGTTCCTTGGACTTCCATCATTTTGAAATGTTTGGATCTGCCATCGTGTATTTTTAAATGCGCATTTTTTCAACAAAAAAAATTATATAGGGTGTGTCATGTGAGAGTGGCCAATACCAACTTTCTTATTTTAAATATGAGCCCCTATATATTATTTATTTTTTGGATTTTCCAGAAAATTCTAGACATAATTCATGTGCAATGTCGTACACCTATCTTCAACTGGTTTGGAAACATTAAGTGTTTTTAGATTTATTACAAAAATTAACATTAAAAAAAGAAAATTATTTTGTTTCACAAATTCGCTCCTTTACACTTAATACTTAATTCCCATTTAGCTTCTTATATTGAGAGAGTAAGCAAAAACCATTTCTGCGTTAATTTTTACTGATATGAAAAAATAAACAAAAACATA
The DNA here is from genome assembly GCA_034190945.1 of Octodonta nipae. Taxonomy (NCBI): domain Eukaryota; kingdom Metazoa; phylum Arthropoda; class Insecta; order Coleoptera; family Chrysomelidae; genus Octodonta; species Octodonta nipae. Next base: position 26,758,471 of record CM067219.1, on the reverse strand, counting down.
GCCGTAGCATCTTGTTGTTTGCTTGCATGACAGTGGTGATCAGTTTCAGTGCTATTGTTTGAATGTCGTTAACTGTACGTAACAATATTAGAAAAATTTCATTTAACAGAAATGCACAAAATAACCACTCTACAAATGATTGGTTATGCAGATAACATACGGACAAAAATGGAAGTTTCTCACTTATATCACGAAAATTTTCCAATTTGCCGCCTGTATCCCAAGGAACAATTAGTAAAATAGAAAAACAGTTTCGCGAGTTTGGTCATGTAAGACAGATAAAAAAAGTAGTTGCCAGTGTTGTAAGTGACAATACGAAATTGGATATTATTTTGAGTTCCAAGAAAACCCAAATAATTCTAAGCGAAAAGCAGCCCCACAGGTTAACTTTAGCCACACATCAATTTTTAGAGTATTAAAGAAAAGTAAAATGCAGCCCTATAAAAAGACGCCGACTAAGGAGCTCATGGAAGACGATTTCGTATTTCTGTGAACAAATGATGTTTTGTTTTCTGATGAGAGCACATTTACACTTCACGGTCATGTTAATCGTCAAAATTGCCGCTATTGGTCTTTTGAGAATCCTCACTGGATGACAGCGAAACATACGCAATATCCTGAAAAAGTTAATGTTTGAGCAGAAATTGTTGGAAATCATGTCCTAGGTCCCTTTTTATTGATGGCAACTTGAATGGAGATAAATATTTAGAACTGCTCCAACATATTGTCGTGCCAACTTTGACAAACTTATATCCTGATCCAGAAAACCTATAAGTTCCTTCCAATACAATATGGTTTCAGCAAGATGGAGCCCCATTACGAAATCAATGTCCGGCAGTACTTGAACCAAATTTTTCCAAATTTTGTGGATTGTGAGGTGCGAATCGATAGAATGACTAGCACGATCTCCTGATTTGACGCCATTGGACTCTTTTTGTGGGGATATGTCAAAAGTACTATTAACAAAACTAAACCCCTCAACTCAGATGACCTAAAAAGACGAATCACGCTTGCGATTAGATCAGTCAGTAGATGTTGTCATTTGACGAATTAAAAACCTGATAATATTTTTAGAAGCAAAGTCAGCAGCATTTTTAGAACCTTCACCAAAAAACAAAGAAAAACATTTTTTTAAGGTCTTGGACCTTATAATGTTTACATTTTTTACATCCTGGGTAGGTACCTAACAACACTGAATGTGTTATTTATTTGCTAGAGTTGTATTTTGTTATAATTATTTTTAGCTTTTTAGTTATAGGTAGAAGTCGGTTATATTTAAAAAAAATGTTTTATTTCAATTTAACATTGACGTTCTGAGAGGTCTATTGCGCGTATCTGCTGATGTGATCAAGACCTAACTGCAGACTCATATCATTTTGCAAAGTCCTGATAGAGAGAAACTAATAGAAATGGAAAAATTCAATAATAAATAAAAAAAAGAGTACTTATGTTTTTGTCTTAAGGTAATTCGAAATGAGTTCCTACCAATGTTTACCCAATTAACAAGGCAAAAGAGGCGGTCAATTTTTGACTTAAGAATTTTTATGGTTCTTATTAGTTGGTTTTAATTACCTGTGAACGTTTAATTTAATTTATAAGAGTTCTGTTAATTTTCTTATAGGGTTTTTTAAGTTTGATGATACAGATTGTTTTCCAAGGTTTTGATTAATCAACAAATAAATGCGATGTGCTAAATTTTGATTTTGTTTATATTATATAATAATATATATAGAATCCGGTAACTTCTTAGTCTAAAATGGAGTGAGGAGGACTATATTTGAAAATTGCTTGTATTTTTCTTTCGTCTCGAATTAAAAGAATTATAGCGACTTAAATAAATAATTATGTGCCAACCCTACTTAAACCTCATGTTAGACTAAATCTTAAAAATTATTTAACAAGTAGAATGGTTTCAAAAAAATAACTTCAAAAGCTTCTGGTTAGCATTGAAATTGTGATAGTAGCTGATTTTATCGAATTATATACCATCCGTGATGGAATTTTGAATTTAAACTATTTCATTTGAAAAAAGACATATGATAAAATGTGATATGAATAAATTACGGTTTAAAAATACCAAGATATATTTACAAGGATGTCCTGCAACAGGTTCTTAAGGTGTGTAGGAGATCGATGAATACAGATGTAAGCATTTGTTAATAAATTCACCGTAATAACAATTGCTATATAATTTTTATACTGCTTTAATTGAGGAACCTGGGCGAAGCCGTTTGAATTATTGTGATAAAACGGAATCTACATAAAAACATAGTTATGTTTGACTGAAAATGTTTCTTGTTATTGCGAAATTATTGTCTACATTATGGATGAATTGCACTTTTCTAGAGAATTTAGCTATTTTTTTAGTTCGTAATAGTCAGAGTACGGTTTGTGTTTTTAAGGAAAGATAGAATGGAAAATTGGAAAATTCGGCAAAACTGAAAGTGCTATTTTCTGTGGATATATATATATATATATATATATATATATATATATATATATATATATATATATATTGAAATGGAAATAAACATGAAACAAAAATAATAAAATCAAATCAATAATTATGTTTAGTTAAATGAAATACTATATTAACAGATATAATGCATTGTAACACATAAACCAATATTGGAGGCAATAGAAATTTTGTACGAGTGACGTAAGTAATGTGAAAGAACTATGATAAATCAAATGCAATTTAGAGATCAATACATGAATAGAAATGATTAAATTATAAAAACTAGACCGTAAACTGGTAATTTGAAAATGATTTATACTAACTAAAACCGCATAGTAAATATATTTTTTGAAAATTCAAAATGTGACAGTTTAAAATAAATTTCTTAAAAAAGCAACTAGGATTTGAAATGAACATATAAAATAATCTGTAGGTTTGATATATTACAATGAAAACATTTAACGAAAAGAAAATATAAAATTTACCTTTAAATCGAAATGTAAACAATATATCTGCACAATAGGGGTAATAATTCAAAATTTTAGAATCTTAATAAAGTATTTTGGGGTAAATAAACTTTAGATTTTTTTTCCACACAAAATAACCAATTCAAAATTAGATGTCATGATAAAAGAGCAAGAGCAAGAGTCTAACAGTTCTACCGATCGAAATACATTGAAATTCATAGGACAAAGCAAATACAGAAAAGTGAATCAGATGATAATCTGTTTTTTAACAACAATAAAAACTTTATTAAAATTTTAATACATGTTAAACTTAAAATAGTTGTTGCGCAAAAATTGGCGCATACAAATTTTAAAGAAAAGGAGTCTCTAGAGCTGGAGCAGTATCTTCAAAGGTAAAGAAAATTGTGTGGAGTTTTTACCGAGTGGACAATTTTGAAAAGAAAAGAAATAAAGTCCAAACATCACCAAAAAGTAAAAACTACATAACAATATATATGTAATTGACTGTTCTTGGGAATCTCGTGTGTTTCTCTTGTTTGTATTAGAAAAGACACTTTTTCGACGTTTTAATGAGATCTCACTCATCTTCTTCGGGATTACTGATGTTGTCACTCACTAAACGTAGTACAAATTTGTACTTACGAGATATTGTTACCTATACGAAAAACTGGTAAATTTCGACTTATTCGAAAAAAATGTAAAAAAATTTTCAGCATCCTCATTAAAAAAAGTAACTAAGTTGACTGTGACGGTTGGTAAGGACTCAACTGAAATGTCAGTGTGAGTTGATTTGGTATAATAATATTGAATTAAACGATACTTCCTAGTGTGTTAAATCTGAAAAAAAATACCAGCACATTTAAATTATATAAAAGAAGATTATTTAAATTTACTTATTATTTATGGATAAGAAAACCAATGGTTGATTAAGAAACAATGAAAATTATGTTAAATTCAGTTCAATAAATGTTCAAATTGGTGACCATCACCTTGATGACACTTCACACATCTCATAATCAGGTGCTTATGGGCTCTTTTAATTGAACGAGCATTTAAATTTTGTAATGAATCTCGTATTCTCCGTTTGCAATGTTCCTTAGTAGTTACTGTACGTTCATAAACTTGATTTTTGATTGCACACCAAATAAAAAATCCAGTACGGATAGATCGGGATCGGGGAGGCCAGAGAAAAGGACCATTATTCGCCATCCATTGGTCTTGAAATGTTGATTGCAAAAAATCGTTGACAAGAAGGCCATTATGAGGAGGAGCTCCATCATGTTGATAAAAAATGTGTCGATGGTCTGCCATTGGAAGATTATTTAAATAGTCATTTTCCAGTTCCTCTAAAATGTTAAGATATCCTTGCCCTAAAGAATAAAGAATTAGTTCGTCTGGTTCATCAAAGAACCTACAAGAGTTTATTACTATTTAAGTTTTCTTCATAGAAATAAACAGCAACAAATCTATCATTTCGAAGAGCGCAATATACTGCCAACTTTCTTGAAAATGGGGCTCTCTCAAAACATGAGGATTTACATCACTCCAATAATGTGAGTTATGCCTATTACAGATTCCATTTTTCTCGAATTTTGCCTCATCCGTCCAAATGATGTTGTCCAAGAACCTTGGTACGACTTAAAATAAATTCCAAAAATTAGTTCTTCTTAAAAAATCTGTACCCTTCAGATGCTGTACAGTATTGAATGAAAAAGGATGGAAATTATGTTTTTTTAAATTCGAAGAATTGTGCTTCTCCTGAATCCACACTCAAGTTCCATTTGCCTCACTGATTTTCTAGGATATGTTGCGAAATATCCCAAAATCATAATTTCCATTGCTTCGTTAACAACAATTGGTTTTCTTCTGTCTTTTAGCTTTAAAGGATCCAAAGTTCTTGAAATTCTGCAAAATCCGTTTAACATTCATTGGTATTGGTTTCGATTTTTGCGGATATCGAACTGTAAACATATTAGATATCTAGATATCTCTTTGTTGCATTCTCCATAAATAATAAGTAATTAAATTTAAATAATCTTCGTTTGTATAAATTAGACGTGCTGGCATTATTTTTCAGATTTAACACACTAAGAAGTATCGTTTAATTCAATATTATTATACTAAATCAACTCACACAGTCATTTCAGTTGAGTCCCTAGCAACCGTCACAGCCAACTTAGTTACTTTAATTGAGGAAGCTGAAAAAATTTAGATCTTGCTATTACCTAGATTTTTCGTATTTACATGTTTCCATTACAATTTGTAGTTTAGACGTTAAAGAGCAACAATTTTGATTTTTTAAATTTACTAATTTCTACTAAAATATTTTCTATGTAACGCAGAAAAAAACAAACAAATAAATGAATGATCTAAAAACAAACCAGAAACATTCCCCTGTGGGGGACTCTTTTTAAGAGGTTGGACATCACTGTCATTTGCGATAATTGGTGCTATATGGGGTGTAGAAAATAACATAGTGTTAAAAATTTGCAAAAAACTAATGTGACAATCAATGTTTTTTATTTTATTCATTTGTATCAACTCCCAAGAATTAAATATTTTATCAATTGTTATATCTCAAATTAAAGAAATTTTTCCTAATACATGTATATATATATATACATATATGCATGTGCAATAAACAAATTAATGAATAACTATATTTCTTCTTTTGTTTAGGTGACTACTTTTTACTCTGAAATATTTATTTGTAATTTCCATGCAAATATGATCTGATTTACACAAAACATAAAAAAAACCATCTAATATAGAATTTATTAATATATTATAAATATATTGAAAATGCTCCCTAATTATTTTATTTACGTAGTTTCCTGATTATTGGCATTGTCAACTGATGACATTATTATCATCGTCACTTGCAAAATTATCATTTGTTGCAATAGAAATTTTCGCTTTGTATTTCGATTTTATCCCGACAAAGTCAACAGATAATACAATTGTGAAATAAACCGGAAAATTAAAAATGAATCATTATCTCTCGGCGAATGTTTGCTATTTTTTTCGCAATTAATGTAATATATGCATGAATCACACTTTTCTAATCGTCCGGTAGCAGAATGATAAAAAAACCGAACCACCTTTGAGGTCGCGACAAGCTCAACCGCAACGGTTAATTAATTACAGATTTATCAAATCTACACACAGTTCAGCAGAGACGTTTCTTCAGAAACTAGATTTGAAGTCGTTAACTGGCGACCTTCCAAGAATTAGCGGTTAGTTTATATTATTGAAAAATTACAAAATATTTTTAAATATTAAAACGTCAAAGTAATAAATTGTTCAGGATTAGTCATGGATTTTAAATTTCCCTAAACGTGACTAGCTGGAAATATGTAACCTTAATGGAAACTTCTTATACCTGCTTTTTCCTCATCTATTATCTGAAATTGTGGGGTTTATCGGATTGAACAACGTTGAAAAATATTGTACTGATTGGGAAAATGTATTCAATTTTTCTGGTATATTATTCACACAAAAACGCAAGTTTTGTGTCTCCAAAAGTTGTGAAATCAATTTTTGGTAACGCTTCTAGTCCAGAATTCAATGTAATATAGAAATCATGGCTGTGTTTCTGAGAACTGCATAATTAATAACATGAAGGTGGTTATTACATGAAAAAAAGTGCTATAGTCATTTGAGACTGAACGAGGGAAGCTAAACCTTCTCAAGAAATGCACGCCCCGTGTCTCGTTATCCCCCTGTCCCTGTTTCTCTTTCTTTGTGTCATTCTTAATTATAAATTCCAGGATATTTAAAATAATTATCGCTATTTTGTATATGACGTGTAAGTTGATTTTTAATCAAAATATAAAATTTGTAGAATTATAATAATTCAAACAGGCTGCTTCACTTATGCAATATTCTGGCAATATATAACGAGGTAACTTTAATTATAAGGGATTAAATTATCGACATTATTTCCTATATTGAAAAGGGTAGTCAATTGAGATTCATCAAATAATGAAAAACCTTTGTACTGAAAATATCTTTAGACTTTTGCAGCGTTATTTAACCCTAGGATGGTAACATAATTTAAATGACCACGCATAGTAGCAGGGGTGACGTGACGTTAAATGAATAAAAAACTTTTGTTTAATGAAAAATTAAACTTTTTATTATTAAAACAAACTAAAGGAACACTTTTCTTGAGATCAATCAGTAACTAGACGAAATAAGATTTAAAAAAACATTTCTTTGCTTACTTAAACACAATTAAGCAGATATTTTTAAATATCACATCTCCAGGCTATTCTTCAAAATAGCTGTTGTTATATAGTTTAATCCAAAAAAGTGTCTAACAAAACGCATTAAATTAGGGTGGCGCGTATGTAGCAAGAGGATGGATTTTAAACAGAGATGCAAAAGTTTTTTGAAAATCTCAAAAATATTTAGGAAAAAAATATATTTGTCATACCTTTAATATTATTTTGAAGATACTCTTAATACATAAACTGGTTTCTGTTTCTAACACAGAGAACTCAGTTGTATGGAGGTGAAATCACTTAGTCCAGGCATAATCTTGGGATCCACAAGAAAATTTATAAATTATATTTAAAATTTTATGTTACGTGACATTTTACAAAATATAGCCCCTTTTTTTAACCGACTTCCAAAAATGAGGAGGTTATCAATTCGTCGGCACGTTTTTTTATGTTTATTATTAAAAAATGGCTTGGGCAAATTTGATGATTTAGAGATTTGCGGTTTTCCAGGAAATCAGAAAAAAAAACAGTAATTAACGGAATACATTTCAGTGATTTTGAATAAATTTACACTGTTTTCTCTAAAACGGCTCAATCAATTTGAATATTTTAAATTGTATTCTACAAAATATCCCATTAGTGGATCGAAAAGAAATTTTTTTAGATGAGCGATGTTTTCTATATGGTATACGGTGGTAGGTGTTAATTACAGTTAAACAGGTGAGTTAAAAAATCTTCAAATAAAAGTGTAATTGGGTGGTACATAAGCAGTTCCATATATAGGATAGTTGAAATATAAGGTGAAAGACAATTAAAGTTATACAAGGTGATTCAAGAAATGTCGTATTGGGTGGCACATAAGTAGTTGCGTATATAAGGTGGTTGAAATAAGGTGAAGTAAAACTACAGTTATACAGAGTGGATAAAAAACTAAAAAAGGTTAAATAAGCATATGCAGTAAAGATATTCGAGTTTAAAAAATGTTAGAAGCAGTTGCATATACAGGATGATTGAAATATAAGATGGAGTGGAATTATAGTTATACAGGGTGGTAAAAAATGTTATATAGTATGTAAGATAAGTTGTTGCTTATACTTGGCATATTGGGCGAAGTAAAATTATAGGTATACAGGGTGATATATACAATTGAAAAATAGAAACAGTCAATAGGGTGGAGAATATTAATACTTATACAGGGCGGTTGCAAAACTGAGTGGAATTATTGTTGTTCAGGGTGATTCAGAAAATGATGAATAATTTATATTTTATGACCAATACACAGAAACATATTCAGGTGGTTGCTATACAGGGTGTTCCTAAATTGGAGGTACAAACGAAAAGGGGAGATTCCTTTAATAGTTTTAGGAAGAAAAAGTCCCATAAACATGGGTCCGCAAACGTTTCGTTTTCAAGATACAGAGTGTTAAAGTTTCAATTTTTTTCAAGTTTTTTTCTCATAGTATCTGCACTTCACAAGATATCAAATGAAATTTGGCATAGATATTAAAATTAAGAGTTTACACCTTGTGACATGCCAATTTCGATTGCAAATCTATAGGGTGATATTTTTTCGGGAACACTGTCCACTGTTGTCCTTTAGAACTTTTTTTTGGTGAGCCACTGGTACCTTCAAAAATTGTAAAGAAAAGCTTTGTTATTATACCAAACTTTATGTTCTCTTGTAGTTTTGTCGTATCTACTACCGATTTCGAGAAAAAAATTGAATTACTAAACTAGCAATGATTCTTAAAGATTCGATAAACTGGTATAATCATCAAAAAAATGTATTACTGCAAGAAACATACAACTCAAAAATTAATCATAATAAAAAAACTAAATAACAACAAAGGAACTAAACTACAGCAATTGTTGAAAATGTCCTCCCCCAACCCTTATACAAGCTTCTGTTCTTCTTCTCATAGATGATCGAACTCTTTCAAACACTCTTGGAGTATTCCTAATTGTATCAAACGCGCCTATTATACGATTTCTCAGTTCGTCTACTGTATTCACTGGCGTTATGTACACTAGAGATTTCAGATGGCCCCATAGAAAGAAATCTAAACTATTTAAATCTGGGGATCTGGCGGGCCATGGCTGATGTCCACCTCGTCCAATCCACCTGTTTACATAATTTTCGTTCAAATACTCCCTAGCCAAAAGTGAAAAATGAGCAGGAGCACCGTCGTGCATGAACCACATTTCACGTCGCATCATAAGAGGTATATCATCCAATAACAATGGCAAATCGTTCTCTAAAAAATGTCTGAATGATTGACCAGTAAGTCGCCCTGGCAAGAAGAAAGGACCAATCAAATAATCGCCAATATTACCACCCCACACATTTAATGAAAATTCCTCTTGAAAATAAGCTTCTGCAATTTCATGTGGATTCTCCTCAGCCCATATGTGTTCATTATGAAAATTTATGATTGAAGTCCTTGAGAAACAGGCTTCATCAGTGAATAGGATCTGGCAATCAAAATGAGGATTGTTCAATAGTCTGTTGAGGTACCACTGACAAAGAATAATTCTTGGATGACAATCTCGAGGCAAGAGCGCCTGCACCCTCTGAATGTGATAAGGATAGAGCAAAGAATCCCGCAAGATCCGCCAAACAACTTGATGACTTGTATTTAAGGTAACACTAATTTTTCTTGTACTGGTTCCTGGATTTCTTCTATTTCGTTCAGCACTGCCTCTTCGAGTCGTGGTGTTCTCACACTTCGTGGTCTACCTGCATTAATATTTTTCGCAGAAAAAGATCCAGTTTCTGAAAGACGCCTGTGAATATTAGAGAACATCCGATGACCAGGCATCACTCTATTGGGATAGCGTTCCATGTAAAGACGCTTAGCTTCTCTTGAATTACCACTTGCAAGACCATACATGAAATGCATGTCAGCCATTTCGGAATTCGTAAAATTCGGCATGTTTTGATATTAAAATGCAACCATCTTTAATTTTCAAAATACAGGAGTTTAATTTGATGTGTCAAAACTAACAATAAATTTATTCATTCACCACAGCCTACTAGGTAGGTAATAGATTTCTATGACAATTCGGAATTTTCTGAGGATTTCAAGAGAATCATTCAAAATTTTTTTCTCGAAACCGGTAGTAGATACGACAAAACTACAAGAGAACATAAAGTTTGGTATAACAACAAAGCTTTTCTTTACAATTTTTGAAAGTACCAGTGGCTTACGAAAAAAAAGTTCTGAAGGACAACGGTGGACAGTGTTCCCGAAAAATATCACCCTGTAGATTTGCAATCGAAATTGGCATGTCACAAGGTGTAAATTCTTAATTGTAATATCTATGCCAAAATTCATTTGAATATCTTGTGAAGTGTAGATACTATGAGAAAAAACTTGAAAAAAATTGAAACTTTAACACTCTGTATCTTGAAAACGAAACGTTTGCGGACCCTTGTTTATGGGACCTTTTCTTCCTAAAACTATTAAAGGAATCTCCCCTTTTCGTTTGTACCTCCAATTTAGGAACACCCTGTATAGGGTGAATTAGAGTTGCACTTACAGAAAAAATAAAAATAGGTGGATAATATAAACAATACAAATTAGAGAGAGAGAGAGAGAGAGAGAGAGAGAGAGAGAGAGAGAGAGAGAGAGAGAGAGGGACAGATAAGAATACGCTAAAATAATCAATAGAATTGTACCTTAAATCAGATAAAAAAATGTCAGTAAATAGTTATTGATTGCACACGGTTTCTAAACGGTTTTTATTTTAAGGCAGTTTAAATATAAATTATTGCAAATGAAGTTGGGGACAGTCAGCATCCTGGTTCACTTTTGTCCAAAGTTTTCATTATTCCGAAAAAATTTTCCAATTTTACATTCTATAAAAAAACCTTACTCGAATTATTACGAAAACTAAAAATTACATAGCAAAATCCATAAAAAACATTTTGAGTGTTTCTTAAAAGTAGTGGTCGTCCATTGGTCGAAATTCGTCCCTATTTCATGAAATGGTAAAAAGTATATAATATTTACTTTTAATTAATTCTCATTCTGAATTTCTATAAAGTTTTGGCCGAATCAAACTGATGAAATATTATATGATGTAAAATAATGATAATATAATTATTAATATTATTTGTGCACCATAATAAATCTAGTCGCAGCAAAACAAGAAAATAATGTAATGTCTTAGTTGTCTAAATGTGCAGTAGGTAGACATTATTTCCTATATTAAAAAGAAATTCATAGGACAAGATCTTCTCAATAGAAACCCTTTATACTGAAAATATTCTTAGACTTTAAAATCACGAAAACTGTTTTTTTTCTGGAAATTGCATCACCTTCTAATTATTCGTTTAAATTAGATTCTGTTCAGAAAGAACCCAAGTGGGTCCCATATGTTTTTCAATGACATCGCTTGTACTATTTTTTAGAAAATCAGCTAAAACTCCTTATATAGTAACCTTTGGCGAAGGCGATAGTATTAAAAATTGTAAATTGATTAGAATTAAATGAAAATAAATGTTAGTTAACAAACTTCAAGAGAGAAGTTCGCAATTTGTCTCTATATACAGTGTTTCTTATGAATAATATTTATAAAAAATTATACTTCCTAAAAACAAAGTCTAAAACCTATATCGAAGTAATTACATGACACTTTTCCAACTGTATACAAGGTTTGTCAGAAAATATGAATTTTGCTTAACAGTGAAGTACTTATATTTTTCACAGTATATAAAACTGTTATTATCAAACAAAAATATTAGGAATTAAAACTGCATCTAATTATGATTTTGAATTTTGCCTAAGAGTGGATTACCTATATTTTTTATAATATTTAAAATTGTTATCAAACAAAGTTTATATATATATATATATATATATATATATATATATATATATATATTTAGAAAACAAGTAATGTTGCTTAAAAGAAAAATACCTAATTTAGTACATCCAATTATCCATTATATTACTACAAATTATAAAATAAATAGATAAAACTAATCAAAAAACGACTTGAAAAAAAACACAAATGCAATTTAATTAAAAAGCATAAAATAATATATATCTGCAACAATCCAATACTTTATTATTATTTTTTGGTTTTTAGTTACTTCTGTGTTTTTTGAAAAATGTATTTAGTCAGTAAAATATTTTGAGTTAATATTTTTGTTTATTCTTTGATTAAGCTGTTTTTGTTTCAAATTTTATTTTATCAAGAAAATGACTACCAACAAATATTTTAGTGTAGGGGCTGTTATACCATTTAATAGAGTTAAACTCGTATGATAACCTACTTATCAAAAACCCTTAGCTTTGTAAATAAATCAGTTAAACCCTGCCCTATTTATGTAATAACCTCTTCATACATTTTTTTGTTCCTCCTCTTTATGCACCCGATGTAATTTCTTTATGTTGATTAACTATGACGCATTTTGAACATTCATAAAAATATCTACAGTGAAATCGATATGGAATCATAAATCTTCCCAATATATGGACACGAAAATAATAAACTGCGAATGCATGACTGGTTAAAATTTACTTCTACACAAAAGTTTTCCGGACATCTTTCAAAACCGAAGTCAGTAATAAAAAAATGATAAAACTTTCTAGTAGATAATCTTGAAGGACTAGATCTCGCTTAATCATAGTTTGAAAAGTTTCCTATCGTTCTTTAAATCGCCATAAAAACACTACAATTTTTTATATCCTATCATAAAAGCATTACAATCGGCAAAACTAACTTATCGCCATTGTACCTTTGAAATTGAGTTCTGTGGTTTCAGCGACATTTTATGGCAGCTGACTTCGTGAAATGGAAACTGAAATTCTCAAAGCCATTAACGATTGAAACAAAAGTTTGCTGACGTTTGACATATCAACGCCAATGTGATTATCGAAATCAGAAACTATGGATTGATAAAAGTTTTAATAACTTTTCAGAATTTAAATTGGACATTCCGAAAATAAAGATAATGAACTGTCATGAAAATCTTGAGTCTTCCGTAAACTTTAAATGACTTCCCCTGATATCGAATATGCCGAAAGCTGAAATATCCAAAAATTGAAAAACATATATATTTTCGATGAAGTAGAATTCTGTCAACTTTATTCGGTGATTTAGTATGCTACCCACATTATGCAACTGTTTGGAGCGTCATTCCATACATCTGACACATACATACTTTCCGATTATTCAAACGATTATCTAGCTTTTCAAGGTTAGTTTATGATTTTAAGTGAGCAGTTGTATAGTTAAGGCCATTTTTAGAGTAGAATCCAGTAAGGCTAGTTATGTACTAACTTTTAGAGATTTTTCAATCCATTGAACGCAAGACAATATATTGGGTCTAGTCGAGAACCTTCATCAGTTGCGCTCCCCTCAACTGAATTCTCGAATAATTATTTATTTCGACATCCAGAAACTCCTGGATGTCGAAATTCATTTCGCGATAAAATCTGCTAGTTAAGTAATTAGAATAAAACTTCGGTATTGCTCCAATTGCTTCATAGCAAAAATGCAAAAATTCACATTTTTATCATGAAAGTTGCTGACGCTAATGATGAAAAAAGGCATCTTATAAATCATACAATATAAATTCAAGATGAAAGAAAAAGCGTTTAAATCCCTCCAAGGGCTTGACAGATGTAAAATCTTGAAAATTGCTCTTTTTAATTATTGTTAAAAGTTCTTTCAGAAAATATTATATTACTAATAGTAGCATATCGTATTTTATGAAGTTACAAATTTAGTTAAACCAATTATAGTAAGAAAATGTAAAGTCTAAAATTGGTGAATATGCTGGTGTTTTATTTATTTACATTAGCCGTGTATATCAGATGAATTCCACGGTACCAAAATATATATTCTTTTCTATACAACGATTAGAAACAAGTTAAAGGTGAAGCTAACAAAAGGGTGTTAAGAAGTAAATAGAACAGAAATAAGTAGTAACTGTGTTATTTACTAGGTATCTTACCGCGAATTGAATAACGACACATACTTTTAGGGTAAAGAACCATTAGAGACCCCCCAAAACGGGAGTCGTTGTAAGTATAAGTCTGTTAGCCTGTGATTTCCAGGGTCGAGTTCAAAGGACTTTCCTAAATCGTATATTGTTATTGAATTCGCTTTTAAATATGTAATCAAATCTATAATGTTTGAAAAAGTACCAAATTTTTGAGATTTCGTTCTCTTGTCACTAAGTCACTAAGGTCTGACAAGGCTCGCCATAATTTAAAAGATTCAATTAACCTTCGAATTTATATTCTGTGGTTTCTAAGCCAGGAATTACAGGATAGCAGCTTTACACATAGCACAACTCCCGATTTGGGGGTGTTATTTAATAGCGTGTTTCTTTGAAACTTCTAGATCTCTTTATTCAAATCAAAACAATTTTTCTTGATTTCCTCTAAATCAACACAATCGTGAAGTTAGCAACTGCAAACTAGGTATTACTCATCAATGTTTATTAATAATGCTCAATAGTACTTTGAATCGTGCTGGTTTACCCCAAGTTTACAGTTACAGGGTTAATAATATTTTCATAGAAATAAAACCGCAAACCAGACTACCCAGAACTTTCAGAGGGTTCGCTGGATTAATGGTTCAATTGCTGTCCAAATTTTCAATGAGAGTAGAAGCTGGGAACCAGCATTTGAAAGTAAAGTACCACGCACCCAGTTAATGGGATTTTGGTTCCCCCTCGAATTGGATGCAACAGATTTTTTTCGATAGTATTTGATATTCTGATAAAAAGTTCTCATGCGCAGAACGTCAATTAAAGCCTCCTAAAGGGTCTGGCGGGGGTGTAACGTATCCAATATATGGGATTTTGGATCTCTGTCGAATTGGTCTCAACCTGTAGTATTTGAACTTCTGATAAAAAGTTCTTATGACCACAACACCCACCAAAGCGTTCTAGAGGGCCTGGCAGGTGTTAAAAGTCGACGAGAGTTTGAAGGTACTAAAGGTTTCGCACAAGGTGTATAACCATGCTTGATTTTAGTAAACTAAGTAAACTACGGTATTTGGGATTCTATTTCGAAGAGTAGCACGTCTTAGGACACCGTTTAGAAGACCAGTACGACTCTTTAAGCTCTTACTCGTGCTACTTGCACTTACAAACTATGAGTTGTGCTGTAGTTCGAACAACCAGATGGAGTCTTGCTACTTTTCATGCGTGTTACTTTGTGTTGTTCTGGATTTCGAACAATCTCACAAGCTGTGCTTCTATTCATAGGGTTTCATGAGCTGTACTGCTCTTCGTACAGTGATGGCGATTAATAGAATTCGGATTCCAAATCAGCGACCTTTATGTGATTTCAATTGATTGTATGATTTTTTCAATTCGACCTTGAAATGACAGGACGACGGATTCGTTCAGCCACCCAAAAACCCTATATAGAATGTGATTTGAATCGATAGCACGAATTTATAGCTACGGCGGGCGAATCCTGCATAAGCCTGTGTAAACACTAACCCTAGTACAGGGTGAGCAATAAAACATTTCCTCATCTTACAAAAGAAATCTTAATAACTGGTTAGGTTCCAGTATAACCTTCACTGAGTTTGTCAAAAATTATGCCACTGTAAAAGTCAGATTCAACGTCAGCATACGAGTCCTTTCAAGTATATCACAATATTTTTTATTTACATTTTGAACTATCCTGTTGTTCTTAATAAAAGCGTTTGGGCGTTGTGCCCATGATAACTTCAACAGAACCAAATTCCCATAAACTGGGTGGTGGTCCTTTATAAATATGGAACCTAGTATTCCTTGAAAACTTCAAAGAAATGTTTTGATTTAGTTTTTGAAAATGCTAAACGGTAGCAATAGTAATTGGTGCAATTGCAAGAGGTGGTCTTATTGTGATCTATGTACTCTCTTCGAGGTGTCATTCCTTTGTACGCTAGACAATATATATTATATATAAATATAATATATATTGTTTCTGGTCGGGAACCTTCATCAGTTGCGCTTCCCACAATTGAATGTCCTCTCGAACACTTCTTTATGCATTTGATGCATTTCGTTAAATTTGAAGACGTAGACACTTACGAAACAATTCATTAACAATGTTGTCTGAAGTTGGTAGACAATGTAACTCGTTCATCGAAGTTTCCTTGTACTTCCATCGTCTTGAAGTGGTTGATCTCACAACGTTTCAATAGCTGTGAATCTGCTATTGATTCACCTGATAACTGACACAAAGAAGAATGGATCATAACTATTAAAGATATGAGAAAAAAGCACTCCGGGAGTGCCGGCAGAAGTGAAAACTTCAATATTAACGTTGTGTTTAATTATAAGTACAAAAGTACTATCATTTATGAGGTAGAATACAATATTTATTAAAAACCTACACCGATTATTTATTATTATCTTATTTCATTTATTTTTAGTCGAAATTATTTTTTTGGTAAACCTACACCGCAAATGGGCTTATTGTGGTGTCATGAAAATGTAGGTTAATGCTATAAAGTATAAACATATTACAAATACTACATCTATTATGTGTAAATACAGACTCGATCGAAACCTAATCTTATTATTAAAATTGTATTTATTACTATTATTATTATTCGTTTTTTTACGTTTTATAGTGCTCAGCTTATAGCTGGTTTTCTTGACGGCAGTTACGGGCTAAAGCCAAGTAAGAGTTTTTCATCTAGTATATTTTTCATCTAGTATATTTATAAAGTACTCACTCATTTTCTTTCACTACTTCATCATCACTTTTTTCATTAATAGATGCACTTTGTTCAATTTCCATAATTTAAACAATTCACATATACGAATACACAACAGTCAAGCCGACAGCTGTCACCATCCTTAGATACGCGTGGCACGCTGTACATAAACACACACGGACATTCGCGCAAGCGCCCTGTGCCGCCTAAACGGAGCAACACACTCAGGCACGGTAGAAAGAGTGGGAGATACTAGTTCCTCTCCCTTCCCCTCGATCTTACGCTTTTTCGATCAGCATCACGTGACCCTGACGCGAGTTTGGAAATTTTTACCCATACAAAAAAAAGTGCTCAGCGCCGCTAAAGAAGTTTTCACTTCAAAAAATCTTGGGTAAGAAAAAACAAAAATTAAAGGCGCTGTTGAAGCATTAATTGAATTGAAAGTAGACTGGCATTGTAGCAAGAGACAGAGACCAGCACAAATCTGAAATAGAGGCCCTATTTGGGAGATGGGGGACATTACGGGGCCGTTGCGGTGTGCATCCGAGACACTCGAGGTAGAGACAAATTACAAATGGTTTATAATCAGAAATGGATCAAGAGCTGAGTTGACTATTAATGGTGGATCATCCGGTTTTAAGGTAAAACTATTGCTTTTTAAAAAGATCATTTGTGGAATAGATTTACATTATTTAGAAGCCGAGCATTCATTTAATTACAATATTTTAGACGGTTATTGAAGCGAAGCTACTTAATGTACGCATATACTTACACATAAGAAAAGATATTAGTAAGACTGGAATGCAAAAAATTGGAATTTGTTCTGAGAGTTCGTTCCGACACTTCTTTGACCTTTAAGTACCCAGACAAATTAGTTTTATTGCAAGAAACAGGGACGAGGTTATATATTAAGTATTTTCGTTTATAAAAAAGTCAATAAATCTTAGTAAATAAACAAATATATAATTTATATTCAATACCGGACAAAATCTTCTGTTCATTCTATTAAATATTATTATTCTGTTTCTGATATTGTAAATTAGATTCTAGACGTACACCAGAAGTTACTAGTTACCACGTTGCCATTACAATTCTATGCAGACCAAGCTCATATTATAAAGTAAACATTTTATGTTAACACTTCTGAATAATATTTGAGTTTAGAGTAAATACCTTATTTTTAAATTCCATAATATAGGATTTTAGGGCATATATTTCTTGTTTAATGTACATTGCACACTACGTACATTAAAGAAAAAAAATTACCGTTTTGTCGTATTAGATATTGTCAAAAAAATTGAATTTGAAATCAAACGAAGATAATTTGATTGCAGGTTTTTCTCGGTGTATCAATTTTGTTATTTTAGTTATCATGTTTGAGTACCCTGTCAGTTTATACACTTATTACTATAATTATAGTAAATATTTAATAGAAATTCAATTATTTTGTGTTAATTAAATGACAGGGGTTTTATAAACCAATAATCTCAGGAAAGATACTTTTACATATGATGCAATTTTGAATTCCAGTGCGACACTTGGTCGCCCAGGTACTTTTCATTATTGAAGTTTGTTCTAAAACAGATACTTCTTTTAAAATGTATTAAGTTAATCTACATTACAGCTAGCTATATTAATCTATATAGTCTGGTAATGCTTTGATATTGTGACGAGAATTCATCCGATAATTCGTGGAAGCGGCATTCATCCGATATTTCGGCGAATTCGAAATGTTGTTCGTTTGGCGCATCGAGGTCGACGACTTGCATTGATGAAGTTCTCGAAGAATCTAGTCCATGAAGGAAATCTCCCGGCGGCTCTGTGACGTTCTGGAGAATTCCGAGCAGTAATATATAAGTACGGAGGCATTCAGTCAGTATTCGATTGCCGTATAGTTAAGATAAATTGTAAATACTTCTGTGAATATAAATTAAAGTAGTGGAAATAAATTATAATGAGTTGGATTGTGTTTTAAAATAAATCCGAGAACTGAATTGAACCCGAAGAGTAAATAAAAACATTACAATACTTAAAAAACATTACCTAAATAATGTTCCCATAATTTAATCTGCTATCATGAAAGTGGCTTTATTAGATAGTTCCAGAATATTAAATAGGCGAAACAGGGGGCAGTTATATTTAAAGTAAGCACTAAATTACACATTAGGATGAATACTTGAGTGGTAACAGAATAATGACAATTATTTTAATATTTTATGTGGATTACTAAGAATGACACAAATAATGAAAGCAGAGACAGGAATATAATGAGAGACGGGAAGTATATTTCGTGAGAAGCTTTTACTTTCATCCAGAAATTCCTGAATGTCGATAAAATATTTCATCGTTCAGTCTAATATGACTGCAGCTCTTTTTTATTAACAAAAAATATGGCTTTAATGTGTAGCAATTCAAACAACAATAAATTCATATTATTGTAAATACCTAACCTAAACTAATTTTTACTTTCAGAACATCAATGTATAATGGACATTAAAGTATTTATATTCTTCTATAGTTATGTACCAATTTCATTCGGGTTTAATTCAAATAGCTTAATAATATACTGTCTTTTGTAATACAGAATTTCGGTTAACTTTCAAAATGCAAAATTGATGACTAGCTTCTTCAGCAAATATCATTAGTCTAGGTTCAAACGAGTTTCTAATTCATCTTAAAATACCAGGAATTATTATAGTATATTCTCTTGCCTTTAAGTCTTCTAATTAGTCTGTAGGATATTGGCCTTTTCTCAGGGAAATCCATTGGCGTATCATTATGGGCATTCAATTTGGACTGTCCGGTATTTTTTCTAACCAATTATTAGAAAATTAAGATAATTTATGTCATGTACTGAATAATATAACATACTGTGATCCAACAATAATCACGTTTTATTTTACAACTAGTTAGTCAGCTAGGTATTACAACCTAAGGATTTTTTTATAAATCTTAAAAAATATCTTTATCTAATAATTGTAATTAATGGTCGAAAATATGAGCTCCAGCAAGCCGCCAGGTTGTTCACCTAATTTTAGTTAAAAATCTGTAAAGTTTTTAGTAAAATTTTTTTAATATAGTATCAATTTTACAGAAAAATATTAACTTTTACTAACATGTTCTTTTTTGACTCTGGTGTGATTTAATTGGTTAAAAGGGCGTCATGTTGTTATTTGTATCATAGAATAGTTTAGAAAAGGTCAGTAAAAATTTTTTCTAGTAAATTTTTGATGCCAGGAAACAGTAACTAAATTGTGATATTGTATTGATTATAAATTTGTTAATTATTATAAATATATCATTAATCTGTTGTAATCATAGTTATTTAACAGATCATAATACACGAAAAGGGGCATGTATGAATGTACCTAAAGGTTTCTAAAATCGGATGTAATAAGCGTCCCTGATTGCTAGACCGTTTAACAATTAGGTTTTCTTGTTCTAGTAACTTATTTAGTATTTTTTGGTTTATACTGATTTTGGGTAAACCCACACCAAGACGTGCAGGTGAAAACTGATAAAGCTGTTGTTCGGGGTTTTAAATAAAAATTTTCTTTGAAAATCAGTCTGCAATGCCACGCGTTTTCGGTTGTTGCTCGACAGCCTTTAAAACCCTCATACCATCGGCAAATAGTTGTTTTTGACAGGCACTTTTACCTGTGACACCATGGCCGAGCTTGATGGACAATATGAAAAGACTGATAAGTCGCGCGTGATTCATTATCAACCCAAATTTTATCAAGTTAAATTTTGAGAAATTTTTTGAAGAAGCCACCGCAACATAAACACTTGAAAAAAATGTTAGAGTTAGACTCAGAATAGTTATATTTTACGGTGTCTGCTTCCAAGTGGCACTTCAGTCGTAAATTCTCCAAAATAATTTGCCCTAGAGGAAACTCATCATAAATTCTGGTCAGGTTTGGAACCATACCACGAAGTTCTTCTTCTGTTGCCTTAAGCCGAACAACACCAAATGTTATGAGAATGTCATACATTGCTCTATAACGATGGTCTAGTTAGCCCTAAAATCTACCAAGGCATTCTAACATAGTTAGCTTTTCTGGTAATGTAGTTCCAGGATTTTGGGCGATTTCGTCAGGCAGATGTTTTTGAAATCTCCTCCTTTTACTCAATCGAAGTATCCTAGTCTTCATATTTTTCAGTTGCCTAGAAAATAGCTATTTTTTTGATACGTTAGCCTTGAAGACAAATTTATTAGGCTTTGATTCTTTTAACACATTTTCCAGCGATAACCCAGATATTTGTAAATATTTTTGAGACTGGTTAACTTTTTCCAGGGTATAACACCAAAAAGAAAGGTAGCATAAAAACTGAACTCACACAAAGCTTGTAAGTGCGTCGATGGTGTTCTTATGTATCGACGTTTTCTCTGCTACTGCTGGAGTCACACATGTCTTCCATTGTTGATATGAGTTTCTTAAAATTATTCTTAATTTGTTTAAATAGGAATGTTCACACCTTAACATCTAAGCTCTCTCCTTTAATTCAATTATTACATTAATATTTAGTACCTATTGACTTTCGAACACAGTGACGCCACAAGAGATTAGGTTACATCGTAAGGTGTGTTCTAACACGACGCAAAACCGATAAGCAACCGGTAATCGTATTGCGCCTAACATCATTGTAAACTGTCACCACGCATGAAGATTATCGGTTGTGTATCAGTAATTCGTTCTGTTGGAACGAATCTGTAAATGCACCATTGGCTGTTAAACTTCCCGAGTGGGTTGTGCCACCCCTTGGTGCTTGGGACCCCTCGTGGCCTGAAGGACTTAAAATAATACTCCCCGAAAATCCTAGATGTCGATCTTTACATCTCGTGTCTTCAAATTCAATGAATTAGGTTAACCCTTCATTTTTATAGAATTATTTTACCGCAAAATTGACTCACCTGGTTTTCTGTACATGACTACAATACTTTCATCTAGATTTGTCTCAATAATTTTTTATTTGTTTGCCAGTACAATTGTGCTTAATAAATCTCCACTATTTACTATGATCGGATATTTTAACAAAATTGGTAGATATTGTAATGTCAATGTTGATTTTTTTAATAGTTGCTGAATCTTAAATAAGTCCACTCTGTTTTAATCAATAAATACATACTAGCATACTTCTTTCATTATTTAATATTATTTTATATTATCTTTTCTTTTTATTTTTTATTATGATTTTAATTTTTAAGTTTAAGATTATTTCATTTAAGTTAAAAATATTTTTACTGCATTGTATTTTTATTAGTAATTTCGAAAAGATTGTTGAGGAGGTGTTGAATTATTTTGCCTGTTCATTGGGTTTTCTCTCCTCAAAAATTTTTTTCTATAACAGATAAGTATTTGAAAAATTGTATATGTAGAACAAAGTGTGGTAAGGTAACTTCGTAAAATTGCCCGGATTACTGGCTGTCTGTACAGAAATTCTTCATCACAGTTATTCTGAGGGAAAGATATATCTGCAAAATGATCAACCAGTATTCCTGTATATAAGTAATGTATTGTATACTGTATTATACTTATCTGTGTTTGAGAACGTTTCAACTTCGAGTCTGCAGTCGTTGTCAATCGTTTAGTGTTACATTCCGAGGTTTTTTTTCTAAAAAATTTTGTGTTTGATGGTGAATTTGTTGTTTGTCAAAAAGTATAACCGTAACGTTACCTTTGTTGGCAGGTAGAATTTTAATTGTGTTGTCTTTTTTAAGTTTTTCTACGCCATATTTTTCTGTAGGAGTAAGATTGAGCTTCGTTTTGTGTTGCCTCTCTATGAGTTATTTATTTCTTATTCGGTATTCATTCATCCAGAAGTGTCTGAGGGAGTTTTTGGGCTGTGTCTTCAATCGCAATTATTTTTATTAGGTTGTAATATTTGTCCTGAGATTGGATGGTAATAAACTACTACTGTTGTTACTATTATTAGTAATACTACTTCTGTCATTACTAGTACTGCCACTACTACTGAACTAAACCTAAAAAATATCGAACAAGGCAAGTTTTGGCCAAAACATAATCTCTAAAACATTTGATCTTGCTGAGTTATTAAAATTAAATCATGCGATAGTTGTTTTGTTTATTATTTAAAATATATAACACATTGAAGCTCACCTGATCCCTATAACTGTTATGAGGCTAGATATTTCTTTCCGATAACAGGCTAAAGCAGCGATATTTCAAAGAAATCGTCAAGTTGACTTTTGAAGAGTGACCAAAAAATGCCACTGTTATGTTTTTAATTCTCTATGTGACTGTTGCATTCATAAAGATTCTTCCGCTTTGAATTATGCAAAACAAACACATGCTTATAACAGAGGTTTATAAAACCTTTCGAAGTTGCGAATTATGAGATCTGTGATTTTGGATGACCGCTTACTATAGCGTTAAAATTTTATATGTTTCAGTGCAACAGAATTCTGTCTTTTAATCAAAATGTATACTACAAAATCTTTCTCAAGTGTTTTACGATGTTAATGAAAATGCAACTGTTCAATCACAATCGTCGACAAGGAAAGACGTGAATAACGAAATTAATTAGCTATCATCAGTTCCAAATTATTAGTTTATTGTATTGGTTTCGGTGTTGCGTTTCTATTTATTTCGCAGAATCCATTTTTATATCTAATAGTAGTGTAGATAATTTTTTAATCAAGAAGTTTCATATGTACTTTTTCGAATTGTGTGCGAACTGTTGGTTAGAATGACTTATTTTTGGGACATAAATCTCTATTAGGATATCACATTTGTAGTCTCGCAACGCTTATATAATCTGCTGTCTCTATTAGTCGGTGACCCTTCCACTTATGGGTGATAGCAGTTTATTAGTATTAAGTATATAGTCGAAGCGACCCTATAAGTGTGTCTGGTGGGCTGTTTGACCAGTGAAACCGGTCTGGCTAGTTACAAAAGACATTTAAATAGTTCATTGAGAATCATACATACAATTCAGGATTGAGAATATAAGTAAAGTTACATTATAGTATTGGCAGCTTTAAAGCGCCCGGCAAAAGTTCCGGCCTACGTGAAGTGTCTGGCGGTTTGGATTATTGATTTTTGTCATATCCTTTGAAACATACATGATAATCAGCCCTGAGAATTGAAAAAAAGGTAGAATTAATTTTTATCGACCCTAAGTGCGTGGTACCTCAGAAGGGACCAACAAGTCAAGCTCGCAAGTATGCATACCATAAGAGTACTTACTAACACTACTTTGTCCAATACATTTCATCTTTGACAACATAAGTAACGTTTGGAGACCTTGGGATCTTGGACTATAAGTATAAAAAATATATAAAACTGGAAGTCCATTACAGCATAGGTTGCCCTGTCGATTAGTATTTATATTAAAAACCGATCGACACTACTAAAGGGTCAGTAAGAACCTACCAAGGTTCAAGGACATCTACGCCAGTGTTGAAACGACTGTAAAGAAAAATATGAACAAGACGAATTAGAGGAAGAAAAAATCTCTGTTATTTCAAAGGCGTATCTTCTTGAAACTGATAATGTTATCTTAGCAAGTCGATCTGATGTGCCGGAAAGAAATATCAGCTTAGTGATCCAGTTTTTATGGATGATTCCTACTTTCTAACACTTCCAGTGGTGTTAACAAGAACGAGACATTGGACGATTCAACTATTAGTAGTTCATCGTTATTTTGTCTAACTTCACCTATGCTACTGTTATCGTATTTGATTATTGCTGGCTCTTATTTTAACTGTTAGTGTTGGGCACTGATATCTTGCTTGGAACTTCTCACCTTTCTGGGGTTCAATTCTTTATTTATCAAAACTGAAGTCTAATTCCGTACGTTTTGTGATTCTTTATTTATGAAATACATCCTATATATCAACGAAATATCGTATCTATTTAAAATTTAAGGTGTGTTTGAAATACGTATGTCCTTGAAATTTATTTAAATTTGTTGTGTATTAATATAATATAATTACTTCCTGTTTCAGTATAATGTATATCTGGCATAACTATCATCTTTTAAATTAATCCTGAAATATTTTTAATTTTAGTAATATTTTTTGGTTCAAATGTAATTTTATTTGTTCCGAAATATCCCAAAAAAGTTCCAGCTGTAATTCATTATTTCATGGTTTCACAGATGTACCAATAGTTGTTTGTCTGTATTTCCAAGAATAACTTGATCACAATGATCAAAATCATTCTGTGAGTTTCAAAGAAGTTTTCGTTGTTTATAACATAAATACATTTTTCAATACGTTTTACAATCGTAAAATATCAAATCTTCATTAAATTCTGAGGGCCTTCATTAAAGCTCTTGTAAATTAATGTTTCAAGAATTTTATTAATTACAAAGTGCCTAATATAATAAAAAATATATACGGCAATTTAGTTCCGTAATTTTTTGATGGATGCTGTTTTGTGTATAGAAGACCTTGCTTGTCAAGTGTTATCCTTTCTCTAATCAACATATAATTAAAAAAGAGTACATTTTCGCAATCACCGCCGAATTCTTATCTATATACTTAAAATAATGGTTAATAGATTTAAATGTCAAAAATCGTATAATCATTAGATATTTGTTAGAAAGTCGATTTAATAACTAACAATAATCAAACTGTTGACGTCTTGAAAAACAATATTATGATGTTACAAAATATTTTGGGATCATATCTCCCGAAGGTTAGGTTGTTGATAATTTTATTCAAAAGTTTATTCAAAATCGAAATTATCTGTTTTGAATTTAATTTGACCATGTATCTTGTGAAGATATAATAATTACGTGAATATATTGAATTAGGTTTTGGTGGCAAATGCACATTTCGTGAATAGAACCAGAAACACTTTAGGTTTTGTTCTTGTTGCTTGTTGATTGACAACTCTTGACAACTAATAAACATATTTTTGCCACTTATGCAGGTTTAGTTTCCTCACAGTGTGATTCCTGCGAAAGATATAAACTGAACAATTTCAGTCAAACTTTAAAGTTTGTGACTACCGTCGGCGATTCCATAGCAGCTGTGCCTAGTGACAAAATGAAAGACATATTATATGCATCCAACAATTTTCATATAAGAATGCAATTTACAACGGAGTACAACGAGAGTATAAACTTTTTAGATATGACATGACACCAAACTCCACAGTAAAGCAACTATTTATAATGAATGGTATACAAAACATGGTCGGTAAGATATCTCAATTTTAATTCCAATCATCCACTATCCCAAAAAAGATTTAATACGATTGGCAGACAGAACGGTCAAATTATCTGCCAAAAATTTTAGGTATTTACGGTGGACAAACCCCCATTATCTAAAAAACCGGGTGCGAGTAGGGCTCGCATACAAAGAGTTTCTTACCACCTTTGAGATTTGATAAAATGTAGGTAAATCAAAGTATATATTTTTCTAATATTTCTATTTTAAGCATCCAAGAATGAGTAGATTTTCTTATATTTTCCTTAATATCTTTTAAATTAAGCGTTTTAAATTTATAAAAAATATACACTTCTATTTCCCACAACCAGCCTGTTTATTTTAAGTGCTACATGGTGCTCTGGAGTTTTATGAAAATATTTATTTAATTTTCTAATTTGACCCCCAAAATTAAGATTAGGATTTTTGTAGTTTGGGGAATAAAGGGGGGAATGGGTAATTTTTTAGATATATTTTTTTAAATATATTTTAAAATATTTATTTAAAAAGAATAAAAAATATATTAGTATTTGTCATAATGAGCCCTTTGACTTGATATATTAATTGATCCGTTATTATCAATTATAATTTTTTATTTTCCATTTAATTCTATAATTTGCCCCCCAAAATGAATATTAGGGGTTCTCCTTACTTTTGTTGTAAAGTTCAGGTGAGGCGCAATACCTGTATTTTTTTAAATTTTACAGCTTATGGTTTCGGAGATAAGGGGGAGAATGTGTAATGTTTTTATATTTTTGTTAATATCTTTTAATTAATTTATTTTAAAAATATGGAAAAAATATATTTGTTTTCGTCATATTGAGCCCTTTCATTTGATATGTAACATGGTGAGTTAGAAACAATTTTAATTTTATATTTTCCATTTACTTCTGTAATTTGACCCCCAAAATTAAAAGTAGAGGTTTCTCCTTATTTTTCCAGTAAACTTCAGGTCAGACCCTATACCTCCAATTTTTTCAAAACTTTACGTTTTATAGTTTCGTAGATTCTTTTTGATTAATTTTTCTGTAAATATGAAAAAAAAATATTTGTGTTCTTCAGAATTTGGACCTTTCATTTGATATATTTCACGATGCGTTTAAAAAAAATTATTTTTAAATTTTCATTTAATTCTATAATTTGACACCAAAATTAATATTATTGGTTTCTCTTTATTTTTCTTCTAAAGGTCGCGCAACGATCTATATTTCCTATTTTTTTTAATTTTAGGTTCAGTAATATCGGAGATCAGAGAGGGGGGGGAACAGTCGATTGTTTTAGTTTTTCCCCCAAAAAGTATCCCAAAAATCAAAATTTCTTCTTTTATGATATGTACTCCGGATCGGGTCACCAAACTATACATTGATAACAAATTTCAACCTCTTCCGTTAAGTAGTTTAGGAGAAAATTGCTGTGATGTGACAGAGGCAGAAATCCGGAGTGATATTATAAGGGTATCCGTATATTGTATATACGGAACCCTAAAAATACCAAACGTTTCAAAGTCGATTCTGACTTCGTTGTCAATGGCTTTAAAATAAAGGTTTTTCCTAGGTTTTCTCTTATGACGTTAATGGGATCACTGAAACAGCAGAATTCTTTGATCGCATTTTTGGCGAATGCGTTATCTTATAACAAAGTCGTAACGCCACTTATAAATTGTAAAGACAACTCTTTCAAATTCGTCCAACTTGAAAGCTAACATATACATTTTTTTGTGCTACCTATATATTTAAAAGAACAAATTTTCTCTTATGTCATCTTAAATGTCAAATCAAACTTTCAATTAGCAATTTATATTTTCAATACATATTTTAAAGCCATTGACAACGAATTAAGAATCGACTTTGAAACGTTTGGTATTTTTTTTCAATATACAGCTTTTTATTTCGATTGTAGTGTTATTTCCCAAGAAAACATAAAAATAATCAAGAATATGCCACAAATATCATTGAGAAGAGAATTGTAATGTCAAGTAAGGATTTTCAACAGTTATAGATTAAATGTCAATTTTTGATTGTCAAAAATTAAAATTGTGAATTTTTCCTGTGACATTCATTTTGAACTATTCCAGGTCTCAAAAACTTTGATAACAGTTTCACTATAGATTTTTAGCAAAGAATATTTTCTGGTTTTTTCTCATTGAAAATATCTTTAACATGATAATTTCTATTATTTAGAATTTGTTACCAAAATTTATATTTTAACTAAATATTATATGCTTGTTAAAGCGAAACATTAAACAATTCAAAAAATATGTAAAAATACTTTTCGAGTGAGATTAGTTTAGACGTTCTATTCCTTAAAAAACGTAAAATTCCTTGACGTTGCCCAAAATGACGTGAAATGGTAGTAAACCTTTCTCAAAATTTCCTTGGACTTCCATCGTCATTCACCTGGTGATGATAGTAGATCCAAAGCTATTGAAACATTGTGAGATCAATCATTTGAAGACTTCGAGGACCGACTTACATTGTCTACCAGCTTTATACTAACACTGGAGACTCGGTATCAATAGGTAGTAAACCTATTTTAAGAAATAATTGAGAGTGATAATTTTATACATGACGTACATAATGCCACAAAGAAGACGACGGAAAAGATGCTCTTTGAAATGCAGAATTATTTTGAGATTTTACAGTTTCAATTTGGACACAATTTTACAAAATGCAAAAACTAAAAAAGTCGAATTAGAAAAAAATATTTATAATATTATTCAGTTAAGAATTTCAATGACAAAGCCTACGCCTGATTATACTAGAGTGCCTTTCGACATTCAGTTATTTTCATTTCTCGCCGGCACTAATTATTCTAAATTATACGTACGCATAAAATCTGTGATTCATTAAAATTTACTGTCCCGGTATATGCTCCGTTCGGTAGTACTGACTAAACAGTGAGTTGCCGAGGGGTTTCCCTAGACCTTCGAAACGCAGTTCAACATTCTTTGTTATACAGAATTAATAGGCCCTGTATATAGCCTTTTTGATCCAATGAACTGTTTAAAAACAACCGGTCTTCATATGGGAGAATCAGTCGCACCGATTACCCGACAGTAGAGTGCAGAGATGACCATCATGTTTGGTGTTAGAGTGTTTTTATTAATTTTGTTGGTTTTTGCAGTGTTGACGAATGGATTTCCTCATAAAAATTGTAAGTTCTTTGACAGTATTTTTATAAATAAGGTTTTATTAGGTTTTATGGAAAATATTACAAGTAGTAACATTAACTTACAATATAAAGACAATATAATTATATTTTAGAAATAGAAAATTAATTCTTTGAAATTTTTTTAAAATTGAAAAGTTAGATTATAGCAAATTATTTTTATTAATTTTACAGAATCATTTCGTTAAGTATGTAGTGAATACATCATCAAAAGTGGAAATGTAACAGAACTGAATCCATCTTTTATTCAATCAAGTTATAAAAATTTCAATAAAATAAGTATTTAGTTTGAATGCTAGAGTAGTAATAAATGAATTAGTCAGGCAGCAATATATTCCTTTATTACTTTAAAATATAATTCCATCTCTATCAAGAATGACCGCAGTAAGTTTTGGAAAAGTTGTAAAATAAATAAAATGATCGCTTTAATTAAAAAATTATGCTTACAGAATTTTATAAATTAAAAAGCTAGAATTTTATCTTTGTATTATTTAATTATTTTAATTTGCACAAAACCAAAACAAGTATTGGAATCATTTACTTTAAGTTTAATTATTTAATCTTACAAATAGATATATTCAATTAGAATGTGTGTTAACTGTCACAATCTTGAAATAAATTTTTAGTTACTTTCCGAAATTTTTATTTAATATAGAATATAAGTTTATGTTAATTAAAAGTCCAAAAAATTTAAAATCAGGTTTTTTTCTTTTCCAAAGTAGTTAAATTATGTAAGTAATAATAATATTTTGTATTAGAATTTTTCTTATACTCAATTTTACGTTGAAATAATGCATAGACCGAGGAAGATTAATAAGTAAATTTTGTCTATTATATCATGATTTGTTTTTAATTTGTCAAGAACAGTCTAGTGAAACACAAATGGATTTCTATTTCAAAAAAGGAGAAATTTAGTATTTATCATTCTAAATAACGTCTTAAATAACATATACAAAATAAAATGAAATTTAAATTCTGTTTCGAAATAAAAATAATAACATATAATTTATTTTATTATGAAGTTTATTAATTTTTGAAAATCTAATATTTTATTGAAATGAATAAAGCAAGAAAAGTGCACAGGTAATGAGTATAACTTTCTTGTGAATCCACATTTTTAACATGTAAATTTAAGTTTTAGGTAGATACAGAACTATGTTGATTGAAATAAAATAGCAAATATTACATGTTACAATTCTTTGCAAAAAAATATACCTATAATATTTAGACAAATAGCAAAATCTTCTCTCATATTTATATATTTTTTAAAAAATTCAGTAACTATCAACAAACAAATAATAATTTATAAATTTAGAAGCTAAGATCTTTTCTAACTGGGACAGTTTATTTTCAAATACGCATTGTACTAAAATCTTTTAAATTATATATTTGAAAATTTAGTCGGTGGCATCAGTGAATGATAGATTTGTCTAACTTCTAAAAGATATTTTTTAATGGAGCTGAAATTCTGAACTGGCTTTATATATTTTGGTTTAGGATTTTCTGTGTTTCTGTTTCTATGTATGGCGTATTTACACTTAGTTTTCTTAATATTATAACATACGAGTATATTTAATATATGTTAAATATCAAGACAGTACCATAATAATACGAATTAATAGATTTATATGATTTGGAAAATTGGGAGAAAATTAGAGTTAGGAAGTTATAAAAATATACTAACTTTTCGAGATTTTTCAATCCATTGAACGCAAGACAATATATTGTTTCTAGTCGAAAACCTTCATCAGTTGCTCTCCCCTCAACTGATTGAATTTTCGAATAATTATTTATGTATATAGTACATATAACTGATTTTATTTGTTTTATCGCAATGCATTCAATGGATTGCAATCTCGAAAAGTTCGTATAGTAATTTCTTTGACAGGTTTTCTTAAACCTACGAATTTTATCGTTATATGTACTATATATATAAATAATTATTCGAGAATTTAATCAGTTGAGGGGAGCGCGACTGATGAAGTTTCTCGATAGAAACAATATATTGTCTTGCGTTCAATGGATTGAAAAATCTCGAAAAGTTAGTACCTATCCTAATTTCTTTGACAGGTTTTAGTAACCTACGAATTTTTCCGTTGATTTCTATCCTAGGAATCACAGGGAAACGGCGTTACACACAGTACGACTCCCGATTTGGAGTCTCTGTGAGCTAGATTTTCCTGAAACTTCTGGATGTCGGAATACATTTCGCGATAAAACATATAACAATATAGTTCACATTTTATTGAATTTTATTTACACTTTTTTTCCTGAAACAGTTCATACATTAAGGAATTTAACTGAATATATGTGAAGAACACTATCAATAAACCGAAATGATTTTCTACATTTTATTTAATATCAAATAAATTTAAGTTAGTCATAGAAATAGACTTTAAAATTTTGAATATGGTTTTTTGTCATTATTATGGTAACAATTTTAAAAACCCGACTTGGTAATATCTCTTAAGTTGTGTGTGGGGCTTATCAGAAAAAAAATTCAGCTTTTTTTAATGAGGAAATTTCTTGTTACGATTTTGTTAAATATTTATATTTACTATTAACCAATTTCTGTCTATGATTCGGTGTGTTTCAGTTATTCTTATTAATCTTATGGAATTCTAAAAAAACCACGGACTGATATTCATTATAATATATATTTAAATAATAATTTGATGGCCGTTAAGGAATGTTCTTAGTTAAGAGATTAAATTTTAATTTGTATCTGAATTAGATTCTGATATTTAGTCAAACTTATATGTTGCTGTTGTATTACTCGAATTTACATTTTTTAATAGATTATTTTATTTATTATATTATAATAGGTATATATTGGTCGGTTTCAATATCAATTGATTTTCTCCAAATAAGTGCTACAGAAAAACCGTAAATTCCTCGGGGCAATGGTTAACTGATTGGATAGATTGCAATTTATTGTAGTTACATTCATAGTCGATAAATATGTTCTTAATAGCAGCTGCTATATTTTTTTTGAGTAGGCAACAGCAAAATATTTTCAAAGAAGAACCGGTTTTCTAGAAAAGTTAAATATATTTTCATGAACCGTTTTGTTGATACACAAATCAGAGTTAACTAAAGCACTAACCCATTAGCTTATTTTGACTATAATTTATGAGGGCCCGACGGCACTTTATCAAATAATAAACATGTTAATAGTAAGATTTCAAAATTAAAATACAAAATGATGTAGTCTGTCAACTGGTACGATTATTAATAATTAATCGTAGTTTTATACAGCGTAAAACCAAGAGGCGAGAAACCTACTGCTGATAGGAGTATATCAAAATACCAGATGTTTGTAAATTATTCAGCTTATCTCTAAACTTAAAATATATATCAAGATCATTATTTTGAATGAATGAATTTGATAAGAATCTCCGTTTTCACATTTTATTTATAGAAAATTAAGGAAATTTGCCTAGAAAAAAATAAATTCCCTTCACAAGTAAATTATGCGAAGTCATAATTTGATATATAGATCTGTCACATTAAGAGTAGTCAGTCAACCAAGACCTTCCAGACGTAAATTGGTAAATGTTCAACCAAATTATAACTTGTTAGATTGCTTCGAAATATTTGAAGCTGTGCTTATTAAGCTTCTCAAATTTATTTCTGACTTATTGGTGTTATTTCCAAAGATCACCAATATTTTCTTGGCGTTCTAAGAAACACTCCTATTCTCTGTTTGGGATTTTTTAAATCAGAGAATTTTGAAAATCGAATTTGACATTTCAGAATATTGTTATTGTTAATGTTAGGTTAAAGACAGATATTGAGATTTCAAATCAATGAGAAAATGAGACACCAATCTCTAACCATTTATTGGTATACTTATATTTTAGTCATATTACTATAAAGTTAAATATTCAATAGAAATATGATGTGATGACAATTTATTAACGACAAGAAAATTGAAGTGAAACCTGAATATCACCACAGACATTCTTTTGGGAGGACATTCAAAATGAAACATTGTGGCAAAGAATTCTGAAGCAAAATGCAGAACAAAATATATAGTGTGCATTTATCCTTATCAGTCTTATTGTGTACAATACTGTATAAAACTACCTTAGGTAAACAAAAACATCTAGTATGTGATAACATTTTAATTGGCATTATTATCTGGAGCCTGACTAAAAAACTTCCTAAACTTTCGTAGAAACTAAAATATTTTTAGCATTCCGACCTTTTAGTGCAGGGCATAGTGGCATTCGTTTGCAAAGTTGTTTTATTTTTTTAAATGTCCGGGAGGTCTTCTTGATTATAAAAGTGTAAGATGACACTTGATATATTTTGACGGTGTTGTTTAAACAACGAAAAACTATATAGCATAGAAAAAATGCTTTTTTGCAATTAATTAATTTTTTTTATATTCTTCACAATATTTCGAATGAAAAAGTTCCTCACACCCATCATCGTATCTCCAACCCATTAATTGTTATGAATTTTTCAAAATTGGAAATCGCCGAAATTCCTAATTTTCTTGAATTAAATAATATACCTTAAAAATTGGAATGTTATAATTTTTATTTTTTTAACCAAAATTTCAACTATATTAAACAAAATAGCGTAAATAGATTTTAAAAATTTTGTTTAGTTCTATGTTTTTTTACACTATAACAATATGCTTCCTAGGCGCATGCACTTTTGAGAGAGGATTATCTTTATCTCATTCTCATCTCGATGTATAAGATGAGTAAGAGAAAGGCAGACGACGCACTTGTAAAATTTTTTCTCGGTTTTTCAGCGGTAATACGATATAAAAAATAACATTACTGTTTCTCATTTATTAATATAAAATTTTTACATTAAATTATATAAGAAACTGTAACGTTATTTTTTTTAACGTATTACCCCTGAAAAACCGGATACCTACACCACTTGGTAAAATGGACTCAAAATATTGATTTTGTTTCTGATAATCCAAATATTAAATTTAAATTATTATTTCAATCATTTATTATTATTTTTTATGCATTTGTATTAAAAATAACGTATGACGCTATGCATAATCAGCAGTTAAGTTTTTAAAGGGCTGATTATGCCTTTATGTTATACTATTATTAAGTAGAAAATTGTATATCCAGTCTTTATCCATTTCATGTAGTATTTAAGTGCCCAGGACAACATTTAGAGTAATCCCGGCCCTGCTTAATTGCTTATTTCTTGAAGTTCATTACATTCCCTGCCGTACAGAAACGCTTAAAAAACATTATCGAAACTAAATTACCTTCACGACGGAGTATAATTCAATTACCTACATTGTCATCTCTCTATAAAGTGCATTGGAACTCTATGGAAAGCGTTCTGTATACAATTTGTGTTGCATGCACTTTATGTCTGTTATATGCCTTACTAAATTATTTTAACACCGAACGGAACACTTAAGTAATTACCGTTGACTTTGATAGTTGAACATGTTACTATTTTAGTATCGGTCTAGGTCTATAGGAATTCTTAATATATCAAAGGGTTTGATCTGATGGACATAATGTTAATAATTGAATCAGAAGAGCCAATGAGAAAGGACGACTATGATGGCGAAGTTAATTTCAATGTAGAATAATGTTTTATTATGTAAAGCTTTTGATGCACATTTATTATAGGAGAATATCTATGTGGTTCATAATAAATATTGGTTACTGGATACAAATTTGAAAATATCGTCATGATTTGTTTTAAAGGACAGAGTGTTACGTTCAATTCAGAAAAGATAAAAATCCATTTAGAATCTATTGACTTCTTAACAAATGCATTCTTTGCAACATTCTTGCCGTAGCGTCGGTTAAGTCTGTTTGGTTCGTGGTAAGGTGTTAGGCTATTTTTGTAAATCATGTTAATCATTAAAGTTAGAATAAGCTTATATTGTGTTTCTTCACCATCATATCTTCTTTCTTCTTTTGTCTGTTTTAAGTACACAATATCAAGAGTGATTTTAGTACAAATTATATGTCTCCCTTCCAGAACTCTGAATCTATATAACACATCTTTTGTTGTTTGTTTCCTCCTCTTATTGAAAATGTGGCAATCCTGGGCATAAGACTCAAATGTAAAAAAGTTCTGAAAATTATTTTACAGTAGTTTTTGATGTGATTATTTTTGTGAGTTTCATCCTATTTTCATATTAACACGTATATAGTAAAAACTGTATAAAATTTTAACTAGAAAATCCAAAGCTATATTTACTTTTGTGCATTTTATCAGCAAAAACAGGTACACAATTTCTGTATATTAGTCTTTACATGGCGTTTAAAAAAACCTGCGTCAAAGCTGGGGTTGAGCTTTACCTTCTAACAATAAGAAAAAAGTGCTTTAAAGCATTTCCCCAGAAAAATATGGTGTTCAAGATAGAATGTTAAACATATTCTGTGCTACCACCACTGCAATTCGTATGATTAAGGCACTGAAAATACAACGTTTTTGTCTTCTTCAATGCTCTTCGGACTTTACTACATCTGCGAAAGAAAAAATAAAAATGACATTATGGCTTAAAAAGGATGCTTCATATTTTGGTACACTTCTAATGCCTGCTAAAGAAACAAGTAGGCTATGAGATAAGTTAAAAATTAAATTTGACATTATAGCTTGTAAAGATATTTTGATGTTCAAGTGGGACTCTGCCATATTTGTATATATGCTAGTAGGTATTAATAAATTTAATATTCTTAAACAATGACGGAAGGTTAGACGGTTTTGAAGAATTTGTCGAATAATTTTAATAACTATGTTTCGCATGTTTTGTGGAGATTTTGGTCTGGTTTTGTAGTGTTAGTTGTTTATGTTAGAGGAGAACTGTGGGTGTCATGTATTATAGGGCTTAAGATCTAAGCCGGTGTTGTTTTGGACAAGATGTGAAAGATACTCGTGTAGTGATTATTAATGGTTCTTAAATGTATTACCTTTTTCTATCGACTTCAAAAGACTCGGAAGTATTGATTAATGTTTGTCATACTTAGCGTCCTCTGTATTAAAAATTTTACACGAGCAGTAATTGAGTTGGTATCATTTTACAAGAGTTCATGAGTTGTTCCTACGGATTCTGTCCCATAAAAGAATTTTGCCATTTTGTTCATACAAGTAAAGTACTACTACTGGATTTTGAAGAGTAATTGAAAATCGTTGTATTTTTATACGTGTGCGAAAATTCTTATTCTTATTCTCATTGGGTTCATTTCTTTTGGTTTATTAATTTTTCACGTCATTATTTTCTGTCTATTAAAGGTTTAAAGAAAATAAATGTTCATGAATATCCGTGTCGACAATTTTCCCCAAAACGCCTTGATTTGTTTAAATGTTTAACACCCTTTTTCTAGAGAACGAAGATTTTCCGTAACTATGTTAATAGAAATTATTTCGTAGTTTTGGATGATAAATCTCCAAGACATTTTTTGTAACACCCTATATTATTAAACGGAATGAATTCAAAATGACAAAAAATATGCAGATTTGAGATATAAAGATGAACGCGAATTAAACACTTAACAATAACATGTAGAAATCATTTAGCGTAACAACCTCGAGAAAATGATATAATATTGAAAGAAATAAATTATAATACAGGATATTAAAAAATATGTAGGTATTGCCTTTTTTTGCATGAATGTATTTATTTGAGTCGTAACAGAACACACATTTTCCGTTTCCCGTGTAACCTGTTTAGAAAGGAAATTAGAAATGCGCTTCTGCTTGTTTGCAAAATGGGGTGCACCTACTTATCAACTTTGATAAAATCTAGTAAATAATATTCACCAACGATACAAAGTAGGACCTTTAGCTATTTGGTATTTATGGATATTTACGACACCAAAAGTATATGTAAGTTTCTATTACTATCGATTTCACAAGGCAGCAAACATATATATGTTTAGTTGGTTGACCTTAATATACAAATTTGATGGAAAACTCCTAGAAGTCATATTACTTTCAGAATTGTATAATATTCAACTATTCTAGGTAACTGTTGCTTGTATAATAGCTTTTATAATGGGAACAATACCAAGGACTTTGTTAAAATGGTGAAAACACTTTCATTTTTGTTTTTTAAATGTACTGTATCGTAGATAATTGATCTCTTTAGATTTAGATTTTTCTACAACAATTAAGGTTAAGTAATTTCTGAATTACTGAGAAAGTAAATTGCTATTTTGATTATTTATATAAAATAGACAATGTAGTTAATTGAAAATTGACGTTAATCAAGGACAATTTGTTGCCTTTTTATTATAGTAAAAATCTCTCACATGATTAACTGATAGAAAGGAGCCTTAAAGGTAGAAGCCCATTAGCAACACGCCACACCATGCTATCACACGACATGCGACAATTTTGTATGCGTATATTCTGTCGTTTATTTACATGTGCTGTGAACACACTTGACCGATGCGATAATACAATACGCCACGCCACTTGACATCACGTCGTCCTACGTGTGACGATTCAAAATGTTCAGATTCTGTCGTCACGTGTTGTTTCCTGCCTTTCTCTCTCAGCAGCAGTTAATTTCTCTTTCATTTGTTTAATATTTTGTCAGATATGTTACGGAAACAATGCATCATGAATGAAAACTGTCGATTGAAAAGCCATGGCAGTACAAATTCTTCTATAACGTACATTCTGCACATTATAGAGACCAAAATATGCGCCATGAATCATGGGAGAGATGCATGAAAAACACCACATTGTTCTCGGTTTCTAATTATTTCCAACCGCACATTCTTCTAACCCCGCATGTTTATAATTTCAGAGTTGTTTTCAGTTTGTGTGTTATTATTTAAGTTTCAAGTACTTCGTGGTATTTGTTAATTTCTTTGTTTCTTCGTCGATTAGATTAATTGTAATAAATTTACTTCCCTTCCTACTCCTACGCAATTATAGCCTGAATTGTAGCAAACAGTTCGATTTCCTGAATTTTTTAGTTTTTTAGACTTTACTAGTAAATGAACGGTTTGTCTATACTAATACCATAAAGAGGTAAAGTATGTCTGTAGAGGGTTATCTATGAACTTTCTGAATTCTTTTACTAATAAAATGCTGTACTATTCCTGAATGACATAGACTACAATTGATTTTGATGTACCTAAATAACTTTTTAGTTCGAAATGTCAGTATTTGTAAACCAGGTCGCAAGAAAAGTTCTACTTGGCTCTTTACGTCGTCATTCCATCTTGAGAAGATCGTAGTTTGTTTTTGAAGCTTCCACCCTTAACGTCCATCTGTAAAAAAATTACGGGAACCTTAAATTAGTTTAGTAGAACCAATTGGTTCACAAATTATAAGTCCTAATTAATTAAAATAAACGCAATAAATCCTAATATATTATATTGATACTTTTATTATACTAGAAAGTTAGTATTAGCCACTACCTTACACGCCTCACAATGGTAAATACATAGCTTTTTTCTTGTTAATTCTGACGCGATGATTTTCTTAAAAAAGTACTTCAAAAATATAATTGTTATCTTTTTTTTATGTATTTTATCTGCTGTAACACGCGAAACATTTTCTCAAAAAAATGGAAATGGTATCGAATAACATTTACCTATCATTATTCAGCGCAAGCTTAAACTTTTCTAACCACTCTGTTTAAACTTTTAAATTTTTCGACTTTATATGTAAAAGAAAAATAACGGTATTTTTTAATAAGGGGGATATTATTCTAGCTCGTACAATATACATGGGACGTTTGAGGTATCAAAATCTTCGTCTGGAAAAGAGCTTTCAAAATATTGCCGGCTAAATTCTAAATTCAAAATGGCGGCTCCTATATGACGATTAGAAAATGGAAAAAATTCAACTGTTCAGTTACCTAGTGACTCTGGGGAGTAGGCAGATTGAGGCGCCGAGTTCGATCTAGACTCTGAAACTCTTTTTCACTTTTGTCTCTTGATAATGGCTCCAAAGCAGGAGCCGAAACGTCGAGCATTTACTAAATTCAGAAGCGTTTCTCACCCAGAACCTAGCCTAGTTCATAATAATGACGGCGGAAGCCTCTCAGAACATATATATATATATATATAATAGAATAAAAAATTCTAATTTATAAAGGTGTGTTTTAGAACATGAAACATATGTTGCTAGAACCGCGGGGTTCAATCTTGTACATTATAGCATTCAAATTATACATTTTGGAACAATTTATTGAAAATTTATTTCTCTTGAAGACTGATTTTCAAAATTTCTTAAATATTAATAGTTTCCTAGTTAATATAACTAAAATAGTTTTCAAATAAATTGGGAATATCCCATACAATATGACAACGGTATCATTATAGATGATGAAAACGTATTTCCCTAATTTCATGTAAAAAACTTAAGCATTATGAAGATAATAGAAACCACAACAGTAGCCAATAGGTAGCTACTTACTGAGATAATTTTGTGATGTTAGCGCACTGACATCTGTTTTTGTTTAACTTATGAAGAACATGATCCGGACCTTAGGACATCCAATTCACTTCATATATTACCAAGTCAATGACAAGCAAGAAATCTACCAAGTTAACCTTCAAGTGTTTATTTCCAACGAAATATAAAAATTTTATTTAAATTTCATAAAATAAAAACAAGTGAATAACAAAAAAATACAAAGTATGACTGGGCAGTTCTCATTACAATAAATCGCAATTAAAATTGATCCACAATAGACTGTATTAGGTGTATTTTAGACACGCATTGTTAATTTTATTATAATGATGGTAATTGTCAAGGTTAGTGGTGATATGAAGAGGTCACGGCTCTGCGGTGTTTTTAATGTATCAATAGGTACGGTCTTACCACATATGCAATTTGATGTTATTGCGATTATCGGAATGAATTGCAGTATACAAGGGGGGCCACTCATAACGAAACATAAAGAATCAAATAAACTTGTTGTTTAGGATCTATCACCTTATACGAAACCTAATTTTACTGCACAGAGTGTTATTTCTTTTGGCATTATTTAATTGTAAAGAATCTACATCTTAAAGTGAAAATCAGTTAGATTTTAAAACTTTTATTGTTCATAGTTTTAAATAACAATTAAATGGAATAAATTCGATAACGAATAAGGAAGGTGTGTTGGGAAAAACGCTTGGACGAGTCGAATTGTATTTTAAATGCATATTTTTTCAACAAAAAAAATATATAGGGTGTCTCATGTGACAGTGGCCAATATCAATTTTCTTATTTTAAATGCAAGCCCCGGTATATTATTTATTTTTTTGATTCTCCAGAAAATTCTAGACATAATTCATGTACAATGTCCTACACCTATCTTCAACTGTTTCGGAAATATTAAGTGTTTTCAGAGTTATTACAAAAATTAACATTACAAAAAGAAAATTAATTTATTTCACAAATTCGCTATATTACACTAAAAACCTAAGAAGTAATACTGATTATTTCTTAATAATATAAAAAAAAACAAAAAACCATTAATGTTAATGTAGCAAATGTTCAAAATGCTAATCTGGTATAGAAATGTCTTCTAAAGTTACTCAACATCTCATGCGTGACTGATCTAATCGCAAGCGTGATTCGTCTTTTTAGGTAAAGTTGAGGGGTTCAGTTTTGTATGCAGTACTTTTGACATATCCCCACAAATAGTAGTAGAATGGCGTCAAATAAGGAGATCGCGCTGGCCATTCTTTCGATCCGCGCCTCCCAATCCATCGATTTGGAAAAATTGGGTTCAGGTACTGCCGGACATTGATTTCGTAATGCAGCGGTGCTCCATCTTGCTGAAACCATATTGTGTTGGAGGGAACTTGTGGGGTTACTGTTACAGTTGTAAATATTTATATCGATTCAAGTTGCCATCAATGAAAAAGGGACCTACGATATGATTTCCACCAATCCCTGCACAAACATTAACTTTTTCAGCATATTGCGTATGTTTCTCTGTCATCCAATGAGGATTCTCATTAGACCAATAGCGGCAATTTTGAAATACGATTTTTCATAGAACATATTTTTATCTTTGTCATCAATGTGTGCTTGGCGAATATTTGCATTTATTTTATTTCAGCATTGTCGAGTTGTCCAGGTTTAAAGCAATGCAGTTCATTTCATTGATTTTATATATTTTCTGAAAAACATCCAGTGCTTTACGATGATGTGGTTGGCATTGTAACTCCTTAAAACAAGATGATTTCACTTTATTATGTGGAACTTAATTTCTGCTTAAAATATGACGCTACTTCGCCTAAAACGAGGTACGGAGCAGTATGGACACATTGAGTAGCTCTAGTTAGTGCTCTTCAACCCCAAATTTAGCGTTCATTAGAGAAGTAACGAAATCCTTGAGATAACTGCATTGGGTTTTTAGCCTAGTGCAATTGACGAATCCGGATTTGTCAGTGTTTATGTAGAGGCAAGAAAATTAACCACTAGTGCATGTCTCACTTCAGTTTGAAGTTT
Organism: Octodonta nipae; assembly: GCA_034190945.1. Lineage (NCBI taxonomy): Eukaryota > Metazoa > Arthropoda > Insecta > Coleoptera > Chrysomelidae > Octodonta > Octodonta nipae. The sequence goes on along the minus strand of CM067219.1, from coordinate 26,716,870 downwards.
TGAAGCTCTCCTGTTCGGATTTCTCAGAATGGTTTGATATTATACAACGTTAGTAACACCCACTCTTCCACTTCTTCTATTCGGTAGAAAATTCACCAAATTTGCTTATGAAATTCTTTCACTGTAACAATAGTTCTAGCCCAGTCAATTTCTAAAATTATTCTTCGATTTATTATTTGATTTCACACATTTGTTATGCCGCAATAAATAGACTAGTTTTGAAACCGGAAATCAAGTCTTTATTTTACACAGTGTACAGCGTTTCGACAGCAAAGTGTTCATATTTTTAAGTAAGCCAGAAACCAGCTATAAACCTTAGAGTATGAGCCACAACGGCAGATCATTAATTCACGCTGATATTATATTTTTATAGGCCTGACAACAAAGACTCCTAGCTTATATTACTATGATTCATAAATATTTTATCTGAAATACCAGAAAATTTTATTCAAGAATTGATTATAACATAACAATATTTAAGAACTCACAAAAGTTTATCTTTCTTTGGATATACTATTTGGAAAATTGCTACCTAACTTATTTAAGAAAGGAAATCAATTAATTTGCCTTTTAAAACAAATATGAATCTTGGTAAAATAGTTAAAAATAACAAATAATACAAAACTTATAACATCGCGGAAACATTGTTCAATAAAAATATGTTTTTGTTAGTAACGTATTGAAAAAAAACACAATTTTTTTTTTAAATTTACTGACCAATTCAAGCCAAGATCTATAGCTTAGTGGACATTTGTTCAACTTATAGTACTTTCTTTGGTAATTAATATCTATTTTATATTCGTTTTTAGCAATTAATACAAATTAGAAGCGTTAAATGTAAATTAATATAATTCACACATTAACTGTTTCTATTCTATTATGTTAAACCAATCAATTTCGTTCACACTATACTGACCAGTCATTTAATAGCGTCATGGTTACTCATGCACGATTTCCTGCTTTTGTGTTTTCCAATATTTACTTTAAAATTCGTTTTTTGCCTTATTATCATAAACAAATTAGAAATGTATATTTGAAAAATTCCCATGCATTGGAAAAATAATGCATTTACATTTTAGTTAAAAATATTTCAAAATATTGCGATTCATTGGACTTAATAAGCACTGATTCGAAATGACTCTATTTTAAAATGGTTTGATTTTTTCAGATCCTGATATGGTGCTCTTTCTTAAAAAAAGATAATTATTTTATTACCTCTTATCATCGAAACCCCTTTATCTATTTCTATAGTTAACCACTTAACTTCCCTCATTCGTCAACCGTTTTTTAGACGCCTTGTGGTTCTACACATTTCTCTCTAAGCTTCTGGTACGCTACCGTATTTCGGGCAATCTTTTTTTTTTGGCCTTTTTTATTTGAATGATTTTTACAGTTTATTTATTCCCAAGATAAGTTATTATTTAGTATGATTAATTTCTCGAAAGGTTCCAAGGTTGGCAACGTAAAATAAAATATTATAACAATATTTTAACTGACCGGCGCATTCCTTTTGGTGACTTTTATTTTTCTGTTATATGTTCAACAGTGACTGACTGTTGGCATTTGTGTTCTGTATCATCTTGCGTGAATGTTTGCTGGGCTCTTGTTGTTTTAGTTTTGTAATTTGATGGGTACCCTACTGTCCACTGTCATGTGAGTGATTTAACAGATGTTTAATTTTAACTTATTCGAAGTATATAGTATTGCGTTTAAGCGACGAGACAAGAGATATTTTAATTAGATCAGTTGTGTACAAATTAAATACTATACTAGCAAAAACTTTCTCATTTCTCATTTTTAACATTCGAGCTTCGTATTTAAATTTGAAGCTCATTTGGATGTGGCTATCAAATTTAATTACTATAGGCCTTTTCATTTTCGAAAATTTTTTGTTCTCATGCCTCATTTTTTCAGGCAGTTTTCACACCATTGGCATATAAATACAATGTTTTTTCCCGAAAAAAATGACAGAAGTTGACGCATGCTCACTAAAAATTTTTGATTGCGTCTTACCACAAATCATCAAATCTTAATTGTGATCCACGGTCTATAAACTCTATACGGCTTAGATCATGTACCTCCTAGATATAGTCTGTCATGCACAAAATTGTGGCAACGCTAGAAAGAGAGGGCAATAGAGACAGTAAGAGGCTATTTCACTTAGTGGGTGGAAGCAGCCAATGAACAACATGCTGAACGTGTTTCATTGGAAGCAGCTCCTAACCGAGTGAAATAGCGTCTTGCCCTCTCTCTCTCTCTCCACAAGGTACAAGCTCAAAGCTATATGGTTGCCTACTCCTTCGTACTAGATTGCGTCACAAGTGTCTTAAATTTATTTGTGTATTAATGGTTAACTACATCTATCTATGCCTTTATTGAACTCAGAAGTTCGAAATGTATTATTAGTTTTTATTATTGAATGCGAAAATGTTTTTTAATATGACTGAAACGAACTGCTATGTTGCTGTTTTTGTTTTAAAATTTTATAGTCATTTAATAGCAACAGTAAATCATTTAAATTATCTATTGAATTATTAAACAAAATAAAACTATAAAGAACCCTAGTTAATTTTTCGATATCTATTAACAACTTATTAAGTAATTCTAATTAAGACGCAAGGTTTCTGGTTTTAAGATATTTATATAGACAATGTCTTCGAACCTACTCTTCGTTGGGTTTAGACTTAAATTATTTCTTTTGATTAAATTAAATAATATCTGTATATAGTAAGCGGGAAGCCAATAACACCAGAGATGTAAAAAATTTAACGTAAAGTTGCAGCATCGTATGATTTTCACTTCGCAATATTTTGAATTGAGACACTATTCGCGGGCTAACTTTTCATTGGCTAGTTCAGAGTAGGCAAACGTATAGAGTTTACGGACCGTGATTGGGATCAAAGTGATAAGGCTATCTATTTTCAATTTAGTTCTGTGATCAATAACTTATATCTGAAAGTTTATTTTGTTCTGTTATTCCAACCTTAGAGCTTGAATCTTCTGGAGATATGCAGTGCTCAAATGTGGTGGTAAGACTAAAGAGAAGGAGGACAATAGAGAGAGTAAGTTGATATTTCACTCGGTTAGGAACTGCTTCTAATGAAATACAATTAGCATATTGTTCATTGGCTGCTCAACACCACCTGTTACTGTCTCAATTGCGCACTCTTTCTAGCATTGTCACGAACTTGTGCATTGCAGGCTATCTCCAGAAGGTACATGCTCTAAGATTCTAACCATTAGTGGTGGTTTAGTATCCCTTTGATAATCTGATGGATGATGTCAGACCGAAGCATAGTGCTCCTGTACAAGTGGAATCGTAACGCTGGATGTGAGAGCGGAAACAGAATGTATATATCTATCTCGCTCCAGTGCTCTAAGCAGTTGTTATAAGTCAATTAACTGACCCAAACAAGCACCAATAAGAAGCGAGCTTAGGCAGAGTTCGATATGTCCACTTGGTTTACTTTCTCTTTTCGCGCGATATGTGTATCTCGGGGCCTGTCCTACTCTGTATTGAGTATTACCTCTATGGACCGAAGGCGGCTGACATTCCACCTGAAAAGGAGAGGGATTTAGTGACGTCTGCGATAGTAAAGTTGGTCGGATTAATTTACTAACGGGTATTCCTGTTTGGAAAAATTTATGACGTCACACTTAAAGGCTCGCTTAGATAATTATAGACCTTTATCTATTAATCTATCCTCAATTTACAAGCTGCTTCTTTTCATTCTTTTCCACAGCTTGTGGAATTGTCCTACATGTCTTTCGGCTAAATATACTGTCAAATGATTTGGTAAATCTATCTCAATCAATTATAGCTTAGGCTTACCATATATGTTATGTTGACTGCCATGTTCATGTCAACTCGTTAAGGACTCTTGATGCAAATGCAACTTGGGTTGGCTTAAATTAAGATGTGACCAGTCGCATCATTCATTAAATTTGCCTAAAGTAGTTTTACTTTGTCTATCATGTTTAACTGCTATATTCACAACTTTACTAGTCAAAGTTACCCACTTTCTTCTTTTAGAAGAGATTCAGATTTGTTAAAATTTGTTGACTGACTTTTGTATTTTTTCTAAACACATTGCATGCATTTTATGGTAATTTTAGTATAGTAGAAACTATTAATTCATTTTTATATTTTTACATAGGTATTTCAAGTAATATTAATTCTAAACATTTATTTCAGATAAAACTGATAGCCTGAGAAGGATCGTGAGATCAGCTGGCGAAATTTACGGCAGTAGTTTAGATGAAAGTGATGAAGATGATGAAATTTCCTACACAGAAGGTAGATTCGGGCACCATAAGCCCCGATATCACAGTTTTCACAATCACTTTCCCGCCAATAATTACCATCAGGAACATGGACCGCATTATTTCGGTTCTCAACCTGAAAGTACCTACCAACAACCATTCTATCCTGGTGGCCAACACGGTAGACCTCATGGTAGACCTCCATATCAAGGCTATGGTAAGTCTCCACTAGAAAGCCTATTTCAAATTTTCCGCCATCATCTCAATCAGTTTCACCAGAATTATGCTAAACATTTTCATTTAGGTCCTTGGCAAGGCCATTGGTTCATTAATGGTTTTGGTGGACACGCTCCAAAACCTTGTAACCACGGAAATCATTTTAATGGACATTTTCCAGGTGGACATGAATCTAATGAAATAAATACTGGTGATGGTAATAATTTTGTTACTGATAAGCCTTTGATTACAAAACCGACTCCAGTTACTTCTACAACAGTGCCAATAACGACGAGCACGCGATTTCCTCAAATAGACATTAGATCTGCTGACAATGCCTAAATGCTAGTCTACTATACCATAGATGATATGTAAGGAAGATGTTTGTGATAGTGATGAATGAAAGAATTTGTGAGAAACTTAAAGTATTCCTTTCTAATAATAAAGACTGTTTTCTACTTATAGTTGTTTTATTTAATAAAATAATAAAAATAATCAATGTTGTATTGTGTTATTGACTGAGAAATTTAAGAAAGATATGTTGTAATACCGTCTTACTAAAACAATAAAATCCAAACTATAAATGAAAAAAGAATATACCGTAGTTACATGTCAGTCAAAAAATTACTATTTAATTAAATATTAATAATTTTTGGATCTAGAAACAGTAATATGTGACAGAAATAAGAGCAGTCAAATTTATCTTTAAAGATTGAAGTAAATTTTCCTAGAATTTTTAGGTTTAGATGCCACTGGTTATAGTATAGACCCATAATAGAAGTGCATATCTTAAAAACAGGTAAGGTAAGAAAATGACCATTCATTAATTACGTAAGGACAATTTTGATGGCTTTTGGCCCTCCAAAATCGTCCCATTTAAGAGAACATAAGATTTTGATATATTTAACACAATACCCAATTGCTCTAAAAAGCTCACAATTTATGGTAAATCAATCTTTTTTTTTGTTTAAATGTCAATTTAGGTTAAATCAGTATATTATTATTAGATTTAGATTAGGATGAAATCATTATCAGATATTTAATTAGTCTTTATTATAATTAAAAGTAAATTTTTAAATAATCCTAAAGTGAGAAATCAAGTAAGTCAAACAAAGGAATTTATGCGCAAAATAAGGAGCGACTAAAATTGAAAACATCTAAATCTAAAATAATTTGGTATAATTTACATGTACACTTAAATAAAAAAAAATTACCGAATTCAAAAAGAAACTAAGGCCGGTATTCATAGTCCGATCTTAAATGTAAGTTCTACTTAAGCATAAGCTTAAGCAAAGGCTTACATTCACATACCGCTATCTTAAGAAAAACTTGATAATCCGATCTTTGCTAAGACGTATCTGTTATGATATATATTCATAAACGTAGCTTAAGACGTGACTTACATGAAAAAATAACTCATGTATTCATAGACAAATAAGATAATCTTATAAAGAGAACTTAAGGGCCGTATTCATAGTCCGGTCTTAAGTCGGTGGTTAAGCATGCCTTCATACAGACTGCCTTATCGGTATTAAGTCATGATTTATTCATAGATAGACCTTAAGATGAACTTTCGTAAGATGAAAGTTTTAAGAATGATCTTATTTTATGTAAGGCTACCCTTATTAAGACAAAACTTAAGATCAAAGAGTATAAAATAGAGGGGGAAAAGCACTTAAGAGATAATTTAAAATGGAACAAATACGAGTTTCAGCGCCAGTGCTGAGTCAGACCAAATGTAAGGCTTTCAAGAAAATTCGAAATCGGTGCCAACATTCAAATTAGAAAATAATCCAGTTTAAATGAAAATGCATCTTATTTATTTTTTGTTGATCTGAAACAAAGAAAATGGAATAGTAATACATATAAATATAAGGTTCGTTCCAACAGAACGAATTACCGATGCACAACGGATAATTTTCGTGCGCCGTGACTAGTTACCGTTTACAATGAGGTTCCGCGCAATATGATTACCGGTTGCTTATCGGTTTTACGTTGTGTTGGAACAGGCTTATAAAATAACTTAATGTAAGCAAATTCTCTCCATTGCTTTCCCTACAATAAACAAGTAAACAATAAAATACAATTTTCATTTTTTTTTAATCATATTACTACATAAATTTTAGTCTTGTCTTTAATAGTGTATAATATATATATATATATATATATATATATATATATATATATATATATATATATATATATATATATATTATATCCAGGATCATGAGTTCGGGGCATTTTTATATATCACTAATTTTCCTTGCAAATAAGATGCTTACAAGGAAAAACTATTCTTGAAACTGTTCGTTGTGATACGGTCGTAGTATCACCCAAAATGAGTGTAAGTAGAATTTTTTTTGGCTATTATTAAAAAATTTAACTATAAATAAGAAGTATATTGCATTTTTTTTAATTAAATGAAAACCTGCAGTTGCATAAAATCGCAAACTTATTAACAACTAAAACACTTGTGAAATTGGTAATCCTCGGTTATTTATTTTAGCCAAATTCTATTCTATTAATGACAATATTCCAAATTTAACCATTGTTAAATCTGTAGCGTTTTTTGAATTCGATTCCTGAATAAAAGTCAAAAAGATCTTGCATATCTTCAATGTAGCGTTTAGGAATACGTGCTATTATACTTATTATTATTACTTACGAAACAACTTTCTTTTTTAATGAAAAGTAAGGTTAAATTCTCTTTATAAGATTACCTTATTTGACTATGAATACATGAGTTATTTTTCATGTAAGTCTTGAGCTACGCTTGTGAATATATATTATAACAGATACGTCTTAGCAAAGATCAGATTATCAAGTTTTTCTTAGGTCTATGAATGTAAACTCTTGCTCAAGCTTATGCTCAAGCCGAACTTACATTTAAGATAGGACTATGAATACCGGCCTTAACCTTTTCATAGCATTTGAGTTGACTTGAGACAGTCTTAAATCTATTGGTATTATAAAAAGTAGTAAAAATAATGGATTTTTTTGGGGTATATGATATTTATATTGTCTATAATATTGATATAGATTTTGATTTCGACGGTGATGGTATAATAGCACGAATTCCTAAACGCTACATTGAAAATATGCATGATCGTTTTTGACTTTTATTCAGAAATCGAATTCAAAAAACACTACAGATTTAACAAAGTCCGTGTTAAATTTGGAATATTGTCCATAACAGAACAGAGTTTGGCTAAAATAAATAACAGAGAATTAACAATTTCACCAGTGTATTAGTTGTTAATAAGTTTGCGATTTTATGCAACTGCAAGTTTTCAGGTAATTACATAAAAGATTGCAATATACTTCTTATTTATAGTTAAAAACTGTCTTTAAATGAACATATGTCTTAACAATAGCCAAAAAATTCTGACAATTCATTTTGGGTGATACTACGATACTATCACAACCAACAGTTTCAAGAATAGTTTTTCCGTGTAAGCACCTTACTTGCAAGGAAAATTAATGATATATAAAAATGTCCCGAACTCATGATGTTGGATAACATATATTTTTTTTATACAATATTAAGGGCAGGACTAAAATTTATGTAGTAATATAATTGAAAAAAAAAATGAAAATAGTATTTTATTGTTTAGTCGTTTATTGTAGGGAAAGCAATGGAGAGAATTTGCTAACATTATGATAGTTTATATTTATATGTATTACTATTCCGTTTTCTTTGTTTCAGATCAACAAAAAAATAAATAAGATTTTTTTTCATTTAAATTGAATTATTTTCTAATTTGAATGTTGGCACTGATTTCGAATTTTCTTGAAAGGCTTAAATTTGGCCTGACTCAGCAGCGGCGCTGAAATTCGTATTTGCTTAATTTTACATTATCTCTTACTGGCTTTTCCCTCTCTATTTTATCCTCTTTGATCCTAAGTTTTGTCTTAATAAAGTTAGTCTTACATAAAATAAGATCATTCTTAAAACTTTTGTCTTACCAAAGTTCATCTTAAGGTCTGTCTAATACATAATACCGATAGGGCAGTCTTTATGAAGGCATGCTTAAGCACCAACTTAAGACCGAACTATGAATAAACCCCTAAGTAAAACATTTAAAAAATTACTGAATTCAAAAAGGAACTAAGTAGTTGAGAATAATTAAATAAAATCATAACATCACACAGCTAGTATTTATGTCGATAGGTAGCTACTAAATACCTATACACCAAAGAGCTATAAGAAATTATCTCATATTCACAGTCGTTAGGTACCTATACAAAAAGTAATTAATATAGACAATAACAAGTGGTTATGTTGTACTAATTACCTACTATCCAGTATATTTTTGAAATCGGTGCCAAGCAAACTTAAATCCTTCATGGTTTAAATATTACTAATTTATCAAACTTGTAACAGGTTTCTGATTTTCAAAAAGGTTTTTAAATTGGATATTGCTTAGCACCGACTTCAGAAATATATTGGATAGCAGGTAATTAATTTGTTCATAATAACCACTGCTGGTGTAAAAGAACCCCCTTTAGGCCTCCCTATCAGGCCCCGACGCAAGCTCAAGGTCACAATTGCAAGTTGACTACATAAGCTAAGTAATGAATATGGATTCATATTTCTAAGATTATTAGTTTTGTAATTATTAAGGAAAGATACTATGGACCTTTTCATAGCAGTCCACTTTTCAGATCTGATACCCGTATGCTTAGTGAGATGTTCATGACGTGTCACGTGAAAAATGAAAAGAAATGTACAATTAAGAACACATCAGGTTTGACACATCGACGTTTATACATCTTACGCTGCAAGTCATATGAGCCAAATTTGAACTGCAGTGTCAAGATTGATGGTTCCTGATGTTGAACTGAAGTTATACACTCTAGCAATTTATTAATATTTTAATAAGGAAAATCTACTAGAGTAGGAGCCAAAAGGAAAAACCTTATTAACTAAAGAACTTATAATCGATTTATTACTTGGCTACAAAATAACTTTTTGAATACTAATTACTCTTCCCACCAAATTAATGCGATACTAAATGATTAACAACAAATAAATCAATGAAAAAATTCTGATGCTAATCGAAGGGATTGACTATGACCAAGTAAGTATGTATGACCAGTTGATTAACTCTTTGATGCCTGCAATATGTCTAATATCTTTGAAGAAGTACAAAATGTATAAGTCATGTTAGAAGCTATTTCCGGAATCCTGGATGTAATCTCCTTGTAGTTGTTTGTTTTCCATTGCCTCATCAATTCTTGTTTCCTCATCCGTCTTGGTTTTCACCTATGTCGGCGCCTTTCCGTGGTGTCCAATTCCAGATAATCTACTTCAACTGTTTACAGTCTGCTTTCGTTTCTTTTATTTATTTTCGATAAATCTGTAACAGACAAATTTATTTATAGTGAATTCTCATCTATCAGGGTTTTAGGGTAGGGATGAAGTCACTTTGTTTTTCTTAAGGTCTACAAGGCAGTCATACGTCGAGAAGCTTTTTGCACCTCTCATCCACACTTCCTTGACTTTTATGATTTCTGATCATATGCCCATTATATTTAATTGTATCTTTCTTTGATTTTACAGTTAACGGTTTTCCTTCATATGAAGAACATCTTTATCATCGATGATTTCTTGGCAGTTGGGTAACATCTTTCCTTTTCAATAGTTTGAAACATTTTATTTCCATTTAGGGATTCTTCTTGGTAGATAAACTGTCTAGTGTGCGATTGTAAAATGTTTGGGTGAGAAGACATGTTTAGTTTTATTTCTTTAAGTATCAAAAAACGATAATAATATAATAAATTAGACTCTTTTTTAAGCATCCAATAGAAAACACAACTTAAAACTCCTTCAAAGATATAATCCTGACAAATTAATTAATGCAAATGCGAAGCATATCTAACGTCTGTGGTATTTAACCGTGAAAACTATACCTACTATATGAAAAACCGGTCGAAAATAAAACAATCGTAATACTATAAATACCCTTCAAACCAAACAAATAAGAAGTACAACAGAAAATTCTGCAGTACTGGCGAAACATTTAAGTATATATTAAAGTGGAAACACACTGTCGTCAAACGACTTAAGTCAGGCCCCGAAAAACGTAACTCACGGTGAGAGGAAACGAAAACCATGTGGATGTAACTAACTCTGTCTAAGCTCGGCTCTAATTGGTGCTTAATTGCGTCAGTCATGTGACATCTAGCTATTGTTTGTAGCTCTAGACAGAGATAGATACGTCCACCCAATTTCCTTTCTCTCTAAGCCAGCGTTACGATTTGACTTGTTAGACGCCCCTACCTTAGACACTCTATATTTAGTATTACCTGGATGGTCCACCCCTCCGTGCACCTTGCAAACTACCATCACGATATGCCAAGAGAATAGCAATTTCTAATAGCTGATAAGCCGACAGCAATGAAAGTGTAAGGTAGTACACCATGGATTTAATAAATAACGAGCCAGATGAACCTAACCTGTTATTCAAGCTATAGAAATACTACTATCTTACAGCTTATGCTTTTGGAGGTAGCATTGCACTAATATCATGTCAAGACTAAAAAGAAGCTGCTTTCAATAAGCTGTGTCCAGTATGTAGTTTATTAACTGCTTCCACCCACTATGTGAAATAACATGATGCTCTTTTTTATTACCCTCTATTTATAGTCTTGTCTCGATATTTGTGCATTGTAAACTACCTTCAGACTTAAATTCTCTAAGGATGTAATACATATCTTGTCACATTGGATTGCTACCGTATTTGCTTGAACGAATTATATCCTGTCTCTCTTGCTTTATGGCTCACACTAAATAAGCGAGAATGACAGGATTTAACCCACTCGACCAAATTAGGTAACACAATTGGTGTAATGTGCGCTACCTTCAGGCAATATATCGCGATAAATATTGACCATGTGGCATTCGCTATAGAAGTAGAATATAATTAGTGTCCGAACGTTAGATTTTGGCAGAAGCCGTTGCCTTTACTTTCTGCCGAAGGTTTTACTTAGGTAAGAAATTCAATAATACTATTAAAAATCAGAGCAATATAGTATCAGTAAGATAGCATGTGTTACTTTGTTGAACTGAACAAGGTATCACTACCACATTACAACCAAACATAACTGTGTAAGCAATGAAATGTAGATATACTTTTATTTTCTGTTACAAAACAACTGCAAAGGTATTTGATTTGACTTCATAAAATTTTGCTAAACAAATTATTATTAATTAATAAATCACACACAGTTCCCAAAAACATAATTTTGACAGTTTTGGTAATATTTTAGCAATAGAATAAAAAAGTTGTTTTAAATGTTTGTTTTATACACATTTTTAAAACCTACAAAATGAGATGTTGAACGACCCGAATGGTCAATTATTTTTGGGAAAAACTAAAATATTGTATGTAGGCTGTATGTTGTGTTTTTAAACTTTGCAAGAAGTTTAATTTTTATGAGATAAATAAATTATCAAATTGCTATTTTCATGGTTACAATGCTGCCATTTTGAGACAAATTATTTTTTTAACAATCTGAAAGTAACACCGTAATTAGCAAATCTTTTAGCAGAACAAGTCATAGTTTAATACATATTTGAGTTTGTTTAATTGTCCGCAAATATAGTGTAAATGGCGGCACTTCACTTGGTGTAGCGTTTTCGTATATTTGCCATATTTGTCCAAAAACGGCGATGTGTGGAGAGGTTATTCGCTATTTTTGCTTTATTTGAACAAATACGTCGAATACCGCTAAGAGCAAAGACGCCTTACCGTCCACTTGTCGGTTTTCAATAAACATCAAAGAAGTAAAATAAGCCAAATATTTGCTTTAGCCGTCCACACTTGGTTCTTGGTTCATACAATCATCAATCATACAGTTGCACGCGGCGCTTCGATCGTGATCAACTAGTGTTATTTTTAATGGCAAAGTAGTGTTTGTAGCAAAATGGATTGGTCGAACAATAACATCATGAAGTTTCTCGAGTTGTACCAAATGCATCCTTGCATTTGGGACCCCAAACATACCAGCCACCAAAATAAAAATAAAATAAATGATGCATTGATAGATATCCAAAACAATATGGGACAACCATGCACAATTACTGATTTAAAGAAAAAGAGAGAATCTTTGATGTCTGCGTTCAGGGGTTATAACACGAAAATTAAGAAATCAGAAACATCAGGAGCAGGCACGTCTAGCGTATACAAACCCACATGGTTTGTTTACAAATACATGAATAGTTTTCTGGGAGCCATCTATAAATGCAACCCATCTACGAATACTGAGGTAGGTAAAAAATAAATAAAAAACATTTTTCATTAATTTTGTTTATTTATCTTTATGGTGAGGCATGTGTCACATTTGGCATGTTTGAGAGTTTTGCGATATGTGTGGATGGCACGTTTGGAATATTTGCGAATACATTAAATATTTGGACGAATATAGCGATACAAAACAAAAATACCCTAACACCAAGAGAAGTGCCGCCATAAAAAAGTTTTTACATCAGTATTCGGCGTAGAAAAGTAAAAAAATAAAAATAAACCAGTGACGTGCTGTACTGCAAGATTTCATGAATATTTAAATAAATTTTATTCTTGTTTAAGTTTGTTAAAAATTTTATTTGTCATTAAATGGAAGCAAAATAAATATTACGTAAAATGAAATGCCCTCGAAGAAATTACATTTGCAAGAACACAGCAAAGCCATGAACTTAAATTTTTCGTCAGCTATTTACGTCATAAAAATAAAACATTTTGGTAAGTTTCATATATCTAACATTTTCACGCAGCAGCTATGGACAACTGAAAAACTATAAACTAACTGTACATAGTATTCTTTTATTCTGTAGCTGAAAAATCACAAAAACTGTAAGATTTAAAAATTTGTAATTTTAAACATTCCTTGAATACGAAATAAGAACGATATTCGTTAATTAAAAAGAAGTGAAATACCTGTGAATTTAAATAATGCTAGGTTTCCTATTCTTATAAATTACATAAAATTACACTCAACCAAAAAGTAGTATAAATATAATTTAAAAAATTATTGAGAAAATGAACATTTTCATTAAAATCATCCAACGGACAATTTAATTGTCGTAATAGATATTTTTCGTACGTTAATAAACGTGTTTATTGGTTCATGTAAGGCACATTGTAGTTATATATGGAGTTCATTATTTTTTATGATTATATACATAGAAATAATATTGTTTAAGCCAATATATCACCTATATTAAAACAATTGACTGTTTTTATTAGTTTCATAAATGTCCTACATTGACCCAATGCTCATGGTTTATTGATTCAATCTACATTGTACATACATCAAATCAGTATAGGAACAGGGTGACAATTAGATCCCGGGACGGCTGAATATTTGCTAAAGCACTTTATTTCTGGAAAAGGTCAAGTCATTCCTTTAATAACTTTGACAAAGGAATCCGATGGTAAACTTGGATTTGACCTTGAACCTCATTTTTGAGGTTCTTTTGAGGTCAACCTCATTTTTTAAAACAAACCCCTATTTTTTATTGCGGAATCGGAAAGAGCGGGAAGATTCAAGCTAGAGGTCAAATAGAGGTCAAATAATGACTTCTTAAAAATCTCGCGAGTTCAGTGGTAAAACAAAACAAACAAAGGTCATACCATAGGTAAGTCTTAACGAGGAACTCAACCGTGACCTAGGATTTGACCTTACACCTCATGACCTTTGTTTGTTTTGTTTTACCACTGAACTGGGAAGATTTATAAGAATCATTATTTGACCTTTAGGGGTTACCTCAACCTTATACCTCAATACATGTCCGGACATGACTACACTGTAGCTTCTTCTTGATGATAATTGCTACATAATCAGATACAGAGATTAAAATAATGAACAGAATTTTATCTATTTTGTCTCCAATTTTCTGCGTGTAGGTAATCTCGTTATGAATTTAAATTTGTGCAAATATTATGTTATCAGAGATGGAATGAAGCTGTTCTTTTTCGCATGCAAAGGGCTGGAATTATCTTGCTTGCATATGCGTTAAAATGATTAATTCGAGTTTGCTCCTTCGTACAAACTGTGAGTGTTACCTTAATTCCGAGTTATCTGGTTTAATTCAGTTATTTTGAAATCTCTCGGCAGGAAGTCGATTTTGTATTTTTAGCATATTACCTTTCTACGTGTTATTGAAATCATTTCCTGTTTGATAACGTCTTTACTTAATTGGTTGATTAATGTTAGAGTTATAAAAAATAATCAGATAATATAGTCATTTAAGGTGTATTTTGAATATTTAGAAAAAAAATCACATTGAAGCCATAATTAGTGATAACTCGTCCAACAATTTTAAGTATTTGTTTATATTTGAGAAAAAATGGTGTAGTTGCTTACAGATAAATATATGCAAGTAGGTAGAATACAATATTCCAGATGACTTTCATAATGAGTATTATTAAAAGAGTAATAGTAGTTTATTGCTCAACGGATATATGTTTTCTTCTTCAGTCTCCCATACTTTGATATAAGTAGTACAGAGAACTTAGAGCTGTAATAAAAGGACGTCCAGTACAAAAAAGTTGAGCTAAAACCTTTTTGATCATACATTAACAGTAAAAATATATATTATAGAATTCCTTGCAAAATGTCATACAACGGTAACGACAAATTGTAAATGCATTTAGTAAGTTTTTCAAGTGTTTATGAATTACCGCTCATTGAGGAAGCCCATGATTCATTTGAGTTTGACCTCCAACATTTTAATGCCAGCTTTGAACCAGCATGGGTACTTATCCAAGTTGATAGAAGATTGAAAAACAAATTAACTTCGGGACAAGACAAAATCTCTGCATTTTTGCTGAAAGATTGTCTAGGTGCATTTATATAATCTTTATGTTGCATATTCAATTCAATTATATCAGTGTAGATACAATCTGTCCACTATATAAGTCACAAATATTTATTTTCACTTTCAACGTCTTTATGTTTATCAAAATAAAGAAATAAACTCTCTTACAAAAACCCAATGACTAATACTATCAGTTGGTATCGTACACGTTGCTTCAAAACCAAACTCCCTCTCATAAAGTAGGCGCCGATGTATATGCAATTCAATCGTCCGAACAATTTTCCAGTATTTTCGGATGCCAGTCTGGTTGGTAATCGAAATCGGAATCACAACCTCAGCGTTTTTACAGTCATCGAAATCTCGGGACTACCGTTATTGATAGTTTTTATCTACAGCCGTTTTTATTTCGTTTTCGCAATGTTCTTATGAAAACGAGTAATTTAAAAGGTTTCCTAATTTTTCGCTGCGTTAAATGAATTTTATACCAATGTTAATTTGAAAATAAAATTATATCAATACATCACCAAGGATTCATAAAATCTCGCTTAAAAGTTACTAACTTGTCAACGCTTAGTGAACACCTTTGTGAAAACTTAGATAGTGGTCGACAAACGAATGTTAATTATACTGACTTCTCCAAAATATTTGTCTAGGAGTTCCTATTTAATAATCCTAGAACATTATTTAAATCTTAGATTTGAGGTAATTTTTCTATGCGCAGTTTATGCAAATTTCGTTTTCTATGTCACCGCGAATTTCACGACATTTTTGGTTCGTGACTATTTAAAATGCTAATCTTTAGGGTTTATTACAAAAACAATTGGTATTTCTTAAGAAAATTTAGATAAAGTGACCTTCAAAAATAATTATCTTTTAGGATTTTACCAGCCTGAAATTATTTTTTAAGATTTCACCAGCCCGAACCATAATTTTTATATTTTAAATGAATTAATTCACAAAAAGTAAAAGTGAAGAGACTAAAGTTTTTAAAGACTATCAATAAATATCAAATTAAAAACAAGAAATTTGGAATGAAACTGGCATTTGGAGTTTGTAAGAAGCCGGAGGACCTACAGCGTTGCGATACCATTAAAGTATCGATACGGTACCGCAACTACCGCAAGGGGTATCAGAACAAAAGTATCGACACCGGTACTGGCGTATCCAAAGGGGAGGCTAAGGGGCTGAAACTACCCCACGCCATCTGAGTGGTATGGTTTTTGAGGGTTTATTTTGCTAAAACCAACCTTCAGTGAGGTCAAGCCCCCCAAACGAGATCAACCCCCCAAATGACAATCCTGGATTCGCATATCGGTATCGGTAGTATTGTCGAAATAAAGGTATCGATACCAGTACCGAAAGAAGGAGTCGATACCAATTTACCAGGAGGAGAACCCTAAAATCTGGAAATCCGGGCAGGGAAAATATGAATTTAGAGGGGTCATAACCTAAAATACGGGGATCAATGCCATCAGATTACCGAAATCACGAACAAGTATCGTGACTGATATCGAAACAAAATTACCCCAATGGGTAAAGTATCAAATACCATAAATATCCCGTTTCGAAACCAAAGTGATATCATATCGCTCTAGCTATATGAATATTTAGGACCTATTTGTAGACGCGAAATGTAAGACCGACATCTAAGATTTTCGGACATATGTTGGAAAAATTTCATAGTGTATAAAGATTATTTAAATTTGAAAATATTAGAACTAATTTAAAGTTAGTGATAAATTCATTTAAATAACCACTGAGGTATGATCTCTAATTAGGTAATCAAACAAATAAGTTTGGTTTTCAAGTCAATATGTAATAAGGAATTAAGTAGTAATTTATTAGAAAATGAAGAAAAACATAAAATTTAAATTTGTTACCCAATTTGTAATTTGTAATAAAAATTTGAAATTATGTTGATAAATGAAATTAAAACTGTAAAAAGAGCGGTGGTCGTTTGAGACTGAACGATGGAGGCGAAAACTTCTTTCAAAATATATCCTCGTGCCTATCGTTATCTCCCTATCTCTGTTTCTCATTCTTAGAATCATTTTAGAAATGAATATACCTAAGAGAATAACTGAAATAATTGTCACTACTTTGTAACGATTCAACGTTAATCCTAATGCATAATTTAATTCAAACCTAAGTATATATAAATAAGAAAAGACAAAACGGTTCGGTACCATTTTCTCCTCTGTCCTCGACCGATTTTCTGTATTTTTGTTTCATTTAGTAGCTACTGACGACCTTCAGGGAGAATAAAATTCAGGGGCGGAGCCAGACACGTGCTTCCGGGGGGTGGGGCGATTTCATGCTTCAGGGGGGACGATCCTGTACTAAATTTACTAAAATATAATTTTAAATATATCTTGGACTATTACATTAAAAATAGTCCTTATGTGGTTTAAACCCATAGAGGCGACTTTCTTCTAGGCTCTTGGAGTTAAGATTTCCTCGTTTTAATATAACATTTTCTAACTTTGAGGCTCTCGGTGAAGGCGATCGTTCCCATCGCCCCCAACCCT
Organism: Octodonta nipae; assembly: GCA_034190945.1. Lineage (NCBI taxonomy): Eukaryota > Metazoa > Arthropoda > Insecta > Coleoptera > Chrysomelidae > Octodonta > Octodonta nipae. Next base: position 26,699,041 of record CM067219.1, on the reverse strand, counting down.
TGGATCCGCATGGAATAGATAAAAAATCTTTATTATTTATTTAAAAAAGTTTTTAAAGATAAATTATTAATAAAATTGGCGCCCACTATGAACAAGTAGCTTAATCTAATGTTTGAAATTTGACAGCATCAACATTAAAAATCCAGTTGTGTACAAATATAGCTAAAATAATCGATTATTACTTACAAAGATATATGTCTAAAAGCTTTCTTTTCTTATACCTTATATCATTAAGATAAGTATTAAGAATGTGCTCACAAATAAAGTCTTATTAATTACATATGAAAAACAAGTTGAATTTTGTTAGGAATTGACACAATTGGTCGAATTTTGACCAAAGGCTATTCTAGTTTAAATATATCTGCAAAGGAACATCTAACGTGTAAGTTAATTAATAATTAAAATACAAAATTTTTTGAATTGTAGTAATTCAAATCTACCAGTATTCTGGCAACAAAAAAAGGGTGCGTCAATGCACTAAATTAGAGTGGCGTTGACATAGTAACAGAGTCGATTTTAAGCAGCACCTCGATGGCATAACATTATTATTATTTTATATTTAGCTATTCGGATCATACCCGCTTTCTACACTAGTGTCATTCTAGTCAGTCTACCATCCATAAGCTTGGTAATGTAGACCTTTTCTGTGGAGTCATAGTGTGCCATTCTTGCTTCTATCATCCATAAAATTGGTGGTACCGTTGCCCTTTTTTGTGGTGTTTTGACTTTTGACGTATGTCAAGTCTCTAACTTTAAATATCGCAAAACAGAAAATTGGAATGTTTTTTAGAACGAAGAGGAAATTTTATGCTGGTATTGTATATTAACTGACTGTTGTATTTGTTTATTTACTATAATTTATTGAATTTCTATAAAGAAAAAGACTCTTAATATGTAACATATTCCCTGTTTCTACACAGAAAACTGAGCTGTGTGGGTATTTAAAGGTCAAAGAAGCGTCGTATCTTTCAGAAGTCTCGTGTCGGTCGGAACGATGTCTAGGGACAAGTGCAATTTTTGCATTTCACTACAACAATCACAAATTCCTGGCAGTTGTGTGATAACTATGGCATTTTCTCGAAGAGAACACTTTTATTAGAAAACTTATGAAAATGGCATTGCTTTGATCTCCTTTGTTGTGTTACGCATAAATAAACCAAAATATTCTGTAGCCCAAGACCAAATTGTGATGTTTCATACTGGAAGCCATTTCATTTATGAAACAAAAAGTTCATGCGGTTTTTGACATTTATGTCGCTAAAAAGTAAATCAGTTATACGAGTTCTTATCTGGGATGGTCCCATTATAAAAATTTTATGCGTGACCTCGCAAAACAAGTTTTTAACGTATATTTAAACATTATAATAATTAAACCTTGTTTCAAGAAGAACAATATAAGACATCTTCACCGCTATTAAAATAGAAACGTATAACTGATTTAAAATACTGTAAAATACCGACAAGCATTACGATTCAAGCGGGATTTCAACGTTAATAACCATAAATTATTCGCCTATTCGTATTTTATAAATGCTTCACAAACATTTACGTCAATATAGTGTCTATACAAATCCTCTAGAAGTAACCTTAAAGGCTTATTTTATAGTTATACGTTTATCGAAGTTTGTAACCTCAGGTCTGTGTGAAAACCCCAAACTTCATACCCCTGCCTGAAGGTTTTCTAGTTCAACACTTTCCTGCAAACAAATTATTTATTAATAGCATCTAAAATGGTTTTCACGTCGAGATCCGATTATAAAATTATTTATATACCTTGTGGAACTAAATTGTATTGTATTTTCTTTCAATTATTGAGGAGAATACTGAAACTTTATGATATTTTTGGAATTTTATCCACGAATCACAATTTGCCTTAATCATGCAGCAATCTAGGATATTTATTTTTATAAAAGATGCAGTAACTAATTTCCTCGAAGGATAAGAAAAAAAAACGTTAAATTATTTAAATATAATTGTATATAAAGCATGGGTGATTTACAGGCTGTGACATGAAGAGTTTTGATTGGACGTTCATATAATACCTGTATCGATATTTTTTTTACGATACCGGGTAAAACTGGTATCGATACTTTTCTTCTTGCGATACTTGGATCTGGGCATCCACATCGATACTTTTGTTTCGATACCAGTATTGATGCTTGTTTGTGATTTCGATATTCTGATGCCATTCATTCCAGCGAAATTATTTTTTGGATTCTTTGCCGTTAAATTGGTGTCGACACTTTCTTTCGATACCAATATCGATACCTTTATTGCGATAGTACTAACGATATCGATACCGATACTTTTGTTTCGTCCCCTTGCGATACCAGTGTTATCGCAACGTCTCTAATTATTGTAACTGAAATATAAAATTTTGCCACATTTCTAAATGCGTCTCTGTCCTTTGCTATTTCCTTAAGTTTCGGAGCCAGGCTTTTTTCTTTCTGGTGAGATCATTTCCCCCCAATCTGCATTATAGTTCCTTAAAGTTGGAACTTGTCGCTGCGTAGGATGTTTTCTTTCGCGGTCAATGTCTCTTAGTACTTCATCGTTTGAGATTCTGTCAGTCCACCTTATTTTCGGGATACGTCTGTAGAGCCACATCTCGAATCATTCGAGCTTTTTTGATCATTTGAGCTTTCGAGGTCCAAGTCTCCACACCGTATAGCAATGTTAGCACACATCACATTCTATAAACTTTATTCTGATGTGGAAGTTTAGATTCCTGTTTTGTGATGTGTAACACTGGGCTGTGCCGTACTATTGTGTCAACACCTTCTTATATGCCAATGGTGCTAACAGATTGCTCAGATTGAATGTCACCTTTAAGGATATATAAAAAGTACACTGACTCGTTCTTGCCTGACACCGTTTAAGTTAATAATATTTTTTTAACATTAAATAATGAGTTCATAAATTTAAAAATTTAACATTGTAAAAAATCATTTATTTCTTGTATAGCTATACTGCGTCTGGTAGGACCAATAAAATCGAATTATATGTATCGTCAACTATCAATTCGTTTACTGTGTTATATGACACAACTGTGCCGGCACGATATTATGTAGCACACTGTCATGGCACATTGATCCGTGTCTATGTTTTGTCAAGTGTGCTGCAGTTCAAAAATAGTACAGTGCTCTGTGCTAGCCTAAAGAAACAAAAATTTGTGTGCTTCTCCAGCTTTATGAGTGTAGCACGATGTTTAATTGTTTAAATAGTGTTACGACAGGTGATATGTAGATGATAGTAGATATAGATAGTTTTTTTCAAGAAAATAATCTGTTTATAAGGTACAAAATAGGGCAAGTTGGGAGTATTAAAATACTGTAAACGAACGTGTATATTTTGTTAACAAATAATGTCCCTGGAAAGATAAATAAGAGTAATAAGACTGGGTCATCCGTCAACTTTTTACTAATAAAGCTAAATTTAGTTTTCTCCGTCTTTATAGTAATACTTCTTTATGCTATTTGGTGACTCCCTCTTATAGGGTTTGGATTTCTTTTACGCTTTCAGCCATCTTGGGTTCTTGATTAATGTTCCTTAATTATTCTTGAAAAAATAAGTGTCATGTTTTAAGTTAAATAAAGAAATTTCACAAAATTGTAGATTTAGGTATAGAAGTGCTGGTATCAATTAAACGGAAAAAAGTGGGAATCAAAAACTGATATTAAATATAGGCTGTTGTATTTGAACAAAAGGCTGGTTATAATTGTTTTAAATGGTTAGAATTAATTGCTACCTGTAAAACGCCCTTTATTAGAAATGAAAGCAGAAGAATTGAAGGTAAATATTATAATTCCCTGTATCACATTTTATGTCAGTAGCGTTGTTGTAATAGTAATATCTTGATTTATTTGGGACAACTTTTTTCTCAAAAAATAAGAAAAAATTGAGATATCTCAGAAACTATCAGTTTTATTTATTTATTTATTCTTACGAATAACCCCATTTACATAAAATACAAAAAAAAACAAAATAATAGTGTAAATAACATTAAATCTAAAAACATAAAGCTAAAGTTGACATGACTAACATTGGACTCAAATTTTAGAAACAATACATAATACATAATAAAATATAGTTAATGGATGGAAAAAATGGATTACAGCAAATGTATAAGTTGTTAAATATAAGACTTTGTAATTAATGAAACTATCTTCTGTGCAATTTCAATAATTTTAAGAATATTTCATAAAGAAAGAATAGAATATATATATATATATATATATATATATATATATATATATATATATATGTTAACAGTTTATTGCTTATTAGTTTTATTATTAATTTTAAATAATATGACTTAAATTTTTTGTTTTACCATTTTTCTTTTTTGTAGTTAGTTTAAGTTAAGATACTAAGTAGAGTATCAGTTCTACGCTCAGGTAACCAGTTTGTCTCTGTAGAAACGTTACATGTAAATCACTTACTGTAAATGTAGTTTCTGGTAATAAATAAATAATTAAAATTAAAATACATGTTGTCGCGAAGAAAAGAAAAGAACACATCAAAACAAAACAAAAGCAGCATTAAATATTATAAGGAGCGCTTGATTACATTGATGGAGTTATAAAACACATCAATATGCGAGGAGTACTGATTGGCTGTACGCAATTAACCTAGACATTGCTGAACAAAATCCATAGTTAGTTCTATGAAATGAAATATGGAAGAGTTCTGACGAACGAGTTCTCATTGTCGTATTCAAAGAAATTCTATCTAGTAAGGAAGGGCAGTCAAGTTCACCTGACAACAACTTGTATAGAAAACAAGTATCAGTTATGTTACGCCGATTTTTAGGTATATTTTCCAAGGTAAATGTAAAATAGTATTTTTGGATTTGAATTTAAGTATTTGATTTTTAATTGAAATCTTTCATAATAAATATCTATTAGTATCTTTAAAGTAGTATTGCAAACGTTGTGCATTAAGTGATCACTTGTATTAGGTATGTTGAGGTAGACTGCATTTTTAACATGACCCCGAAGGAAAAATTAAGAGCTATTAATTCTGGAGATTTGGTGGGACATGGGGGTACTACCAACACGAGAAACCAGAAATATCTGTATAAAAAAATACGTTTTATTCTAATCTGTATAGGTGGGATCTTTCTGAAATCAAGTATATTTATAGATCCAACTCCCCATTTGTTGATTTATAAAGTCTGTTGCCGACAGTAGTTACCAGACTCCATATATTCCTCGCCCAATATCTCCTTATATTGTTATTTACTTTTATAGCATTTTTCTACTCAAGACCTTAAGAATATCTTTGTTTCCATGAGTTTCCTGCTACTTCCATCGTCTTGCATTTATTTGATTACTCAAAGTTTCGATTTCTTTGAATCTTTTATCATCATACCATGGATAATTCAGAAGATTTCTAGTATTTATATAAAAAAGGCATACTTCATTGACACGCTTTTAAGTGGTAGCCAGATGTTTCTTAGTTGGATATTGGATTCAAAATTATAAGTGCCGTGTCAATACATTTTTTTATGTATCAGTACATCTCTTTATGAATAACTTTCACGATGTCCCAGATGATTTGTGGTATTTGGTCTAACGCAGATTTGGTCCGCTCTTGTATTAGCCATTTGGTGCTCTCTAATTCTTGTACCTAAAAGTCGTCTTTTTTCACCATTGTAGAGATTACAACACTCCTAGGGAACATTTTTGATCTGTTTTAAAGTTGTTTAAAATTTAATAATATATATATATATATATATATATATATATCTGTCTCTAGTTATAATCTCAAACGAGTCTTTAAAATAACAGTTATGTGAACAAAATGTTTAACCTCTTTAACCCAGAGACCTCTCAGAACGTTAGAATGTTTGTTCTGCTGGCCTGTAATAGAAATGTGTTTCGCTACATCAACAGGAACAAAGTGCTAAATCTGTCCTACTACAATGGCTATATGGAAAACAATGAAGTCCATGCACCTGTTATAACTGATCCGCATGTTAAATCGCAATTAATTAACCTTTGACCTTTGTTACAGTAACATTTTTCATGAAAAACCTTTTTCTGCTCAAAGTGTTTTGTATGCTTGTAGCCAATCAAGAAAATTAAACAAAAATATGTATACAGTGGTCGACGTTAATATTCTGGGACAATTAGAAATATTCGCGACAGATTTCATAGTAGCACAAAATCAATACCAATTTTTTCTAGGGATTTCTAATTGCCACAGAATTCTGTACTTTTATCGATGTTCTTTGTTTTTTACAAGTATGAACAAAACTAACTGAATTTTCTAGTATGAACGATGTTGTAGAGAACTGTAAAATCTCCAAAATACGTTATTTTAAGCAAACTATTTATAGAAAACTGGCGTAGATAAGACAGACAATTTTGGTGCCCTGATCAGGAAACCGAGTCCCGAATTGCCGAACTGACTCTAGATTCCATAGATTCGAAAATACCCTTATCTATATATATATATATATATATATATATATATATATATATATATATATATGTTATATGAGAAGTGCACTAACTTACAATTTACAAGTTAAAGTTACCATAGGTGCTTGAACAGTAATTGACTTCACACAAGTATCATATTACAACTTCCTAGAATTCTTAGAAATCACGTAGACGCTTTGTTCACATGAAAACTGATGACATAGCGTCAGCATTTTTACGTTATAAATGTAACCGAAAACAATTCTCAGTGTTCATTATCTTCATATAACTTCATACCTATAATATTGTCTTTGTAACTTAAACATATGAATTTTTTGTAATAAATATATTTTTTTAAAAAGTGAATTTAGTAAAACCAAATCTAAAAGTGGCGCAGTCAGTAGGATATTCCAGGCGTAATTAGAACAAGAAACATTCTAACTAATTACGGTGGTTTCCTAACCTTCGCGGATACAAAGAACCTACTTGGACACCAACTACCGAGCTCAACAAGGGAACAAGCAGCGGCTAACCAGTGTTCAGTGACGGATAGAACAAGTCCTATGATAGGAATAATCACGTAAGCGTTTAAAAAGTTATAATATTTAATAATTGTTGAACAACCAGTTCTATCATTTTTCCTATTTTAAATGAACCATCCTAAATATTTACCCAAGAACGAATTTTGAAATTTTATTTTGATAGTTTAAGATATTCTAAATATTTATTTATGTTTATACCTTTATTTAATTTATACTTATTTTAGAACCAGTAACAAAAATTTATTTCTCATATTTTTCTTCATTTTAATTACAATCGCAATTATTTACTTCGCTTTTCCCAAGCTTTGTATTTTCCTAATATTGCACAATCTTGAGTAAAATTACAAAATGCCAGAAACTAGAGCTGTAGCACAAAATGTAGAGCCCTACAAGCTCTCAGAAATTTTCGCCATTATTCCCGAATACGATGGGAACCCAATATTTTTAAACACATTTATCTGTTTTTGCAATACCGCATATAATATGGCATCTGATAATCAACAAGTTCTGTTAATTCTCCACATTAAGAATAAGCTCCGTGGACGAGCGGCTGAACTAGTTAAATCACGTAACCCCAGCCATTTAGCAGATATTCAAAGTCTATTAGAAAACCATTTTGGAGATCCAAGGGATCTCTCCGCCCTTATTCAAGACCTACAAAGAATGAGGCAATTACCCAACGAATCTCCATTGACATTTTCAGCTAGGCTTCAAACACATCAAGCAAAAATGATATCAGCTGTCAATAAACAAAATTTAACTGTAAAGGAGAAACAGGCCCAGATTGACTTAATTGAGTCAATGGCTCTAACTAGCCTACTTACGGGTCTAGAGCCGAAAATTGGCCAAATTGTGAGAGCCAGTGATCCCAGAGATATCCTGACCGCCATTTCCCGTATTAAAAGAGAATTACAGCTGTCCAATCTGGAAACTCAAAAATTCTCAGTCAACCGAAATGCACCCCAAAAGACTCGTAAACCAAATAATGGTCCACCCCCAAAACAATGTTCGTTTTGCAAAAGAATAGGACATTTCAGCAGCGAATGCCTCATCAGAATGAGACAATCCCAGACTAACCAAAATTCTCACCCAAATTACTCGGGCCATCGCCCATATTATGCGAATCAGTCCGCTAATCAACCTACGAATTTTAATAATAGGCCTCAGTTTTCTCACCAACAACAACAACCCTCAACGAGTAGACCAACCCCAACTTCTAGTAATTTCAGACCAAATCCGAGTTTTTTCAAACAACAACAGAAAACTCATCACTTAAACAACGAACAATTCGATCCGTATGAACATAACTATGATTTTTCTTACAATGAGCAACAGAACTTTCAAACACCAACTGAATACAAAACCGTATCAGACTATTATTACCCTGATACACAAAAACACGACAAATTCGAATATCATTCCAGCGAAAATGTTTGTAATGATAATTATAACCAACAATATGATGAGTATTACGATAGCGAACAGTTTTCTTCCCGACAAAATTTTCAGACTACCCCGGTAGAAACAAAACCTCCCGATCACGAGATCTCCGATCTTCAAACACAAATTCAAACGATGAACTTGGACGATTTCAATCCAAACCTAAACTCTTCCGAACAGAATTTTCTGTAAGGCCACTCCTTTCGGTCAATTCGAAAAACCTTTACTACATCACCAACTCTTCCAATACATACAAACTCCTTATTGACACCGGAGCAGGACTGTCAATATTTAAGCCCGAAACTTGCCAACGATTTAAACAACGATTTCCCGAAAACGTAGTCATCCAAGGAATCACTGATCAGAAAATCTTAATAAACGAATCCACCCTTGTACCTTTCAACGTCGCCGACCCACACAAGGTATATATTTGCAACATCGACATTGAATTCGACGGATTACTGGGTTCAGATTTCCTTGAACATTATAACTGCGTTATAGACTTTAACAGCAAACAACTTGTGACTAATTTTAAAACTTTACCTCTCTACAAAGTTACGGATGATACTGTCATGCGTACTCAGAACCCTTCAACTTTCAATAACTGCATCCCTGTTAATACAATCTCTGTAGAACCCCGAACAGAACAAATATGTAAATTAAAATGTAACCTCACTAATACGGAGGCTTTCCTATCATCCGCCGAAATAGAAAAAGTTTATCTTCCCCGTGCCCTTGTTAAAATTAATGAAAAAGGCGAATTTCTTACTTCAGTTTTAAATGCAAATGCTATCCCCAAAACTGTTAATTTCGACAATTTGGAACTCGAACCGATAACCAATTTTTCCGTAAACATTCTTTCCGAAAATTACTCACAAAACTTAACCCAGCCTGATAGACAAACTACAATTATGGAACAACTTCGTTTAGAACATCTGAACGATGAGGAAGCCGAACTTATTTCTCAACTTTGCCTCGAATATTCCGACATATTCTATTTAGAAGGTGACCAACTGACTTTTACAAACGAAATCAAACATTCAATAGGCACTAATAACGCGAAACCTTCTTTCACAAAGTCATATCGGTATCCCCAAATACACAAACAAGAGGTAAAAAGTCAGATATCAAAGATGCTTGACCAAGGCATTATACGTCCGTCTAATTCGCCATGGTCATCCCCAGTTTGGGTAGTTCCCAAAAAACTAGACGCATCTGGTACCCAAAAATGGCGTGTCGTCGTCGATTATCGTAAACTAAATGAACTTACTGTTGACGACAAATACCCCCTACCGAACATTTCGGATTTACTTGACCAACTTGGCAAATGCCAATACTTCACCACTCTCGACTTAGCTTCCGGGTTTCACCAAATCGAAATCGATACTAAAGACATCCAAAAAACAGTAATGGATAATATTCTTTTAGGTGTTCAAAACGAGAGATGTTTAGTCTATATGGACGACATAATCGTTTATTCTCCGACTATACATGAGCACATAGCCCGACTTTCTGAAGTTTTCAAACGATTGCGAAAAGCTAATCTAAAGATCCAACCCGACAAATGCGAGTTTCTTCGCAAAGAGGTCGCGTATCTTGGCCACCTTATAACTCCCGAAGGCGTGAAGCCTAACCCCTCAAAGGTAGATTGTATCTTAAATTTTCCCCAACCAAAAAACCCAAAAGATATCAAGTCCTTCTTAGGGTTAGCTGGCGATTCATCCCCAATTTCGCCAAGATTTCGAAACCTTTGACAAAATTACTTCAAAAAGACGTACCTTTCCAGTTCGATTTAGAATGCGTCAAATCTTTTGACGAATTAAAAAGAGCCCTTACTTCTACCCCCATACTCATATACCCTAATTTTGAAGAGCCATTTATTCTTACAACCGACGCCAGTTCATTTGCTATCGGCGCAGTGCTCCCTCAAGGCCCCGTAGGTAAAGATTTACCCATAGCCTATGCCTCCAGAACTCTCTGCAATGCTGAAACTAAGTATTCAACCATAGAACGAGAACTCCTTGCAATAGTGTGGGCGGTTAAACACTTTCGTCCGATAATTTTTGGCCGTAAGTTTTTACTTCTGACCGATCACCGCCCGTTACCTTGGCTGTTTTCTATAAAGGATCCTGGAAGTAGACTTGCAAGATGGCGCCTTAAGCTCGAGGAGTACGACTATCAAATAATTTACAAACCCGGCAAAGTAAATAAAAATGCCGACGCTCTCTCTCGCATTAAAGTTAACAACTTTAATGAATACATATCATTTCAAGCAAACAATCGCCTAACACCATTTACAGTACTCCCAACAAACGAAACTGACGATGACTCACAAGAACCCCAGACAAGAAGTCCCATTAATCTCCAACAAATCTCTGAAGAATTTAGAACTTTTGTCGAGCGATATCAAACCGTCTCGCTCATAAATTACGACAAAATTCAATTTTCTAATTGCCAACTCTTAGACCGAGAAAACAAAATCATCTTAGTATTTCCCCAAGGCACTCACATGAAAGATTTTCACCATGACATCATCGAAGACATTTTCGAGGAAAATGCTGATTTCCGTACCCCTAGAGTAAATGTCTTTGCTAGCAAAAGTGTCAGAAAAAGACGTTATTACATCGTCCCTCTCCCTTCTGACCCAGAAGTAGTCAACGAAATTCTTTTCGCATCTTTGTATAATAGTAGAGATGTGTTCACTGAAAACCAAGTATTCTGTGTCGAGAATAACATTGAACTGCCCATTTTGGAAATGCTTTCGTTTATCTTTTCCGAAATCGATATCAAATGGAAAGTTTGCCAAAATATTGTCCAAACGGTTGAAAAAGACCAAATACCTATCATTCTCGACCAATTCCATAACGGCAAAAATAATATACACCGAGGTATCAATGAAACTATTCGCAGAATAAAAGAAAAATACAATTGGCAAGGACTAACTAAGGACGTTGACAATTTTATCAAAAACTGTCAAACTTGCCAGAGAGCAAAAGTTTACCGAAAAAATCTCGACAGCCCACTTGTCATTACTGAAACCCCACGGACACCCTTTGAACGTGTCAACATCGATATCCTAGAAGTCCCAACAAAAAACTACGCATTGACTATCAGGGACGAACTAACAAAATTCTCTCAGGCCTACCCCATAACTGACAAATCCGCAAAAACCGTTGTTAGTACTTTACTACTATATTTCCAACACTTCGGTACCCCATTACGGATACACTGTGATTATGGCAGGGAATTCGACAACGCTCTGATGAGAGATTTGTGTAAGCTATTTGATATCAAACTGTCCTATTCTAGTGTGGGACATCCCCAGTCGAATGGTTCATTAGAACGATTCCACTCGACCTTACTAGACATGATTAGAATCCACAAATTAGAAAATCCCGACGAACACCCCTTCAACATCCTTCCTTATGCAATCATCGCATACAACAACTCCGCAAACAAAACTCACGGATTCACTCCTTACGAACTTGTTTACGGACATACTTCGAGTAGGACTCCCGAAACTCTATACAACCAGCAATCATTGATAACTAAATACATCCGAGATCTCAACAACCGTATCAGACACTATTATAAAATCGCTCGTGAAAGAACAGAAGCTCAGAAGCACAAAGCGAAAGCCCGATTCGATAAATATGTTTCCGAAAATCTCCCGAATTATCAAATAGGCGATAAAGTCTATATCAAGGAATCCCAAATCAAGGACAAACTCCAAAATAAATTCAATGGTTCTTTCGGAATCCTGGAGATTCACAAAAATTCCGCGACATTACTAAATCCAAAAACCAAACAAAAAACTAAAGTAAATTTCGACAGGATGAAACCGTTCTCAGAAAGTTAATTTCTGTTTCAGGTTGTGCCTGCTGTTCGGATCAGCAGTAGCCCAATATCAAGTCGAACCTATAAATAACACATTAGGGATATACTACCACAACGAAGCCCAAATAACCGTTTCTAACAATAAATTGGTCCACAAAAATATTTCGGCCCTCGAACACGTTTTCACGACAATAGACTTTTACAAACACTTATCGAAACTGTTAACTATAAATCTTTCGCAATGAATTACTTCCGCTCAGATGTACAAACTCATATAAATCTTCTAAACCAAATATCCACCACAATTAAGGACAAATTTATCGAAATACACCAAAAGACCAAAACGCGGCATACTTGATGGCGCAGGTACTCTTTTCAAAGCAATTACCGGAAACTTAGACGCGGATGACGGTAAATATTTTACTGATAGTATCACTAGGCTCAATCAAGGTCAATTACAAATAGAAAATTTACTCAAAAACCAAATCAGTGTAACTACCTCTGTCATTAAAAACTTCAACGAGACCGTCCAAAAACTGCAAATTGACGAAAAACTCTTTAACATCAATATGAAAAAACTAGAAACCACAATCGGAAAAATTAACGATAAAGTCGGCTACATCGAAACGAAACTTATGTTGCTCGAATTATGCGAGAAACTAATGGAGAATTACCTTTACTTGGAAGATAGCCTAAATGATGTGCTAAATTCAATTACTTTCGCGCGTCTTAAAATCATACATACATCTATCTTAACGCCCGAACATCTCATTACGGCATTGCAAGAAATATCACAAAACCTAATAAAAAACAACCTTCCACTACCAATAAAATACTCAAGCATTGGACAATACTTGGAAATTATCGAGTTAGAAGCTTTCCAAACAAACTCTCATCCTATTTTTGTCTTAAGAATTCCATTAGTAGAACAACAACCATACACCCTCTTCCGGTTATACCCTATCCCAATTTACGATGACAGAACTGGGTTACATCACCTTTTGTCTTTTACTCAAAGAAGAAAATTGTGTCCCGACCTATACGCCTATCCTATAGACTCTAACGCACCGTGCGAGGTGCAACTTCTGAAAAGTATTCAAAATGTGCCGGACAATTGCAGGAGTGCAGTAATTTTTAGTCAGGGTTACAGTGTCCAAAAACTTGAACAGAATATGTGGCTTGTCGTGACCTCCGAACCTTTACGTGTTGTGGTGAGTTGCAATCAAAAGAACTCAACTACTTTAACTCTAGTGCGCAACTCCATTCTAAAACTTTAATCGGAGTGTAGTGTCTTTGTAGGTGTTACTAAGGTCCAGGCTGAGTCTGGAAAAGAAACAGCCCTTTCCGAAGTCTATCACACAGTTACAGTACCTTACAACTGTTGCGTTACAGTTCCAGAAAAGGTACAAATTCCCGAGCTGAAACCCTTCGACATAAGCAGCATCAACGTGGAGGAACTGGACGTTGCGAACCATAAGTTAGAACAGTACTCCAGAGACCTAGATGGTCTTATAAATCAGCCGCCTTTCCTAACCAAGAACATCTCTTGGTTTACGTATACGACAATAGCTGTCGTCATGATCATTTCAGCGATCATGATTTTCAAATCATCAAAAAGAAAATTGAAGAGCGCCCAAAAGCCCATGAAAATACCGACCAACCGACGACGCCTTCATCGTCTCTAAGAATGCTGCCTAAACTAAGGCCAGTATTAAAACCAAACCCGATCACAGAGACAACTGTATAAACATTTCATTTATAATAATGAATTTTTTTTGTATGTTTACCCATATTTTATGTATTACCTTTTTTATTTTATTTACTAACCATTTATCGTTGTTATATTATATAAGTTTGAGTTTTGACTTATTATTGACACTAACATATTTTATACTAACAATTTTAATTTCATTTTCGAATTACCTTTGTAATGTTAATACTACCATTTGATATTCCTAGCGATATTTTGTTATTTACAGATGTTTCATTTTTATTAAAAAGTTGATGTAAAGCATCAACTTTTCATGTATAAGGGGAGTTGTTAAATGAGAAGTGCACTAACTTACAATTTACAAGTTAAAATTACCATAGGTGCTTGAACCGTAATTGACTTCACACAAGTATCATATTACAACTTCCTAGAATTCTTAGAAATCACGTAGACGCTTTGTTGAAAACTGATGACATAGCGTCAGCATTTTTACGTTATAAATGTAACCGAAAACAATTCGCAGTGTTCATTATCTTCATATAACTTCATACCTATAATATTGTCTTTGTAACTTAAACATATGAATTTTTTGTAATAAATATATTTTTTTAAAAAGTGAATTTAGTGAAACCAAATCTAATATATATATATATATATATATATATATATATATATATATATATAAACTAATCCCTTTTTCCCTTGGTCACGGCATCACGCGTGAATGGCTGGACCGATTTCACTAATTATTTTTTTGTTGTATTTGTTATTATTAGGAGAAGGTTCTTATATAAGAAAAAAATACGAAAGTTGCGCAGGAAACTAGAAAAATTCACTTTTTTAATAAAATAATGTGTCACGGCCAGTAATATTCACGTAGTTGACATTAAAACAAAGAAACGTAGTTTACATGCTCTTTGCAAATATATCGGTCTGAGTTGGTCTGTGGTCGGAGTTATAATAACAAAAAATACCTACATAATTCATTTACCAATTCTTAGTGTACTTTTCACATTGGTTTCTACAGGATAATTTGTACTGTGTGTTTTTTTCTGAAGTGTGTTCAACAGGGTTAGTCAAATTAATATAGTGTTGGAAAGTTTTGAATGACCATTTTGATACTTTTACAAAAGAATAGGTACAATAGTTTTTTTTTATTTTCAGTTGAATTTTTGTTTCTAAAAATGCCGGCAATTAGACGTACAAACTTAAGTCGCAGAACTCGTAATGCTGCAAGTCAAAGAAATACAAGAGCAAGTCAAAGTGATGAGCAACGTGAAATGCGGAATGAAGTTGAACGGAATCGATGGAACCGGAACCAACAAAATAGAAGTGTTGCGTTTAACCCCTATAGAGTTGCATTTAATTATAACAAAGAAATTGACTACAGTAACCAATGGACGTTGTTTGTCAATATTGCAAGGCATTTAAGTTTAAAAATGAAGCCCCTGGATTGTGTTGCTCGAACGGTCAAGTCAAACTGACGCCGTTGGTACCGCCACCAGAGCCATTACATTCATTGGTTTCCGGAAATAGGCCAGATTCCAGACATTTTTTAAATAATATCCAGCAATACAATAACTGCTTTCAAATGACATGGTAACAGATATTTCTTGATTATAGGGCGGTACGAAGTTCGCCGGGTCAGCTAGTTTAAAATAAAAATTGAAAATAATGATTTCAACAATCTCAAATCTGACAAAACTATGTGAATAAACCCTACGCGATTAGAAAGCCTGAGACCTATGTATTTAGGTTAGGATTCCAGAAGCCATAGTCAATTGGGTAATTTGGACCTTAGATTCGATCAGCGAATAAAAAACCTTCAAACAAGTAATTTATAATTTCTGGGTCTGAAAAAAAGGGTAACATTTTTGTAAATTGTTTAATTTTCTTTGCAACACTTTATTATTATTAACTGAACAGAGAATACATTTACGGTAGTTTTTAGAAAATATCACTTGAACCATAGGAAGACAGGAGCGTCGTATAGTAGAAGAGTTGCTCTAAAGAACTCATCTCAGTTTTTCAAAGTTTTGAGTGCAAAGTGATAAATTTAAAACTTTGGAGCATAATACGATAGCAGCGGACGAGCCCATTTATGACTTTGTTCAATAGTTGGTATCATAAAATTGTAAAAAAGTATTAGGAAGGGCATTGCAACTTCATCATTATCTTCCGCAGAAGACATTTTGTAAATTTCAATTTTGTGAAATCTCATCGTCATATCTTTTAAAAATCTAAAATGTACGGGAGCAACAAAATAACTCCTCAGCAATGCAATATTGAAAAAAAAAATGTTGCCTTCAAAGTTATAATACCCTGCTAGCTAATAGGTAAATTAATATTTTTAAATAGAGGTTACTAATTTTTATTCAGAAACTGATAAGATTTCTAAATTTTACATTCAGATATAACGTTAAACGCGACCTTCACCAATGGCCACAAATTTAGCGAAAAAGAAAACTAAGAAAAAACTAGTGAATTACGTCATATCTGTAGGTAAACTTTTCCATTCTTTTCATTTCCGGAGTTCCTATTTAGAAAAGTTAATCTTATCTTAGTATAACCTTCAAGGTCATGGTCAAGGTAGAGATCGCTTACCTCAATTGATAGGCGGGAATAAGTCCTATCAAATTGTATGAAATATATTTCCTGATATACATAAAGAATTGTTTTGCTTTTCCAGTACTTTTAGACACCTGGATATTTACTGGTGTTATGTTTCATTTTGCATGCCAGAGCTCAATGAAAATCGACAAAAATTGTGTAAAATTCATAGGTGACTTCTTACCCAGTCAGGAGATAATGAACGTAAGAAATACTGGTTGATTGTAGATTCTGCTATACTAGGACTAAAAGCCGTGCTTCCTCTTAGTGATCTTATCTTACTTACGATTTTTCTAGACTAGGAATCTCTTAGGAAGGCGACACATAACAATAACTTGAAAATTATAGCAATTTTAGGTCTACAACAAGCGCATAGTAAATGTTATAGTTTATAGGATAGGATTCGTCAAATCCCTACTTTAAAGAAGCAATGACCTAAAAGCAATTTGAAACCTAATAAAAAAATAACTGTTCGACCATCTGTAACTCCTGAAGACATTTACTTCTCTTCCTTGAAAATTATACTGGCATTAATGAAATATTTTGATAGGTCAATGGATAAAAGCGATCCAGGTTTGCAGAACTTAAAAAGCCTATTCCTATGGCAGCAAAGCTAAACTGAAAACTGTGTTCCACAAATATGGAACCTTATAACGATCCAGGACTTTACGGAATATTTGAATGAGGATGAAAACCTAAATGGATGCCGATTTAAAAAATTCAATATTATAGAAGGTACAGATCTGTGGGGAACTAGCTTAAAACTTCCTCACAAATATAAAGATATAATGACAATATTTAATATACTTAATGCTGCTGTCCTGTGATTTCTGTTTGAAAGTAATTATTCTAGTAACCGTTCCAAATTACAGACTTGTTCATTCGTATATCAGTGTAGTGACAATATTTTAGTTGTTGTTACTTCTTATATAAATATGTAATTAAAGCTTTTATGGTTCTAATTCTAATTTTAAAGTGTTTTGTGATTATAATATTTTTTTCTCCAAGTTGAAATTAACTAGAATTGTTTTTCACTCCCCATTTTGGTGTCTGTCAGATTTCCCACCGTTCATTCGGTTTCAAATAAGCGGTAATTGAAACCCTTGTATCGCAATCAAGCCCGGGGTTTTTGTTCCAGAGATTTATTGTGCAAGCATTTCAGTAATTATTCTGCTGTATTTGGCGGTCTGCACGTCAGAATGGAAAGTTTACTTAAGAATCGCGCTTCGAAATTACTTTGCCAATTTAGAGCATACCTCCAATTCAAAGACCTCGGTTACTGTCGTTTTAATTGAAGTAATAACGTCTGGCTCTGATGCATTACGGAGCTTTTTCTGTTTGTTTTTTACAGTTTACATCGGAAAAAATAAATCATTTTACACCTTGATTAACTTGCTTCGGATGTCAGTTCTTTTTACTAACCCTCTATATACATAAAACTATGTATATGGCATGTGACATGTACGAACGGCATTGCTATATGGAAAATAATAGAAGATACAAATTTGAAAACGCGAGATGTAAGACCGACATCTAGGATTTTCGAGAGAATCAGCACACAGAGGTTCCGAATCTGGAGCCGTTCCGTGTAATTGCTGTTCTCCCTTAACACCTAGGACAGAATGTCACGATAAAATTTTTCAGGTTACTTCACCTGTCAGAGATATTGAATACTCTTTTCGAGGTGTCATTCCTTTGTAGGCAAGACAATATATTGTATATAATATACATTGTTTCTGGTCAGGGAACCTTCATCAGTTACGCTTCCCACAATTGAATGTCCTCTAGAACACTTCTTTATGTATTTGAAACATTTCGTTAAATTTGAAGAAGCAAGATGTAAGACCGACATCTAGGATTTAATGTCTATTTGATACCCGCAAATTATAACCTAGTAAGCTTAGATGTTATCTTGCTTTTCACCAACATTTCTATAGACAACGGAATGATACCTCGAAGAGAGTATTCAATATCTCTGACAGGTGAAGTAACCTGAAAAATTTTATCGTGACATTCTGTTCTATGAGCTAAGGGAGAACAGCAGTTACACGGAACGGCTTCAGATTCGGAACCTCTATGTGCTGATTCTCTCGAAAATCCTAGATGTGGGTCTTACATCTCGCGCCTTCAAATTTAACGAAATGTTTCAAATACATAAAGAAGTGTTCGAGAGGACACTCAATTGTGGGAAGCGCAACTGATGAAGGTTCCCTGACCAGAAACAATGTATATTATATATAATATATATTGTCTTGCGTACAAAGGAATGACACCTCGAAGAGAATACTCAATATCTCTGACAGGTGAAGTAACCTGAAAAATTCTTAGAATTGTGCCTTTTTAATCCGTAGTTTCTTAACCATTGACAAGGGGGTCTGATCTAGACCCCGAAACGTTTGGAAGATACAGCAATATTCTTTAAATTGTGGTGTTATTTCCCAAGAAGCACTTAGACATAACATTCCTTTTTAATGTTTTTTAAATCTTCCCGTAAAGCTGTTATCATATACTGCTACATATTTCAACCATCCTGTAATATGTTACTTGAAAACTTGTGAACTACTTTATAAAATTTTTTTCAAACATTCTAATTGCTTACATAACATTCATTTTTATCCACCCTGTATAAATATAATTCCTCTTTATCCTTATTTCACCCACATAGTATATGTTACTTCTTATGACCCTAACAATATAACATTTAGTTATATTCACCCTGCATAAATATAATTCAACTTCACCGGTTTTCAACTACCTTATATATACAACTGTTTATGGTCCACTTAATATATCTTTTTTGAACCACCCCGTATGACTTTATTTCAACCACTTTCTATATATGCAGCTACTTACGGACCCCCTAATATACCTTTATTTCACGATTTCTTAAATACATGTAATTCAACTACGTTTTACCTATCCTATATATGGAACACTCTCTAAAATTTCACTTTAAATATCAGTTGAATTTTTTTAAGAGAAACATGTTACATTGGCATATTCCGAATTTTGAATGAAGCTAAGCTGATTCAAGTATCTAATATTTGGTGAATGCGCTGTATTACCGAAAATGGTAGTAGTTTTTCCCCTATATCTGCCATCTATGTCAATTTATGACCACATTTTATAAGTCCAACTATAAGCTTTGCAACAAAAAAAGATTATGAAGAATATTTTTTCTCTAAATAATATTCATAAGAACGTTTTCCGTTTGAATTCAACTTATGAAGACACACTGTTATAGAAACCAATGAGAATGTCCACCTTGAAATTGATTTACTGACATTTATTGGGATTTATTTCCAATCAAGTTTTAAATTACATCTTAACAGAACTGAAGATACCATAATTTGTAATCAAATTAAAAACTTAACATGGAATGATTACTGTTTACGTTTTAGATCTGTTTGTGAAGAATAACTTTTTCTCTTAAAATTATTATTAATTATAAAAGAAATCGTTTGATTTATGAATACACACTGTATATACATATTAGCTGACATTTATTTTGATTAATTCATCTTATTTACAATTTACCCCAAGTTCCGAACAGTTAATACCAGCAACTGCTTCAAAGCTTGTAATACTGGCGAATCCACCAAAACATAGAGTATAAGTAAATAGGTAAAAAGTTTTTCCCCATGCTCTAAGAAACTATGTTATTGAAAAAAATACCTGACCACTTGGGGATATCCCTGAACTAATCCAATTTTTTTTCAATTTGTTCCACATCCCGATTAAAATTTTCCAAAACAGGATATATGAGAATAAGTAAAAATAGTTTTTCCCCATTTTCTAAGAAACGGTACAAGCTATGTTAATGAAAAAAATATGGGACCACTTCGCTATCCCCCTAAACAGGACTAAGTAAAACGGTCGAAATTTCTTGAGCCGTTTCCGAGTAATCGGTGAACAAACATAAAAAAAGCAACAAAAAAATATAGATACAGACGAATTAAGAACCTCCTTCTTTTTGAAGTCGGTTAAAAACATGGAAATTATGTATATGCCATACATAATTTCCATGTTTTATATGTGAGTGGGATAGCAGAGAAAGAAATCAACATTTGTCTGAAATACAATGGCTCATAAAAAAAACGTTGACACCTGTCGAGAAAACCATTTTGTATAAAACTTTAGGTTACCCAAAGAAAATTCTTCTACCACATTACACCGTTACACTTAAAATTGGCTTAATGCAACAATTTGTCAAAGCTTTGCCCAAAGGTGGTGATTGTTTTAAATATTTGTGAGGACAATTACCTAATTTATCAAAAGCTAAATTGAAAGAAGGGATTTTCATTGAACACGATATTCGTAAATTGACATTGGGTGCCAACTTTGAAGCAATGATGAATAAGAAGAAAACGGAGTGCTTTTATTGTCTTCGTCAGTTGTTCTATCATTCTCCATGTTTAAAATCCAGACACCAAAAGGCTTCTGATCATTGTATTGAAGATTGTCATTTTACGTTACTTTCCGATTTCGGTGCTCCAAAGTATTTCGTTTTATGACTGAATTACAGTTCTTGCTTTGTTAATCCCATATTTTATTTTTGTATTGTCTGTGCCCTCGTTGTTAAAATGTACCCCTAAATATTAATAGTTTACGGTTTTCTTGTTTCCTAGTTGTATATCGGTTGCGTCTTCTACTATATACATCTCCATATTCCATATTCCACTTCAACGTTTGCACATATTACTTGATCATATGCGAATTGGACGGGATATTCACATCTATTTGGATGCCTGCTCCATTACATGTCTTCTTTCAGTTTATTTTCGTGGTATATATTTCAGGCTTTCACTGTAGATTTCATGCATTTGGCATGACAACATTTTAAAACTGTATACACATCAAGTGTAACGGGCCATTCTTTCTGTTTCCTTTTCTATTGCTAATTTTAATGAGAACACGTGGTCTGTGCAACACCTTCCAGCTCTAAACCCACTCTGTTCTTCTTCTTCACAGTAATTATGTTATTCATATTCCTTATGCTTCTAGCATTAACTCTGCTCACCGTTATCGTTATCGCCCAAAAATTGTTGCTTTTTAGTTTGTTGCCCTCTTTATGAATTGAAATAATGTATGCCGTTTTCCAGTATTTTTCCTCATTAATATAATTTGTAAATGCATTTGCTAGAAATTTTGCGAATTTATCCGTTCTAACTTTTAGTTGATCGGAATTAGCCTCGACCAACAAATCTTCCACGCTTTAGTTCTTTTACTGTATTTTTTGCTGGTCTCTATTTCCAATTTTTGTAGTTCAGTTTGTATGGATATCTTCTGGTTCATGTGCATTTATTAATTGTTTGTAGTGAACAGTTTTTCCCTCCAATATCTTAATACTTTCTATCCCGTGATTCTCATTTTTATTAACCATTCTTATCTTTGAAGATTTCACAGAAATCAATACATTTGTTTAATTAAAAGTAATGAAATAAAAAAATGGCCAAGTTTTCGGAAAAACATCGTATTACTAAGACAGTAAATTATTAGCAATCTATGATTTTGTTTTTATAGACAAAACCAGATTGTTTATTAAATGGATTCACAAACAGGAATAAGCAAAAAATAAATCCAATGCACTTATCACCAGCATTTGAAAATAACGAAATCGTGTAATTACACTTATATAAACAAAATTTTACACATTCCTTATCCGACCTATGAACTCAAAAAGTTATATTACTATGCGTAATCATATTGGAAATTCTGAAAACAAATGCATAACTTCAACTAAATACTGATTCAGTGGTATTTCCAAAAACAGGAGTTTTGACGAATAAAATATAACACACGTAAGTATAGTTTGTTTTATAGAATTTTATGGCTGGGCTACAATAATAATTAATACTGTCAGTTCTTCGTAAATGGAACTTTCTATTAGTCATGCTTACTGTAAAAACTTTCAGCTGAATTTATCCCAGACGATGGCATATAATTTGACGACAACCTGTGTTGTTGTTTTCGTCTTGTCACCTTTTAGTTATTGACCATTCCTCGAATAAGAGATTTCGATAGGAAAGCTACCAGTATGATTTTATATGGCACAACCAATTCAGTCGCTAAATCAAAGGTTCCCAGTCTTTTTTAGCCTATTGTCTCTTTTTCAGAATAAAATTACTCACCCACAAAAAAAGCAAATTTGTAAAATTACTTTAGTAAAATTAAATTCGTGTATTTCTCAAAGTTAGATTAAAATATTAATATATTATTAAAGAGTCGGGTGAAGTTGATGTAACGACAGTCATTTTCCGATATTTGGTACCCCATATTACTCATTAGTAATCTTAAATCACCAATCTCCTCGATTGGCAATGTATTTCTTTTCTTTGTTATTAAATTGCTGAGTATGTAAGATTCTCTTTCAGCTTAAAATGATTATTGGAACGCAAGTAAAAAATTCTTTAATACTGATTTTTTAAATTTCAATGTTAATTTTTCATTTGTTGGCAGTTCTGCCAGCTGTTTTTTGTTGGTTTGATAAAGGATTGAATGAACAAGTTAATGACATCCGGAAATATATTTGTAAAATCTTCTTTATATTGCATCCAAATTGTTTTCGTGCCAATTTTTGTTTGTACAGTGCATATTTTGACACAAACTCAGAAATATGTCCCTTCTTATCATCTACTTCTAGCTGTCGATTTATTTCCCTACATGCATAAATTTCAATGAATTAGCTTTTATGGAATCCGATTTATTTTCATAAAATAAGTATTTCAAAACGGTCACAAAATCTTTTTAGACAGGTACCCTTTGATTGACAGTCAACGAACTCCTCTATGCCATAGTAAACGTTGGAAATCTACATTATCTTCATCATAAACGTTCTATTAAAAGTTCTGGCACTGTTATTGGTAAACAGTTTATAAGGGGTCATTCATTCATTTCGTGAACTCAAAATAGGTAGTGAGGGTCGGACAAGACCTCACCAAATCTCATTTAAAGTGAGCGAAGGGTCAATAAATACCTCAAGTCAACTTTTGGAACAGAATTTACAATTACACAGCCCCACAACCAAAAAATATGTTCTGTTTGGGCAACTAAATCTGATATGAGTAAATATTTTTCAACACTGAATTCGAATCTGAGCTTAGAAAATTTCCTATGCCCCTTAAACACCATTCCTTCAAATAGGGTAAGCAGATTAATGGTGAATTGTTAAGAATAAAAATAGTAATATTGCATACTTTTTCGCTGAAGTAAAAAATCTGCCGAGTGGGCGTCAAACATGGTATAATTTAATATTATAACCAGGTAATCTTAACTCCAACAGCCTTGAAAAAGGTGACTTCTATGAGTTTCCAAGAAGCACTTAGACATTGAAAAATATGCCACGACTATCATTCAGAAAACAAGGAATGTTATGATCCATAAGCGGTTTCACATACCGGATAGATGAATATAGGGTGGACTAGAATTCTAAGTATACAGATTGGTGAAATTTTTTTTTATTGGGTGGCCCATAATTAGTTGCATATGCAAGATTGTTGAAATATAGCGTGGAGTAGAATAATAATTATACAGTGTGGGTAAAAAAAATTGAAGAATTTTGTTATATAGGGTAGAGCATGAGCTGTTGCATATATGGACTAACTGAAATATGGGGCGAAGTCAAGTTACAGTTGCACAGTGTGATTCAAACAAGGTTAAAGAAATTTGATAATGAAGGATGGTTTTAATGAAGAGAAAATATATTTTATACTGAACTTAAAAAAATATGGTGAAAAAATGTGAAATAGCGTAACTCATAATCAGTTGCACAGATAGGATACTTGAAATATAGAGAGGAGCATATTAAAGCGTGTGTCACGGGATTACATTTAGTTATAGCTATATCTTTTTTACCATTTTTAAATAACTTCACTTCACTTCCAGTTCGACCTCATCATTTCTCAAAGGTATTCTGTTTTTTAAACATTCCATTAGTTCTTCAGTTTCGAGTTATTCTCAATCACACATTTTACGTATAGTTTCTTCATATTGGCTGCAAAGAGATTTCTCACCCTCCTTTTACAATTTTTAACTTTCATCTCTTGTTTGACACTTAGTTGTAGCAGTCCTCCATCTTTAACTTCTTTTACCTGTGTAATGCGTATTTCTAGGGTTCCTGGTTACATTTTTTTTAATACTATTTTCTCGGTGTTATTATATTCCTGCTTAGTTATTGTCCATATTATCACAGCTTCAACTTTAAACACGGATGCAAAAGACTTTGTAGATGATGATTCGTCTTGTTGGTGCAAGCAGTTTTATATTATCATTTATAGCTTTCAATACTACTGGTTTTCAGATGATCGTTGGCATAATGGAGACGAGTAAATAGGAAATAAAACTGATTTTAACAACATTCTCTTAGTCTTAGAGATTAATCTTAGAGTGAACACTTTTTCAGTTCATCTTTCCTAAATATGGAGGACGTTTATCAGAGGTTTAAAAATTGAAAAAAGGTGAAAAAATGAGAAACAACATTCTACTCAGAAACACATAGAAAATATAAAAACCAACATTTATAAACAAACCTTATTACGGTAGCCTAATTTTTCAAACTAGCACATTAATTTGAGTGACATAGGGGCCCACTGACCTGTTGATATTATGGGAATCCCAAATATAAATGAATTTAAATTTTCAGCTAAACATCTGATAGTAGCCTAAACTCCACTTTCATTTTCATTTTGACGCCAGGATGCCTAGTAAATACTCTCGAGCATGCAGGTAAGTTGCTTGTCTCTACTAAATAGCCTTTATGCATGCAAAAAAATGTCAGGACAAAAAAGGATGGATGACAAAGCAGACTTATAACTTGAATTTGATTGATTGGTTTTCTATTGTAACAATTTTTAAGTTGAACCTCGTTATTTGTTTGCATAGAGCTATAACATAAAATTATTCTCTCTGCGTTAACTGGCCTGTAATCATGTTTTAAAACCACACATGTTTGGATAATCCCAACAACATGAAACTATGAAACGATTTACATTACGGTGACATCCTCACGGCAGTTACGAGTTGCATCAACACGCAAACTGATTAATCATCATCGATTATTTGTTATTTTTTTTCTGTTTCATAGAAAACCCATCACATATCATCAGCTGGGCTTCAAACAAAAAAAATCATACATACCCCCACGCGACTGTCAGGTCTTTGTAATGAAAATCTCCCACCCATTCGTTGGACAGAGAGAGAGAGAGAGAGAGAGAGAGAGCAGAGCGGAGCGCCTGGTGGGTCTCATGCCGCGCCGTACATCCCACATATTGACGCAAACGGCGTTATCGATGACGCGCCTTTGGAGCGTCTCTCTAAGACCCCAAAGCAGACTATCCGGAGATGTGCCAGGAATGATGATAGTATGGGCGTATTAGGAAATGAATGCGGGTGGATTAAGCTTCGGGGTAAATATAGGGGAAGCGTTCTCCAGTATGATGCATAAATATTAATCGTATTATATATTATTCAATTTTCAAAACAAGGACTGAATATTTTTTGTTTACAGGGTTTTGGTACAATATGAATACTTGGGTTTCATAGAGAAATGATTTATATTTGTTGGCGACGAACAAGTTTAGCTTTCCTTTACAAGACCTCAATTCTGTTCATAGAGGGTAGAAACACTCACGCAATTTTAGGAAGTAAAGCTCCCATATGTTGATTATTAAAGCGAAAGCTTCTTAACGGAGGCTCACACATATACATATGAAAATAGATATGTAGGGTAATGAAATGCAAAATTGAAGTGACTTTTGTTTCGCCACATCGTTCCGACCGACACCACACTACGTTGATATTATAGTTTATATTTAAAAAAAAAACCGACTCAGCTGACTTAAAATACAAACCGTATAGAAACTATGTGCAATCAATCACTATTTTCACACATGTCTTCTTTTTTACCTGATTTAAGGTACAATTCAATTGAAAATTTTAGCGTTTTCTTATCTCTCTCTCTCTTTCTTTCTTCCTTTCTTTCTCCCTCTTTAATTTGTATTCTTTGTCTATATTTTCCAAATGTAAAAAATGTTAAATGTTAAAAACATTTTTATTTGTTTTAATATATATATATATATATATATATATATATATATATATATATATATATTTATGTATTAGATGGTTTCCGGGAATTCATCCGCCTAGTTGATAACTGATCCCTGCCGGGATCGATGGTAAAATGACGACGTTTCGGCAGAGTCACATCTGCCCTCTTCAGGTCGGTTCGCATAATTCTCGTAGCCTTCTGCTTTCGCTTCTAGTTACTCGAATACTGATATTTTCAGGAGCGCGCACGGTGTTATATAGTCGCGGCTCGGCGCCTATTGGTTGGCACCGTGAACGGCTGCGTGTGATTGGCCCTGGGCGCTCAGTGGGAGCGCCTCCCGCCTGTTGATTTGTTATTTCCGGTAGAGTTGTTATTGGACGGGTCCGGGGCGGTACGGTGTTTAATAGAATTTTCCAACAATTCGATAAGTTCTGGATTTCATTGCGTGCGTTTAGACTGTGAGGCCTCTTCGCTATTTCAATTGCCTCTTTTACGAGTCTTGATTTCGGGTGTTCTATATTTTCCAGTACTCTGGTGTTCTCAAAGTCTATTCGGTGTGACGTCGTGGTGGCGTGTTGAGCAATGGATGTCGTTTTTTCCTGCTTTCTTATAGCATTCTGGTGTTCATCACGTCTAGCTTGAATTCT
The DNA here is from genome assembly GCA_034190945.1 of Octodonta nipae. NCBI lineage: Eukaryota > Metazoa > Arthropoda > Insecta > Coleoptera > Chrysomelidae > Octodonta > Octodonta nipae. The sequence goes on along the minus strand of CM067219.1, from coordinate 26,671,778 downwards.
TCTGTTAGTTTGCCCCACATAGGTTTTATGACAGTCTGCACATGGAATCTCGTACACTCCCTGTTGTTCTAAAGGGATCCTCGTCTTCGGAGTCCTCAACACCGTGCTTATTTTTCTGTCTGTATTGAAAATAGTATCGATATTGTGTCTCGTTAGAATTCTTGCAATACTGTCCGTGGTACCCTTGACATACGGTAAATGCGAGGAGCAAGAGACACCAATAACCAAGGCTTATTTACCGTATGTCAAGGGTACCACGGACAGTATTGCAAGAATTCTAACGAGACACAATATCGATACTATTTTCAATACAGACAGAAAAATAAGCACGGTGTTGAGGACTCCGAAGACGAGGACCCCTTTAGAACAACATGGAGTGTACGAGATTCCATGTGCAGACTGTCATAAAACCTATGTGGGGCAAACTAACAGAAGAATTCAAGCTAGACGTGATGAACACCAGAATGCTATAAGAAAGCAGGAAAGAACAACATCCATTGCTGAACACGCCACCACGACGTCACACCGAATAGACTTTGAGAACACCAGAGTACTGGCAAATATAGAACACCCGAAATCAAGACTCGTAAGAGAGACAATTGAAATAGCGAAGAGGCCTCATAGTCTAAACACACGCAATGAAATCCAGAACTTATCGAATTGTTGGAAAATTCTATTAAACACCGTACCGGCCCGGACCCGTCCAATAACAACTCTACCGGAAATAACAAATCAGCAGGCGGGAGGCGCTACCACTGAGCGCCCAGGGCCAATCACACGCAGCCGTTCACGGTGCCAGCCAATAGGCGCCGAGCCGCGACTACATAACACCGTGCGCGCTCCTGAAAATATCAGTATTCGAGTAACTAGAAGCGAAAGCAGAAGGCTACGAGAATTATGCGAACCGACCTGAAGAGGGTAGATGTGACTCTGCCGAAACGTCGTCATTTTACCATCGATCCCGGCAGTGATCAGTTATCAACTACGCGGATGAATTCCCGGAAACCATCTAATACATTTAGTGCCCGCGAAAACTTAAAAACAAATATATATATATATATATATATATATATATATATATATAACTTATTGGTATATCATTTTCTGAATCACCCTGTCCAACTATAATTAAACCCAATACAATATTACAACGGTCCCGAAATCTTTAAAACCACCCTGTATAAGTATAAATTCTCTCCACACTATTGACTCTTTCTATTTTTCTATTGTTTAAATTATTCCTGTATACCAATGATTTTATTTCGCCCCATATGTCTATTATTCCATTTATGCAACTACTCATGGAGATTTTTTGAACCCATGTCTATAATTATACTCCGTCCTAAATTCTATAATTCAAATATCCTAACTGCTTATGCGTATGTAACAAATTTTTGATACACCCTGAATAACATTCATTTTACTCTTACTTCAAACACCTTGTATAAGCAACTACTTATGTTCCAAACAATATAACTATTTTAAACCGCCCTGTATAACTTTAATTCTACTCCAATTTATATTTCAACCATCGTGTATATTCAACTACTTCTGACAATTTTTAAAGCCTTTTGTATTACTGTAATTATTTTCCGTCCTATAATACAGATATCCGCTCTGTATAACTCTAGTTTTGCTCCACTCTTATTTCAACCACCTTGTATACGTAACTACTTATGAGCCACCCAATACAATATTTTTAGAAAAAAAACACCCTATATAACTAATTCAATTTCAACTTATATTTCAACCATCTTGTGTATGCAACGGCGTATCTACCACTAATATCACATGCACGCACGCACACACCTACAACCGTATACCATATAGTAGAGTTCGCCGACATCTCTAACAATTTTTCTTTTCGATAAACCAACAGAATATTTTCTGTCATTTCATGCGATTATATCTTCGTCTCTAAGAGAAGGTGACTTTCAAATGCGTCAAATTGAAAACACCCTGTACGATATACTTTCATGGCATATCATGGCATTTAAACTAGATATTTGTGATAAAAATTTGACATTTACCATGATGTTTACAGTATTTTTGGATATATTTTTCCGATTTTCAGAAAAATTGTATGTTTTGCGTTATATCTTTGTATAATACAATTTTCTTGAAAAAACGCAAATCTCATGTTATAGTCAAGTTAAGTTTATAACAAAATTTATTTAATTAAAAGTATCTGTTATAAGAGTGTTTTATTGACAATTTTCAGACTCATTATTACTAAATTCGGTTGTTGAAATATTTTACATGTGTAAGGAAAATATAAACTGAATTTATTGCAATAAATAGCAAATTTGGATTAATCATAACATTCAACCTGTTGCATATTTCAGGTTAGGTTCGTTACCAAACAGGTGGAAAATAGATTCAATACTGTAGAGTGGTATTGGTTTAATAATAAGGACTTTGCCAATTCAAGAGAAGGTTGGCATACTTGGCGAAAATGTATATTGTAAAGTAGAAAATGCTATGATTAAACATAGATTGTAACAAAACTAGTTATATGGGACCTTTCTGTAATGTTCCTTAATATAATGCAGTTTAAATCATCAAAATTGCCCAAGCTGTTTTTCAATAATCGCTACACGTACATAAGAAAAATTGCATACGAATTGATAACCTCCTCCTCTTTGGAAGACGGTTAAAAAATACTTAAACGACTTAGTTACCTGAGTAAGAAACAGGGACCAGTTTATATATTAGGAATTTCTTCTTTCATAGAAAATCACTAAATTAAATTAAATAAAAAAATATAACCTGTAATTATCAAATGAAACTAATTTCTTTCTTTTCTATCACTGAATTTATTCACAATACGTGACTAGTTTCGAAGCTTACGCGTTATTTTAAAACTGATGCACATCAATGAAAAATTAAAACTAAACCATTTTAAACATTAACAGAAAGTTACATAACTAAGGGTATGAACTGAACAGAGCAAAAACACATTAAGAACTGAAATCATAAATTACCGGCGTATGAAAATTTGATTCATTGAGCATTTTCTATACCTATGTCAAAGAATTAAATATAATTTATCTTATAGCCGCAAATAATGGTTTTAGTTCATCCTTAATAAAGAAGTTAATTTCACAAAAAGAGCTTTAACTAACCTATAAAAGTATTTATCCCTTATTTAAAAATGCGGACCCAGTAAGATACATTTCTCTAACTTATTTCGGAAACGTCAGTAACAAAATAGCGAGAATTTTATCATCTCAAGAGATAAAAGTCAGTTTTAAATCGCATTTTCAGTTATTAAACTAACTATTTAACGCTAAAGACATAGAAAATATATACAACAGGTCAGGGGTTTATAAGCTTATACGTTAAAATTGTAACAGCTTTTATATTCGAATGACTACAATAATTTTTTCTACCAGATACTCTGAACATTACCGTTCTTATATATTACAAAAAACAGACTCAACTTTTTCTAATCACGTAATACACACAGGACACACTTTCCTCTCAATTGAAAACAGGGTAATTTTAAATTATAACAGAAATTATTTTCAAACATATTTCTTAGAACAAATCCAAATTTCTATATCTGGATTTATTACTTAACCATCAGATTATCCCAGAAAGTAGCTACCTGTTTGAATTACTGATTTAGAATGGATTTTTTCCGTTCATTATTAAATAACTTAAGCTTTATATTCCTATTTCAATTTGTATTCAAATTTCATTTCTTAATGTGTTTTTGCTCTGTTCAGTTCATACAACTAGTTAGGTAATTTTTTGTTAATGTTTAAAATGGTTTAGTTTCAATTTTTCATTGATGTGCATACGTCTGAAAATGACGCGTAAGCGTCGAAACTAGTCACGTATTGTGAATAAATTTAGTGCTAGAAAACAAAGAATGTCGTTTCATTTGATCGTTATGATTGACTATCACAAATCAACGGCTTTCACAATTCAATTTTTGAACATGTAATTAATACACAATAGCTCCACAAAATTTGATTTTTATTGTAATAAGTTGTAAAAAGTCCCCGTGGCGCCAATGCTAATTCACATGTCAAACCTTTTTTGCCTCTAAATAAGACAAAACTGATTGACATGACTTTTCGGACGCATTTATTTATTCGTTGCTATTGTGTTACGAGTTGAGTTTCGGTCGCAACAATTACAGTATTTTGGATTCTACTAGGAAAACACTATAATTGTTTCTTTCGTGTTTACGAAGGTGTTTTTTTGGCCAATCGAGAAACATTGTTCGTCGCCATTTTGTGTGTAATGGGTACCTTCCAGATATTAGTATAAGGGAAATTACGAACCTGTATTACCGTTTCTGTTGCAGCGAGGCTAGTTTCTGAGGACAGGAGATCAAGATACACCACCTGCAGGGCTTCGACATAAGCTTAGTGATTAACTGTTATTTGGTAACTCTATTTGCGGGACGTTACAGTGTTTATATCGACTGTTTTGCTAAAGGTCCTTCGTTAATTACATATATTGCTTCTAACCGGCATTGATACTAAACCGTAACATCCAAATGATACACTTTTTTAAATGTAGTGTTCCATCGGGGATAGTACACCTATACACCTCCGCAATAATCAATTGGCGATAACATCTTTCTCAACATACAATTGACGGAAAATTTCAGTTCCTTTCTAAAGAAAATCGATATAGCAAATGGCTATTAGAGTTTTTAGCTATTATTACTAACGTTTTTTTGCTTTTTATTTATGATCTAATATAATATTTTGCATCATTAAGTTGAGTTGTTTTCGACGACATCCAGTATTTTACTTTTCATTTTTGGTTTTGAACATTATTGATTTTATATTTTAACATATTATGGAATTATTTTTGTTTTATTTTTTATACGTATTTGAATACTTATCTTTCTAGTTGATCTATTTAATTTTGAGTAAGTTTAAAAGGAAATAGTAATGTAGAATATTAATTTCTCTACATGCTATAATAAACTTTTTCCAATGAATCTGTTTGTATAGTTTTTGCCATTTTGTAAAATAGGTACAGTAATTGTTTCGATTTATAATATCCTTAATGTGTTTCTTCAACTCTCTATACACTTTGCCCTTTAATTTAAATATTCATCTCATTACCTATATTTTATAACAATCAAATGTAAAGTGTTAAGTGAAAGTCTATTCATTCATTATGTATTTTAGATTTCAATTGATTTCAAAGGGCATTTATTGTGACTCGATTTTAATCATTTCTTTTTTTGTTCTTTAACCTATTCCTTAATTGAAAGAATAAATTTAAGCTCTAAAGGAACAAATCATAATGAAGACTCCTTGACCTGATTTTATGTAATTAAATTTCTTACTGGAGTATCCACCAAATATCACATCAAAACCTGCCCAGTCATTAAGCATTTTTTAACCACTTTATGCCCCCTTTTTATGTAAAAATACTTAGCAACCCCTCCCATCTGCTATTTGTAACAAGAGTTTTATTGTGTTTCAAAGGTTTATTACATTCCTGCATTTTATTTTGTCTATCTATAAATTAGGGTACCTTTCCAGATATTTGGAAAAGTCTACATATGAGTCTAATTCAAAAACAAATAGAAGTAAAATAATAAAAATCATGTCGTAATAAACTGCTCTAAATTTAAAATATAGCAAGCGTTAAAGTACTTGAATTTCTCATTTCATCTTTGGGCATGATGACTATAGAGGTAGGGTTCAGATAACCACAACTGTTATTTTTTTGTTTTCAGCTTTTTTATTGATTTGCATTTCTTATTCTCTGTTTTGCCTTTCATTTTTCCTGTATTTTACAAATTTGAGGATGTTTAGCTGAGGTAAGTCATTTTTCCTTTTGCAATTTTTCGAACTTACAAATTTAAATTGAATAGGTATTTTTGGGTATTTTAGTAAGGAGAATTTAAGGTTACTGGAAGGGCTGAGGTGAGGTATAGAAGAGATGATAGTTCGTGAGACTGTTAAAGGAGAGAGTATTGCACTGAGGAACATGATGAATCAAATGATGTTGAAGAAATAGATGAGGTCTGAAGAGGTTCAATATAGGACATTATGGAAAGTGTTCTAATGATGGCAAGGGATTACCTAGCTAATATGTTAAGAGTTTGTTGACGGACAGTAACTTTGTGAATAACAACCATATCTTTGTTATAATTTTTATAAACATATATTCTGGAATCGCTCAACATACAGAAATTGTATTAAGCCATTTTGCAGTTTTAATAGAAATGGGTTTTCCAGGGCTTCAAAACTGCCCCGTTTAGCAGTTGGAAATAGTGACAGGTATGATTGGGCTAAGATACTAGATCTATTTCACTCTTAATGACATTTCAATAGAATTGCAATGGGATGAACGTACATCAAAGAAAAGCAAGACCTTTCCGGCGGTTTCTCGTCGCTTAAAATGGATCAGAATACATTTTGCAAGCGAATAGAACAGTTTCGAACCTGGAGCGCATCTCAAATTCAGATTTTCTATTTTTCCATTTCATGATGCTGGCATGGGACAAGAAAGTTCCTTCTTATTTAATTGAAGGCCCATTTTATCCATAGTAAAGACCTAGTTTGACTTAAATAAATCATGTTTGCCTAGAACTTGTTTAAGAAGTTAAAAGTAATCACTTATATTTTGTTTCTTCATAGCCTTAGTCATCTTCCGTTATATTATGATTTTGAGCCAATAGTCGTCCATTTTTCTTGTATTTACTGAATCTGTGTTTAATTCTTAGTTGTCGCAAATTAAAAAGAAATGTTCCTAACATCACCTACTATGTATGGAAAGCCATGTTCCTCCATAGTTTTAATATGCTAAACAAGTCTCGTTTCATTTTGTGTCCCAATGAATGGTGATGGTCCCTTGGGTCTTTTACACTGTAATTGCTTTTTATTATAGATGCCCTGTATACCGAGTATTGTTGATTTCGAGCAGGCTAATCTGTCTAATTATAAATAATGCCAACCTGATCGTAAAAAATGGTCGGCTTTCATTAATATATGCTATAGCTGATTCTGCTTTTTCCGGATTTGGACCGCGTCATTTTTCCGAATTAATTTATATATATACCTAAATCGGCATATAAACAAAGTTTTCCGACGTTTCGCCCACACTTATAAGGGGGTTTTTCAAGGATGAGGAAAAACAAAACAAATGTTACTCACCTTGCGGCGACTCCATTCATTTAGCTTTTTCTCACAAACTCACTTTGAAACTTCACTTATATTGAACTTGTCACACTGACGCACAAATTACAATTGGTGCGTTGACTTTGTTATAACTGAATTCGCCAAAAATGTGATCAAAGAATTTTGTTGATTCAGTGACCCCATTAAATCCATAAGGGAAAACTTATGAACTATCCCGATATTGGGATGTTCACAAGGACATGAATAGCAATATCTTCAGAAAGACTAAAAAGAGTGGGCAGCTGATATAATATTAAAATATCTTCTAAAATAAGAAATACACTTATACAAAAACAAAACCAGAAAACACAACTCAAAATACAGAAAAATGCATTTATAAAATTCCCTGTGAATGTAATAAATGTTATTTTGGAGATACCTCTAGACCTCTAAATGTTGGAATAAACAAATACAAATATTAACTAAAAAATGACAGTTTGAAAAATCCAAAATTTGTGAACATGCTTGGTCATAAAATACAATTTCAAAATTCAGTTATATTACACAAAGAAGAACACAATACAAAACGAAAAGTAAAAAATTCTGCGATTGTATCGCTACTAACTCCCTAGAATTCAGTCGTTCCTGGTTGTCGATTATTAAGGAAGATTCTGCTAATAGCCATGACGTTGTGAACAACCCTAATTTCCCTTATGATTTTAATGGGATCGCTGAATCAACAAAATTCTTTTACAGCATTTTGGGCGAATGCACTATGTTATAAGTTATAACAAAGTCGCACCTAGGAGCGCCACATATAATTCTTCTAATTTTAAAGGAGCATTATTATTACATCATCTTTAGAAGTTTCAATTATCAAATTAAATTCTCTTAGTTACGTCATAAGCCAAATACTTTTATTTTGTCTATTCATTGGGTTTTCTCTCCTCCAAATTTTTCCTGTAACAGATAAGTATTTAAAAATTGTATATGTAGAACAAAGTGTAGTAAGGCAATTTCGTAAAATTGCCCGGATTACTGGCTGTCTGTACAGAGATTCTTCCTCACAGTTTTTCTGAGAGAAAGAGATGTCTATAAAATGATCAACCAGTATTCCTGTGTATAAGTAATGTATTGTATATTGGGTAATACTTATCTGTGTATGGAGACGTTTCAACTCCGAGTCTGGAGTCGTTGTCAATCGTTTAGTGTTGTTTTCGAGGTTTTTTTTTTCTAAAAAAATTTCGCTTTGATTTTGAATTTGTTGTTTGTCAAATAATTTGACACTGACAATTTGTCGTTTGGCGATCACTTGACAAACAACAAATTCAAAATCAAAGCGAAATTTTTTAGAAAAAAAAACCTCGAAAACAACACTAAACGATTGACAACGACTCCAGACTCGGAGTTGAAACGTCTCCATACACAGATAAGTATTACCCAATATACAAAACATTACTTATATACAGGAATACTGGTTGATCATTTTATAGACATCTCTTTCTCTCAGAAAAACTGTGAGGAAGAATCTCTGTACAGACAGCCAGTAATCCAGGCAATTTTATGAAATTGCCTTACTACACTTTGTTCTACATATACAATTTTTAAATATTTATATGTTACAGGAAAAATTTGGAGGAGAGAAAACCCAATGAATAGACAAAATAATTCAAGACCTCCTCAACAATCTTTTCGAAATTACCAAATACTTTTGTCAAATATTTTATTTTTAAATTTTAGAATTGTCCCTTTTTCATAGTTTCTTTGTCCGTGACAACGGGTTGTGACCTAGACAGCAAAACGTTTTGAAATATACAGTAATTTCGTGAATTGTAGTTTTATTTTCCATAAAGTGCTTAAAGATTGATAAACTATGCTACAACTATCGTTCAAGAAACAATAAGGAAATAATCGGAGAACGAGGAGTTCCACAAGATTATTGTATGTTACCGGCACTATTCAATTTATATGCTAAAAAAAAGATAAATAAAGCATGGAAAGACTGCCGAGATTAATGTAGGCAACGAAAAAGAGAAAAATATTAAGTATGGTGATGATAAGCAGTCCTTGCAGAAACAGAAAATGAATTACAAAATGTTGTCTGGAAAATAAGCGAAACTGATAAGGAGTATGAATTGAAAATAAATATTGGGAACAAACAAGGGTAATGTGAATAGGAAAAAAAGTAGAAGATGCGATGGTTATGTTGGAAGGGCAACAACTAGAACAAGTGGGTGAATTTTAATATTTAGGACAATATTAAATTCAACTGACAGTTGCACTGAATAAATCAAGAGTAAAATAGCCATGGGTAGAATATCATTTGTGAAAGTAAAGGACCTGTTAGCAGCAAGTAAAATACCTTTGAAGCTGAGAAAAAGATTTGCCAAATGCTACAACTGAAGTGTGGTTTTATATCAATGATCATTAAGAAGAAAAGAAGAAAAACACAAGAGTTTTGAATTGTGTCTTTGGAGAAGAGAGAAAATCACCAAATGTTCAGATAAAATAAGAACTGAAGAGGTCTTGAGAAGAGTAAAGGAAGATATATCATTAATGTAAACTATACGAATAAGGAACGCGAACTGGGTCGGACACATTTTTAGGAGATATTGTATTAAGTAGAGAATAATTGGAAACAGAAGTTCAAGGTGTTGAAAGTAGAAGGAGACCAATGAATAAAAGCTCCCCCTTTGGAGAAGGTTGTGTTGATATCTGGTCTTAGGACAGATTCACAATTATGTACATTGTCATAAAATACTTAACTGATATATACTCTATGATGACACTTGCATCTAAATGTATTTATAAGGTATAAATAAAAATAAATAAAAACACTTACCTTTATATTATATAAACGTCTCCGAAAACAATAGCACCTGCACAATGTGTCTACAGTTGCTGTTAAGGTTGTAAGCGAAATCTCGTTATTGTCCATCCTTCCCAGAAACCAGAAACCAGCTCTCCCGGATATATTACAGGTGGAAATGTAAAGTTCGCCATTATTGGTTACATGTGAGTTTGAGTACATTACATCCGTGCATTACTCCTGATAAATTTACTAAGCATTTTATTAAAAGTTGCAAATCTTATTCTATCTAGTGAGTACGCATCGTCAGCCAGCCCTGACCAAATTGCAATAGGTAGTTTCAATTTCTATCGAAGGCTAAAATGCAAAGCTTTTTCAGTGGAAATTTTCGTATTTTGTGTTTAAGTCACCAATTTATAAATATTGGTATTTATTAAACCCCAAATACCCACAAATTTATTTTAATATTGTAGCAGATGTATTATAATCCCTATAAAATATTCCTAGCACCAACAACTGGAACGACTTATTAAAAAAGTATTCGGTTTTTTGTCTCTCCAGGAAAATTCGACTCAAGAGGTTTTATACTTCAGCCATCGCTTTTGATACTTGTATACTGGCATTTTTGGAAAGTTTTTTATTTGGCCTAAGTTCCATAGTATTCCCCAGGGATCACAGTTAGGATCTCTTCTCGTTTTTCTTTTCATTAAAAAAATAGTTGATAACTTACAATTTGCCACAATAGTTTATATAAACGATGTTTATCAGTCATAAACTCTCCATGATATTCTTCAAGGTTTCAACAAAATTATAATGGTGTTGTTGGTAGGACTAGAGTCAATAATTTGAACTAACGTAGAAAAAGCAAAGACAATAGTTTTGGTAAAGCAAGACAGATTCCCAATTTTACAATCAATCAGTCAATATTGGTCCACTAGTGGGCATAGGCTTCTCGTGATTGCTTCCTAAATACCTAGTAATTTCAATTTGTGGTGATACACTTGATATTGTCCGACCATCTTCTAAATTTTTGTAAGACAGGGACTATATAGAGGTATACATAAGTTAGAAATCCTGTACTTGATCAACTTGTTATATTCTTACAGAGCTAATCACCTGATGAATGTTTAAAGTTTACATGTGATACTTATTGTTTTTTTTAATATATCTATTATTATCCGTGTTCATTCCCATTGATTGCTATAAACAAATAACTTTCAATAAATATATATTAAAAATATAACTGGAATGTACTTAAATTGTAAGCTGGGACAAACCAATGATCAAAAAATAAATGTGGTGAATATCTATTCCAATTTGTAAAGCTAATTGTTTGTATATTTGTGCCTGTCTTCAATTTTTAGCAAATTCCAGTTACGTTTTTATTATAGTGCGTATTTGGTACGTTTTTTATTTAATTAAGTAGTTATCGAAAACAAAAAAGATGAATTTTACATAGCAAACAAAATTCTATAGATTACAGTCTTTATTTCGTCAGTATTTATACAGTAGAATTCAGTTAGTTTGTTTAAATTTGCATAAATAAATGATGAATTTAGTTTAAATCCAAACCTGTTGTATTCCTCAATAACTCGGAGTACATGATGTCTGCTCAATAAAAGAATATGTCATCCGTATGATACAGTTTCCCAACCTAAAGTGAGTTTATTAAGACGCAAACACGATAAAATCTAATATGCCTGTGCTATAGAGGTAGCGACTGCCTAGGAATTTTACTCTTCTCCTCTTTATTCCTCTCCTCCATCTTTTTCTTATACGTCATTAGTTCGAGCGGCAAAAAGATGGGTATGAGCGTTGAAGATTTGGTGTGCCAGAGGGCTTGCCAGCCGCTGGACCATTTTCTGTGAATGAATTTCGGCGTCGAGTGGTGTGAGGTTCTAAAAATAGACTGCATTGGAAGGGGTGCGAGCGGGATAGAATTAATCGGAGAGAAAGAGACGACTGCAGGAAGGAGAAAGACAACGGATTGTGAGCGCTAGTAAAATAGGTTACTGGCATGGGTGTGCTCTAAAAATTTAGTGAAGGAATCCAAACTGAGAAATGGAAATTCCTCCACCTCGTTGAATCCATTCACGACACTAACGCATACCCACAAAAAATGAAATATGAAGCTTGAACTTGATTTGGGAGAGTGATATATATATATATATATATATATATATATATATATATATATATATTATAATATAGAAATTGACATTAGAATAACATATATTGTGCTTATTTGGAAATTTCACTTAAGTTTAAAGAACGGATGACTAAGTAACATTGAAAAATTAAAGAAAGATGCCAATAAAAATGTTTTAACGAGAAGTTTAAAGTATCTTTACAAACAATTTAATAACCTTGCAGTAGGTTCACTCCTGTTATTGTCAAATGATTAACAAACTGGTGGGATATTGCTGTCCGAATTGCTTCGAACGTATTTAAATCTGTTGTAAAGTTTGGTGCTGTTTACTTGTCTAGGTATTTCAGTCTAAACATGTTCAATAGATTTTTTGGTTGTTTATTTGGATTTCCTCTACTCACAATGGTTTCTAAACAATACAGATAAGTTATGAAAGTAAAAATCAAGGTGTATTATTTAAAAACAGTTTACGAAAACTGCCCGGAACACTAGGTGCCTTGATAAAGAAAAACTCACTCGCAGGATTAAGTGAGAGAAAGTAGGTCCATGGATTTATTTGTCAACTATTTTTCCTCTACAATATGTTCGATATGTATATTGTATTGTACTGATCTATACCCTGTGACGTTTCGATTATTTCAAAATGAAAACCCTATATCATCTGAAAAGGTAGCAAACACTTTTAATACATTTTTTTCCTTATGATATAATGAAGAAATTACCCATAATGTCTAGCTTTACAAATAAACATAAATAATTAAAAATATATATATAACCGACTTCCAGCTATAACTAAAAAGCTAAAAATAATTATAACAAAATACAACTCCAGCAAATAAATAACACATTCAATGTTGTTAGGTACCTACCCAGGAAGTAAAAAATGTAAACATTAAAAGGTGCTCATTCTGTACAAATTAATTACCTACCAATCTAGTATATTTTTGAAGTCGGTGCCAAGCTAATCTGAAATCCTTCATTGCGTACTTATCTAGAACTTCTTCAAAGTTGATTGTTGCTTGGCACCGACTTCAAAAATATACTAGATTGGTAGGTAATTAATTTGTACATAATGAGCACCCTTTAATGTTTACATTTTTTACTTCCTGGGTAGGTACCTAACAACATTGAATGTGTTATTTATTTGCTAGAGCTGTATTTTGTTATAATTATTTTTAGCTTTTTAGTTATAGGTGGAAGTAATATACTTTTTTTAAACGTTTTATTTTAAACTTTTTAGTTTATGTGAACTCAGGTAGTTTTCATTCTTTATTTTTTATTTTCCATGTATAGCCTTAATAGACAGGACCAGGTAACATCGAAAGCCTCAACATTACACAATGATACATTTTCATTTAAATTGACAGGTAAATGTTTACGAACAAAATGTACTAGTACGCTTTGGCTTAATAAGCCCAAAATATATTTATGCCTTATGGACCACGCCATGTAACCTTTCTTCAACTTTTTTTGGAAACTCTGTGTACCTATGGATAATTCCATTCCACCCTATGTACTAACCATCCTGTACATACGACTGCATAAATTTGTTAGCTGCCTTTTGTAAACTATAGAACGGAGGAGAATCCATCCCATATTTATGGAGTCAAATCCGTACTCTATTTCAACCATAGTATATAACTCCTTGTGGGCTACCCCATAATTTATTTCATTTTTAACACTAAATATTATCGCCCTGTGTAACATTAATTCCTCTCCACACTTTATGCACTTATGGGCTATAAAATAAATATATTTTTTAATCACACTGTATAAATATAATTCAACTCCAGCATATATTTCAACCATCCTGTATATGATTTGTTTACGTCCACATCATATAACAGTTTTTTAATCACCCTATATAATTTTAATTTCACATTTTTTCCAACATTTCTATACCACCAAACGTCCACTCCACCTATGGACCACTAGGTCTTATATTTCAAACATCATATAAATGCAATTCCTTCTATCATTTTACTTTGTGATTTTGTTTGCTATAACTAAACACCCTCTGTATAAACGCACCAAATAGCAGTTTTTAGAGTTTGACATGTGTTGTCACTGAATTTTCTATTAGGCCGGGAGAATGTGACAACCAAAAGCACCGTCTTCGCAAAATGGAAAAATTTTCATTTAAATAGGTATTTGCCTGGTATACAAACAAAACGAGCTTGGTACTCATTTATTTAAGGAGCCGAAAATACTATGCTTTACTACCTGTATGCTTGAGATGTACATAGAAAATTTTCAAATTTGCAATTAAAACTTCGAGTGCCTAAAATTCCCGCGCGATTACGTTGGAATTAAATTTTTATGAGGAAATGTCCGTTATGTCATTTCGATGAAATTTTGGAATTTTTGGCGATTTTCTGCAAAACTACAAGTTGCACGTCGCAGAAAAGTATTTGAGATCATCTAGGGATCTTCCTTAATAGATTAAAAGCTAAAGAACTATATACATCCATAAGGAGTTTTCGAAAAATCGACCAATATGTTAGGGATAATGGTCGATTTCCATGCACGCATGTGTTTATGCACAAATTTCATCACTTTACCAATAGAGTTCTTTTCCAAGATTTGAAGTTTCACCAATCCGGATATATACTCTATAAAACAATACCATAGTCATTCAAAACGGTTCACCACAGGAGAATAAATCAGGTAACATACATACAAAAAAAATACGGGACGAATTGATAACCTCCTCCTTTTTGGAAGTCGGTTAAAAATTGGACTAATTCCTTTCTATTACTTTTAAAAGACTGTAAACATGAACTTGCAAGTCCACTGGTGCATCTTATTTTTGCCGAGGTGAGGACAATTCCCAGATGCATCAAAAATAGCAAAAGTTATTCCAACACAAAAGAGATAAAAATATTTGAATATTGTATCTTGGATACACTGAATGCTTTTATAGACAAGTTCCAACTAGTACCTCGAGATTAAAATGGTTTTAGAAAAAATAAATCAACTCATATTGCTACAACACACACCTACTAAGTGTGGGGAGGGAGTCGAACCTTTAATAGACGTCCTGAAGATATTATACAAGTATTGCCATTTCTGAAAACACTTGAAATACTACTTACACAAATATGCAGTGTTTTTAAAGTTCGAAAGCTATATTGTATTAGCAGTTAACTTTTTTCTTGTTTGAAATGAGCTATCAAGTTCTAATTATTTTTTTAATAATTCGTACATATTTATCTACTGATACATTGCTGAAGATACTGACAATATCAAAACTTACCAAAATTTCTTGTTTACCGAATTGTGTATTGTTTAATTTTGGTAAGTCTGCTAAATTTCTTAGTGTGTTGGGATTATTTTTGAATGATTTGATAATTTTAAGTAAATATTTGTATGATCTGTAACAGTTAGCATATCGAGCTTACAATGGGTCGTACAGGTAAATTTATCTTTGGGACTGCAAAATAGCTATTTACCTCCTCAATCTAGAAACTACTTATGTTGAATATAATTCATATTTCGTGAACATGATGGTCACTTCATTCTTGAAATCCCATGATAATACTATCCGATGGTTGATAATTTTTGCAGGAGGGAAGGAGCCTTGTCATCAATAAAAACAAATCTGCTGACAGAATTATGGGTAATCTAACCTTGTCCGACATCTTACGACAGTTAATTAATTTTATTCAACCAGTGCATCATTAATACACATGCCTCCACAGACAAACTAATACGCTTCTAAAGGAGGCTCTTACAAGTTATTCGGCTAGCAAAGGTAAATAGAAATTTTTGACGTATGTGATCATGCAGAGTTCAAGTTTTTGTATCATATAGGAGAATTGAGAGAAGACAATAATTTTAACAAGTGTTATTTTAATTTTATTGGAAATCGATCGATCTTTCCATGTTTTGGTCAGACGAGTTATAGTTCGTTTTGCCACGGTAGTGCCCCTTCTGACTTGTTAGGTTCCGTTGTTGGATAAGGTAGAGCTTAGGCAGTTATAACTGTCTAGTATTTCGTATTTGAATAGACGATCAGTATGGAGATAATGTTATCGTCTATCATTATTTTAGCCGACTGTGTTGCATTCATGCTCAGTTCGTCTGAGATGTTCTATTATATTAGTTACTCTAGCTGATATGAAAGTGGTGTCGCCAGCTAATCTTAAATTGTAGATTTTCCAGCCGCTACTGTCACACATCCTGACCATTTTGCCATGACAAACTTGTTGTTGTTAAAAGATTAGATGATACCACACAGCCTTACCTAATTACTCCTCTGTTCGAAATTGTTTTGAGAACTTTTGAGTCTATCAAAGTGATCCAAAGTTTCAGCCACTTGATACACTCGAACGGCTTTTAGTAATCAACAAAGCATACTATCATGGATTGGTTTTGAGTCTGTTTTTTTTTTGGGTTTTTAAGAGCATTTTGTTAGGCAGTTCTCACATCTTGAATCAGAGGGGATTTAGACAAAAATATAAAGAAAGCTGTCTGACGAATGTGAATGCGGGAAGCAGAAGATAGAGGTAAAGAATATGTTCAGAAATGGACGAGAGAGGAAATCTGATGACATTAGGTAAAATGTTATTTGGACAATAATTGAATAAATTTATTTATTTTTGACTAGAAACCCCCATGGTGGTTAGTATTTACGTATAATAAAATAAAGTTAATTAATAGAATTTACAATTATTTTTCCTATGCCCATTAATCGCATTGCGAACTTATAATTTAAATATTGTCTTAAAATTGTTTTTTTCGGTTTCAAAATCTTTTATCATATAAATAGATGTAACAAAAATGAAAGATATTTATAGAAGACCTATTAAAGCATTTTTGATTTGAAACGCTATCCTAATTTTTATTTACAGTTTACAGTTAGTTATCCCGTGTTAAAAATTCAATACAGTTCATCAACGTTGGGGTCATTACTGCAGTGGTCGATAATCGAATGAAAATCCTCACATTTCAACAAATGTGTGGTACGGCTATTGAGAAGGGCAGTTGTTGTGGACAGTAACCTGAATTGAGGGATTTCTGGGAATATTATCGATTTGGGCTCATTTGATAAAGAGCCGATAGTTTTAAGATAAGTATTAAAATGCGTAAATACACATATTAGAGTTTTATCAAAAGACACCAATGCAAAACCACTTACTAGCTCTATAAGTTGTTTGAGAACAATAATATGATATTCGCTTAATTTCACTCACTTTCTTGATATGAAGAAACTATCAAACAAGGGTAGCCGTTTAATATATAGTCTCTTTGGTATTGAATGAATTTATTCAATAACAAAATGCAGTGCTGCAACGTCGCCAATAAGTGCTAATATCATTATGCAAAGATAATATACGGAAGAAAAGTTTCTTTAAAGAAAAGATATTGCACTTAAATTTTGGCATGCACGAACTTTGTTATATCCATGATGAAGTAGAAATTAGAAAAAAAAATTAGGCATGTTGGTAAAGACAGTTCCAGTAGATTTTTTTGACAATCGGATGAATATTGTCGGACAAACGTGCCTCATAAAAACCCAAACGGATGGATAAGGAATATTTCTAAATTTGAATGACATATTCTGGGCATAAAATAAAATGCGGTAATTTTCATGGTGATGAGTAGTTTAGGAGAACTGTTAAATTAATATAAAAATATAATTACATAACTATTTTTTTATTGAAAATAGTATCTATGTTTATATTACAATCTATTTACTAAGGAGAGTGAGATAAACAAATGAAAATATGTGTTTGGTTGTTGAGTGTTTATTTATTTTTCTCCTTATGTTCATATTCCATAATTAATTATTTTTCCCTTTAATTGTAATGTATTATATCGGATAATTATTTAATTATTATAATAGGTATGCACTCATTGGTACTCTATAATTACTTGTCGCTACTCAAATTACAACTAACGAAAGTAGCGAGTAACGAATACTTTGTAACGGGTAGTCAGACTAAGAGTAACGAATACATACGAGTACCCAAAAAGTTACTTTTCCAGCACTACTTAACACGAGTGGGCACATGGTGCAAGTTTCTTAATTTCATTCTGCAACCTCTCAAAGTTGAATTTTTACTCTTTACAGCACCATTGCTGTATTCTTGCTATCTAGTGCAAAAGGTAAAAAACAACTTTGAATAGATCGAAAACAAAAAAAATCCGACTTGTTCGTTGCGAATTGTAGAAATAAGCCGAAATTAACTTTCTTTCCTAAGCAACCCAAGGGGAAACATCAACTTTAAGAACCTGCAAATCGAAAACGAAGACTCTTAGATTTTATAACCATGGACATGTTCAGTAATATCAAAGACCAATTTCTATAAGAATTCTGGGGGATTCTTTAGACGAAGTTTTCACCTAAAACTTTGCCCACGTCATAGTTAAAATCGCAAACGGATCGTTGTGCTTTCAACTTCCAATTGCTTTCTTGCATCTGTCTCAAAACAAAACTGCAGTATATACGGATGCCAGCAGCGCTGCCTCATGTCTTATCCCTAAGCCTCCAGTTACAGTCTCTTTTTACTCAACAGAATGATTTACTAAAACTAGTGAATATACGATCTTAATAAAACAAGATTCAGGGACGCTAACAGTTTTTGCACTTAAAATTTTAGACATAAATCAAGGACCATTAAATTAACATAATAAAACAATTTCGAAAAGATTGTTGAGGAGGTCTTTGATTATTTTGACTGTTCATTTGGGGTTTCTTTTCTCAGATGTTTCCTGCAATACATATTCTCAGAGAAAGATATGACTACAATATGATCAATCATTATTCCTGTATATGAACAGTGTTTTGTACATTGAGTGATATTTATATGTGTTTGGAAACAATAAACTTCAATTTTTGAGTCGTTGTCGATCACTGTATGTTGGAGGTTTATTCGCTTTGAGGCTTGATTTGTCAAAAAAATTACACAATGGCAAATTTGGCGGTCTCTGATCATTTGCTGTAGCAATAGCTTTCTCTATACCAAATTACGGCCAATTGAAGGTACCCTGGTTGCCGCGTTGTTTACCTTCATGCAGCTGGTTCATTAAGTTTTTTTTACGAATTTTCTTCTTTTATGAATTTTCTTCTTTCAAGGAGATCTTTATTTTATCCTAGTCTATCCTGTGGCTACTGGTGCTGGTTAATATATGGTTGGCCAAATTTAATTTGACCACATGTTGTCTGGAATAGTTATATTGGTGTTCATTCTTCCGCACCTCTGTAGGTATTGAAGTTTCACCGGTATATGTATGGACACAATCACAAATAATACTGTACAGATAATTTTTGGAACTCTAAGCTGCGTTAAAAGATTTGATATGTGTAAGGATAGCGCATAATGTATTATTTGTTTTAAAAAAGTTTTACATCGTCTTAATTTATTTTACTCCTATACACCTGGAACATATGGAATTATATTCATAATTTTGTTTTCTGTTTGTGCTTGCTTGGTATTAGTGGTATGCTGGTGGTTTGTTCTGTTTTGTTGTTGTGTCTTTTATTTAATTTACGAAACATTCTGATATTGATTGTGAAGTAGATGTTCTTTGATAATGTTGACTGCAGTAGTAAATATTGTTACGAAATTTACCCAAAGCCGACCCTGTGTCATTTCAGCACGACAACAAACGCTTCAAGATAAAAAATACGATTCTCGAAAAGGCTCGGCAGCGTAAGGAACGATGTTGATTTCTACTGGAGAATTCTACGCTGGTGATATAAAAGAAGAACGCCACGATCGCCAGGCAGTGATACCGCGACGACTAGCTTATATGAAAATGTATTGTGAATCAGCTGTTTTAAATGTAAATAAAGTTCTAGAAAAGTGAAAGTAAATATTAGTTGTTATAATTTTTAAATTGAACCCACGAAGTACATAACAATTGGTGTTAGAAGTGAAGGATTAGTGCAGTTAACATCCTAAATTGATTTATGGAAACTCGTAGTATGGAAAAGATAGACGAAAAAATTGCACAGATTCTAGAAAAACGTGACAAGAAGGAGAAACAACATCTAGAAGAAATTCAACAAAGGTTAGTGAAATCTTTTGATGACAAACTTAAAATTGAGTTAGGAAATCTTGTCACTAATATCGATGAAAAACGTAAAATAGAATTAGAAAATCTTGTCACTACGATGAAAAGCGAACAACAAAATCTTGTTTCCACGATGGAAGAAAAACAACAAAATCTGATTGAGGGATTATTCACGAAATTGAATGAACAGCGACAAAATGATTTTAAAATATTTGAACAAAAACAAGATCAAACTGAGTTAAAACGACAAAATGAATTTAAAATAACTGAAGAAAAAAGACAAATGCAATTTGAACAACTAATGCAAATAGTATCACAAGTTAACGAAACAGTTAATGAAAGAATGCAAATAGTAGAATCAGATAAACGACGACATAAAGATCCTGAAAAATAATGTGGAGGCCCTTGAAACCAAAGTAGATGACATCGATTCTATACACAACCAGGTGAAATTTGAAATCAGTGCTATTCAAAACAAGGTAGAAACAGAAATCAAAAAAATGCAACAGGACTTACAGCGAGGAAAATACCAGAACACCGTGAGTACCAAAGGTTCCTTTAGTAAACCACCCACATTCGACGGCAGTTCATCTTGGCCCATGTATAAACGGCAATTTGAGGCCGTGGCTAAAGCTAATGGATGGGATAATCATGAAAAATCCACATCTCTGGTAATTTCCTTAAGAGGTCCGGCCCTAGAACTCCTCCAGAGCATTCCAGTCGATGAACAAGGCAATTTCGACAAGATCATCGCTATCCTAGACAAACATTACGACAATCAATCCTTGAGCCAGGTATACCAAGTCCAACTGAGTGGAAAAACCCAAAAATCCGGTGAAAGCCTCCAAGAATTCGAAGCAGAAATTAGACGGTTAGTTCACTTGTCCTACCCAGACATGCCAGAGGAAACGAAAGACCAGTTGGCCACACAGAGTTTCATAAACGGCATCAGAGATGTGGAAGTACAAAGAAATTTAAGACTGAGTGGCGTCAAGAAAAGTAGTGAAGCTCTACTTCGGGCTTTGGAAGTAGAGGCCGTCATGAACATGTCCAAGCCGAGGGTCCGAGCAGTTTCCTTCAACCAGGAAGAATCAGAGTCACAATTTCAAGCGCTGCTGGCTGGTCTGAACAAATTATTAGACCGGTCACAAAGAACTGGCACCAGAGGGGCATGTTACGGCTGCGGACGGACAGGGCACTTCCAACGTAATTGTCGAGTGAGGCCACCTGAACGATCACCGACCAGGGTAACCAACAGAACAGCCACATGTCCAGGGACCGTCAGTCAGTCAGCATAGGGGGGCGAATGCTGACTGTCCCTCCACCAGCCCCCAAAACGTTATCCATCCGGGGATTTTGCCGAGATAGCGGCAGCCTAGTCATCAGAGGCACCATCAACGGGCGAGCAGTTACCATCACCATCGACACCGGCGCCGCTGTGTCCATTGCCAAGTCCAGGGTTTTGAGAGCATCAGAAATTCGGCCAGTTACCAATAACATCCAGCTCAGAACAGTCACCGGCGAGTCCATGTCAATACAGGGTGAGGCAGATGTCGTGCTACAGATAGGGGACAACATGATCCGGCATAGGGTCCTGGTAGCGAATATTGAGGACGATTTTATACTGGGAATGGACCTAATTAGCCAGCATGGATTTATGTTCGACCCGAGATATGATGTTCTTCGGTTCCTAAATGAGGAATTTGTATTGACACGGCCCGACAACACGTCAGTCACCCCCATAAAAATTGTGGCAAAGTCTTCACCTAGAATTCCCGGTCGAACAGAACAGATTATTCATGGGCAGTTAGACAGCAATCCTGGGAGCTGCGTTGGAATGGTGGAGCCAGTACACTCAGCTCATGACTACTTGGTTGGACGGGCTATAGTTAAAACCGGACGAGATATACCAATCAGAGTCCTGAATTTGTCCAACAACGACATCAGAATTACCAATGGTCAAGAGATAGCTTGTTTCGAGCCAGTAGACACCATCATCAATTGCGAAGAAGAGTACCAGACGTCGGTGAAGGAGACAGGGCCCGATAAAGAGTTCCTACAACAGTTTGCTGACAACTTGACACACTTGACACCAGAGAACCAGAAGAAAGCCAAGCAATTCATCACAAAACACTGGCAAATTTTTAACAGTAAAAATGGAACCACCGGTCGCACCAACATCATCCAGCATCGAATAGATACCGGAAAGGCTCAACCCATCAGAATACCACCTAGGCGACTACCATTGGGGCAACAACAGGCAGTCGAGGAAAACATCGAGTCCATGTTACAAAATGGAGTTATTGAGCCATCCATCAGCCCATGGTCTGCTCCCGTCGTGCTAGTTAAAAAGAAGGATGGAACCACCCGATTTTGCGTGGATTACAGAAAGCTCAATGACGTCACGAAGAAAGACAGCTATCCACTACCCCGAATCGATGACACTTTGACCACACTAGCAAGCTCCCGTTGGTTCTCCACACTAGACCTAAAAAGTGGATATTGGCAGGTTGGTCTACACGCAAACGACAGAGAAAAGACAGCGTTCTCCACCAGTAAAGGGCTGTTTCAGTTCACGGTCATGCCCTTTGGGTTATGTAATGCACCCGCTACATTTGAGAGACTAATGGAGTATGTACTGAGCGGGTTAACATGGAGGACGTGTTTAGTATACCTCGACGACATTCTAGTCATGGGCCAGACATTCGACGACCATCTGAAGAACCTGGGAGAAGTATTCTCCAGAATTAATAACGCCAACCTGAGACTCAATGCGAAGAAGTGTTCCTTGTTTCAAAAAGAAGTAGAGTTTTTGGGCCACGTAGTGTCCGAGTCAGGAATCCGCAACAACGAAGACAAGATAGAAGCCATCCGTGAGTGGCCAGTTCCAAGAGACAAACATGAACTCCGAAGCTTCTTGGGCCTCTGTTCATACTACCGGCGTTTTGTTGAGGGATTTGCCACCATTGCCGCCCCTCTACATCGGCAGACCACAGAGAAGGAGACCTTTCGTTGGAATCAGGATTGCGAAACATCATTCAGGCGACTGAAGGCAGCACTATGTTCCAGCCCAATCCTAGCCTTTCCTACACAGTCCGGCAAGTTCATCTTAGACACCGACGCCAGCAACATAGGTGTGGGGGCCGTCCTATCCCAGATGCAAGATGGTGAAGAGAGGGTGATCGAGTACTACAGCCGTGGATTCTCGAAGCCAGAAAGAAATTATTGCGTCACCAGAAAAGAACTTCTTGCAATAATAAGGGCTGTAGACCATTTCCACAAATACATGTATGGTCGCCATTTCTTAATCCGAACAGATCATGCCGCACTCAAATGGCTGCTGGACATGAAGACACCGGAAGGACAACTGGTCAGATGGATGGAGAAATTACAGCAATACGACTTCAAGGTGGAACACCGTGCCGGCCGGTTGCACAATAATGCCGATGCCCTATCCAGAAGACCCTGTAGAGCGGAATGCAAGCATTGTCTGAAGACGGAACAGCGAGAGGGTATCTCTATCAGGCAGATCCGAGTGCAGGCCAATGAAGACTGGACAACGGAACAGTGCATCCAGGACCAAATGGCTGATCCAGACATCGAACCAATCTTGTCACTAAAAATGAGAGGGGCACCCAGGCCACGATGGGACGAGGTAGCTAGATACTCCGGCGTGCTGAAATCGTTATGGGCTCAGTGGGACTCTCTACGAGTAGACAATGGAATGCTCAAGCGAGTTTGGGAAAGCGCTGATGGACGAGAAACCAAGTCCCAACTGGTAGTTCCGAAGAAAAAGGTACCAGCGATCCTGACCGAAGTACATGATGGAATTACCGGAGGCCACCTGGGCATGAATAAAACCCTAGACAAAGTTCGCCAGCGGTTCTACTGGGTGAATTACTTCGAAGACGTCAGATCTTGGTGCCGCAAATGTGCCACATGTGCCGCCAGTAAGGGCCCGAAGACCCGGACCAAGGGCAGAATGCAGCAGTACAATGTGGGCGTCCCATTTGAGAGAATCGCCATCGATGTCGCCGGTCCGTTTCCCGAGTCTGAGAGGGGGAACAAATACATTCTGGTCGCAATGGATTACTTCAGCAAATGGCCTGAGGCATATGCGATACCCAACCAAGAGGCAACCACGGTAGCGACGGTGCTAGTAGAACAACTATTCAGCCGGTTTGGCGTCCCGATGGAATTACATTCAGACCAGGGGCGTAACTTCGAATCGAATGTATTCCAGAAGGTCTGCACGATGTTGGGGATCAGGAAAACGAGAACAACACCATTACACCCACAGTCAGACGGAATGGTGGAAAGATTCAACCGGACCTTGGAACAACACCTATCCAAGGTCGTCAGCAATAACCAGCGTGATTGGGATGAGCATATTCCCCTATTCCTGTTGTCATATCGCTCTGCTGTACATAATAGTACAGGCCTGACCCCAGCCAGGGTCTTATTCGGAAAGGAGCTGCGATTACCATGCGACTTGGCATTTGGCTCCCCCGAAGAACCTCCCCAAGACATCGACGATTATGCCGACCAGCTCCGACATAACATGCTGGCAATACACGACTTAGCCCGAACGCAGATGTTGGCCACCAGTGACCGGATGAAGACGCGATACGACCTCAAGGCCAATTCAGCCGGGTTCCAGGAGAGGGACAAAGTCTGGCTGTACAACCCCCAACGGAGCAAGGGTAAATCCCCAAAGCTTACACCCGCCTGGGATGGTCCATACGAAGTGGTCAAGAGGCTGAATGATGTCGTCTACCGGATCCGTCGAAACCCCAAGGCTAAATTGAAGGTGGTTCACTTAGATCGACTCGCTCCCTACCATGGAGGGGATGTTTCTGATCGGGACGATCAGAATTAAAGGGGGGGCAGTGTTACGAAATTTACCCAAAGCCGACCCTGTGTCATTTCAGCACGACAACAAACGCTTCAAGATAAAAAATACGATTCTCGAAAAGGCTCGGCAGCGGAAGGAACGATGTTGATTTCTACTGGAGAATTCTACGCTGGTGATATAAAGAAGAACGCCACGATCGCCAGGCAGTGATACCGCGACGACTAGCTTATATGAAAATGTATTGTGAATCAGCTGTTTTAAATGTAAATAAAGTTCTAGAAAAGTGAAAGTAAATATTAGTTGTTATAATTTTTAAATTGAACATACGAAGTACATAACAATATTTTGGCGGACGAAGAGATGTTTGGGCTCTATCAGATAAGCACTTGACAATAGCTTTATTTACGTTCAAGGGATGGTTGGAGTTAATATTCAAATATCTATTAATATTGATAAGTGTTTTTACTTCTTGTATTCTTGTATCTGTAAGTACATCTATGTAAGCAAGTTTATGTAAATTGATTGATTGATGTAATCCAGGAGTGAGTGCAGTTCTTCAACACTATATCACAGAATAATCAAATCCAAAAGCGAAATTCTTGTCGGAACCTTTGATGTTTTGGGGTCAAGATTTCGTGACCTTGAACAGAATTGGCCATTACTTTCATAGTAACAATATCCGGGCGATAACTTTAAATTAAATATTAAGGATGAATTCGTATTAAAAGAGGAAGAATATATTTGAAAAATGTAAGTTTTAAAGGCATTTGAATAAAAAAAAATTAATCAGAAGTCGTGTGAAAGTAAAGGTTTGTGTTTATATATCTGTGATATACCAAAAGTTCCACTTTCAGTGTCTGGAAGTAATAGGTCGAACTCACAATTTTTTAAAGTATATATTTTAAATCTCGAAAAAATGTTGACAAACTGACCTTACTTGTTTGTATAACTCGTTCTGATGCAAGTGTGAATAATAAATAAATCTTATAATATTTAGTGCTAGTAAGGTGATCCTTGGACTGTTTTGTTTTAAACACAATAAATTTCACTTCATAGTTAGGTTATGTTTGATAATTGATATGTAGCTGAATATTGTGTATATTTAAGTGATATGTATTTAACAGATTCTTAGATAGGACTATTTTTGTAGCTTTTACTCTGAGGATGGGGTACATTTTTTGACTTCGAAATAATATTATAATACTTCATAATTCTGTGGTTCATTGAACCTACCTCAAATTAATTGATATGCGCAAAGAAATTTGTATCTGGCGGCAACGGAGAGTTTCGCTTCTGGGTTTGATTATTCTCTGACCATATTCCCACACCACAAATATAACATCAAACTTTCATTTTTTCTTCAAAATATGTCATAAATATACTGATTGTAGGTGATAAAGAAGAAGCCATGGCCATACCACATTCTTGTTTATAGAAATCTCGTTCAAAACTTATCTGTTGCAGGAAAAATCTGAGGAGAACAACCTCAAATGAACAAGCAAGATATATAAAAAACAGTTTATTTCGTAAAATTAATTAGGTGTAACATCAGAAAATAGAAGATAATGCACCAGGCGTCAGTATTATTTACATTTGGAACAGATGATCTAAAATAGTTGATCGATATTAAAAGAGCTTAGATTTAGCAAAACTCCTGCTGTTTTATGAAAATCTATAAACAGATGTTTTACAGTAGTTGCCGGTTTTTTCTATTGAAATAATAACGTTAAAACAGTAAAGTTATTGCATGAACCTGTGAGAATCAATAATGAAATATTAAATAACATTCCAGACAGAAACGAGTTCAAGTTCAGGGGAGAAGAAATACCGGACGAAAAAAAGATATTGGGATACACCAGTAAGGCAGGCAGCTCCTCATTATCTATCTTCATAACACGGAAGCGTTTTCCGGGCCTGCAGGAATCGACGCTCCAACGCCCACACAACGACGTTTAGCGGTGCCTGCTGCAGGAGGAAATGAATTATAAGCCATGTTCGAAGCAACCAGCCAAAACGAGCCCAGGATTTCTGCGTCACATTTTATTTAAACCTATTCCTGTTCGCCTTTTTGTATTTTCATCATAAAAATTATTTTATGCTCAAGGGCTTCCCGGAAATTATTATTTCGGTCACTCGATTGCTAACTGAATGGGAGTTTAACATTACCAGTGAGAATCTAATGAAAATTTGATGAAAACTTTTATCAAAGAAGTTCCATTCATGACATTTAAATCTAAATTGTACAGGATTCTGATACTAATTTTGCTGGAAAATTAAAGTCACAAATATATATTTAATGAAACTTTCCAACTAAAAGTTGAATTTTCTAAGGATTGACAATAAATAAAACATTTTTTTTTAATATAACCGACTACCACCTATAACTAAAAAGCTGGAACTAATTAGAACAAAATACAACTCTAGCAAATAAATAACACATTCAATGTTATTAGGTACCTACCCAGAAAGTAAAAAATGTAAACATTAAAAGGTGCTCATTCTGTACAAATTAATTACCTAACAATCTAGTATATTTTTGAAGTGGGTTCCCAGCAAATCTAAAATCCTGCATTGCGTACTTATCTACTACTTCATAAAACTTAGTTGTTGCTTGGCCTTCCTGTCTGAAGGGAATTCCTTCTACCTTAGATTTGGACATGTTCTGGATAGCCTTTACTTCCAAAGCACTACGTAGAGCTTCATTACTATTCTTTATTCCACTAAGTCTGCTTTCTTTGGATCTCGACTAATTTTGTGGGGCCAATTCATTTTTTAAATTTTCTAGTAGGTATGGGTGTACGTTAACTTTGCCTACTTCAAATTCTTTCAGCTGATTTTTTTTTGCCACTCAGTTGCACTCACTCGGTGATTGACTGTCATTACTCTTATTTAATACTGAAATCATCTTCTTGAAATTACTCTGTTCATGAACTGGAATGCACTGAAAAAGTTCTTATGCTAAAAAAGTGATACTCTTCTTGATTATTTCAAACGTTAATTGCAACCACTCTTTTAAATTGTATATAAGTCAAGAAGAACTACCATCAAAGGTGGGTTGTTTTATAATTAAACTGTTCGGTGTTGTGATATCTTTCTCGTTGCAAGTCCTTAAGGATGTTATTAATTAACTTTTCATGGTTGTGATTTCATTTACGGTAGTCAAAAGATATTGCATTAACCTTAGTTAAATTTCTTCTCGAATCTGCTTCTCCTTTTATCTGGTTTTTGCATTATGTTATTTAACTTTTCATCAAGTTTGTCTGTGACCCTCTTGGAAATTTCTTTGCTTTGCTCTATCGCAGTCTTCGTACTTCTTGTTGTCGTCATAAATACATTTTATCTGCTTGTTTACCAAATGGATTTCGCGATACTAATTTTTATTTTCAATCGTGCGCTTAAAAAATGGTTTTTGTCACCCTTGTTTAATCGGTTAAGTAGGTTTTTTGTTTCAGATGATTAATTTCGAGAAATATCCCTTTTTCAGAAGTGTAAAATTCAACGTGTAACCATATTGTAACGAAATTTCCCTGGTTACATTCCAGTACGACATCGATCGCTTTTAGGACAAAAAAATTGATCTCGAAATGGCTCGGCAGCTGTAGAATTGATAATGGATTGTACAAGAGTTTTCGATGCTTATTTTAAAAGCAGCAACCCATCATCGCAGCAGTTAGTTAGTGCGTTGAAGAGCCTGTGTTGTATTCTATTTGTGATATTCGAATCAGGTGTTCTGTATATTTGATGTAAATAAAAGTTTCTAGAAAGTGAACCCACGTAGTATATAACAATATATTACATAGAAATGTTTTATTCCGTTTTACTGAATAAAATTTAATTAAAAAACAAAACGAGCTACTTATTACCCACCAATGATAATGAAAAGTCACCAGTCCTGGCAACAAGGAACACAACAAAGTAAACAGTTCTCATAGAACTATTTCGGAAATGTGACATTTGACCATATTTTTAATGAGCTAAATGAAATTCTACGGGAAATTTGTCAAATGGCTAGTAACAATTTAATAGAGACTTCCGCAACTTTGTGGAGTCACAAGGGGCTTTTATCTAAATTGCACTTTTCAAGTTTTGGATAGTTTGTCGACAATTAACTAATTTCTGCTGGAATTGTTCAGTATGTACTTCTGACCTAACTCGACTGTCAGCAATAAAACCATTGCAACTATCCCAAAATACTCTGAGAATTTATAGCTGTGCAGTTTTACTTGCCATTCTGAATAGAAGGTCATGATGCAGATAATTTCAAATTTCATTAGCAAACTAGTTAATTTATTGATTCCGAGTAATTTCTTTTCATTGTCATAGAAAATGACTTTACATAAAATATTTTCTATACTGCCATCTACAGAAATACAAGTTAATTAGGGTTCCGTACACTCTATCCCCAAAAACCTTTATAAAAGCACTCTTATGTCCATCAGCCTGTCTCAGCCTATTGTCTTCGAAACTACTGGACGGAAAAGGTTCAAGTTTGGTATGAATATACAGTTAGGTGACCCAGTCAGGAGTACATGGCATAGATAGCTTTTCGCTGCCAGAGTCATAGCTGTATCTGCTTTTTTCGGATTTGGACCTCCTCATTTTTTCGAATTAATTTAATTATATATCTGAAACTAGCATATAAACAAAGTTTTCCGACGTTTCGCCCACACTTATAAGGTGCTTTTTCACGGATGAGAAATACAAATGTTACTTACCTTTCGGCGACTACATTCGTTTAGTCTTTTTCTCACAAACACACTTTGAAACTCCACTTTATAAAATAAAGCACAATTTACAATTTGCGCTTCAGTGTGGAAAGTTTAATAAAAGTGAAGTGTCAAAGTGTATGTGAGAAAAAGACTAAACGAATGCAGTAACGAAAGGTAAGTAACATTTGTATTTCTGATCCTTCAAAAAGCCCCTTATAAGTGTGTGAGCGAAACGTCGGAAAATTTTGTTTATATGTTGGTTCTTCTGAGCGTATATTTTGCAAAAATCGATCAGTTCCCTCCGGAAACTATTAAGTCTAAAAGTTTCAAGAAAATAGGAAATATAGGGCTTACACCAAAAGTTTACAAGAAAAATAAAGCGAAATCGTTGCACTAATTTTGGGTGGCAAATTATAAAAATAAATGAAATAAAGAATTCTTGAAGTGTATTATGTAATATATCAAATATATGAACTTTTTATGAGAATACAAACATATTTTCTTCGTATTTTAAAAATAGGTTGTTTCAATATTATAAAAATATACAAAAATTGATTTCTTCTTCCCCTTTTATGTCAGAAACAACTGAACTAAAAATAATAATAAAGAAGAATTATAGGGCCGCATTCGGATTATAAATTAAAAAAATTAAATAAAAAATAAAACAATATTTTTTTATAAGCGGATCACATATTAATTGACAGGTTAGTGACGAAAAAATCCAGTAAATGTCATTTGTATTTTTAAATTAATTTGTTTAAAAGTTGCTAAGAATAATATTTAAAATTTGAGTCATTTTCCCCTTTATCTATGGAAGTATTGAGCTTAAAATTTACAAGAAAAAGATTATAGATGGTGTCAGACACGCAACGTTTATAGAAAAATTAAAGCTAAAATCTTTATGTAAGGGGGCAAATTAGAAAATTAAATAAATAATTATAAAAATGTATATTGGCTAACTCGACCAAATTATTGTAAATTCTCATAAATCAACTCATAATTATATGTCGACTGTTATTATTTATTTTCATTTGGATTTTCTTCCTCACTTGTTATCAATGAGAAATAAATTTATAACTAAATAAAATAGTAATAGAAATATAGAATTGAAAAATTTTACAGACTCCTGGTTGTCTTATTCAAAAAAAATTGCAACAAATTTACCAGCTTAACAGTACAATAAATAAAATCCATTCTTATCAAAAGAAAGGTTATTGAAGGCAAAATTAATTCATATTTTCAGAGACTTAATTAAACATATATCACGGTTACATTGAATTAAATTTGCTTAGACGGTAACAAAGGAATAATTGTGGAAGATTCTGAGTTCCGTATTGCAAAAAAATATGAAACATTTAATTGTTTTTAATGTAATATTTGGTTTCACTTCAATATTAAATTGAACAAATTTCTGTATTTTTTTAAGTGTGAAGTTTTGGTTTATGTTTACCGAATATGAGTGTTGAAATGTTAAGCATGGAATAAAAAACAACTGAGTTATTGGTGAGTTTTTGTATGGCATTGCAAATTAATGTTATTTGTAAAATTTCTTAGTTCTATGTTGGTAGTGTAGGGTATGACATGTTTTAGGTACCTACACTTTTTTAATTTTATTTTTGAAATTTCAATGTGGATGAGTTGGTGCTTGCTTACTCAGGCAAGGAAAGGTAAGTTGAAAAAAATCGTATAATGCTTCTCTAAATCATATTGAAATCATTGTTTTTTCTTTGAAAGAATTTATTAAGAATATGTTGAAAAGGAGTAGTTATGTCCATGCAATAAATGAATAGAATCAATACAAAAACTATATAATATTTAAAAAACCATCATACAAGTACTCCGCCATATTCTTATGGAAGATTGCTTTCAGTCAAATTAGCTGAATCTATAGTATGATATTGTTTATGATGGGTAGATCAAAAATTCTCATGGACAGGACGTTCCAAATTGCCAAAGTGTCGCTGTCTAACTTACTCTTGATAATAAGTGAACTCTACCCCAAAACTGAAAGGAAATATATATCGATGAAAATGAGTTGAAGTTTAGTAAAAAATATACAGAATATTAAAACATAAACTAGTTAGATCTACGATATGACACAAAACCAATTTTGAGGATGATCAGACCGGTTCGCCATTCGGGACCATTTGCGTTTATATTTTGGCTTGGTTAATCTACGATTGATAAATGACATTAGTAACGTAGCGACGATACATCACTCCAAGAATTATAAACTGAGTGAAAACCATTCTTTTAAATTATTTTATTTGGATAATTATTAGCAAAACAGATGTTTGCGGCAGTAATATGTCATAAAAGTTCGGACTTCTGTAACTCCAGTTTTAACAACCGTAAATGGACAGATTGTTGCATTTGTGTTAACCTCAGTCTTTGGATCTTTTAGTTACTGTCTATTACTAGCCTGGTGAATATTTTCCAGAAATGCAGTTGTTTCTTGAAAATTATACAAATAAAACGATTTGAATTGTTATGACAGTCTGTTCACAATTCGCGGACTAATTAATCATCACTCTCTTAGTTATGTCATTTATCAATTGCAAATGAATCAAGTCAAAAAAATAAACTTCCCGAATAGCGAACCTGTCTTATGGGCCCTGAAATGAGTTTTATGCCTTATAGTAGATCCAACTGGTTAATGTTTTAATGTCTAAGTACTTCTTGGGAAGTAACACCACATTTAAGAAAATTGCTGTATATTCCAAGCTTTTAAGCCACATAGAAAATATCAACAGAAATATCAAAGTGTTCGCAAGAATAGAGCGCTTGTGTTGATATGCAACAGCACTTTGACCTCTCATATTTTAAGAAGGAAATAATTTTGAATTTGGTGCCCAAATCATACTATATATTCAGCTAATTTGACCGAAGGCCATTCTCCATATTCATATGGCAGGGTCCTTTAAAACTTATTAGTATAGTCTTTCCGTTCCATGTAACAGATGTAAATTCTAACGATTTTATGAATGATCAATATCGAAAAATACAGGTGACGCCAAGGACCCTTCAGACGGTTTTTACCTTTTATTATTTTTTGTTTCAAATATTACATTGATGATTCAAAAACGCGTTGCACCGGTGTTTGGTGGTCGTGATCTTCACCACATTTTTACGCAAATAATTAAAGAAATCAAGTAGTGATACCCAACTTCTTTTTTTATACCATTATTGGTGGAGGAAAAATTCAAAATCGACTGTTTGAACATAGACATGAACTTCAAAGTTTTTTACTGACAGATTTGAGTTGAGAAAGTTTTAACTCACTATAAATGACTTCGTACACTAGCATGCTTAGCAGATATATTCTCTGTTTAAGATTGTCTCAACTTATCGTGACAACACAAAGAAATTTCATTGTTTTACGTTCAATATAAACTGACCGCGGCCATTGCAAAAACTGCATTTATGGCAAGAGAGAATTGGTAATGGAGAAGTAGACCTGTTTTGAGTACTGTTGTGAATTGAAAGTACTTTTGGTTGAGACAGTGTAGAAGATAAACTATTTCATTTTTAATTCTGGGGTAGATAGTTGATAGTTGAGTTTAGCATTATTGGGAAGAGTGATTTTTTGATCTTTGAAACTTGTTTGGAAGATCCAAAACTTCAAATTGGGGTTGACGTCTTTCTCCTAGAGACGTTGTCTAACCCTTTTTCGGCCTTATGTAACCCCAAACAGAATCGAGATTCATCAGAGAAGACGTCCAGATACTATTTCACATTCCAATGTTGTCGTTCTCTGCACCACTGTAGTGGTTGCTGTCGATGCTCAGCGGTAAACCAACAATTCGACCTCTTTCAAATTCACTTACATTATTGAACATCGAATTTGGATCCTATCAAATAATTTGTTTTGTGGTAAATTAACAAAAATGCGAAAAACGAGTATAATATTAATTCATAAAAAAAATTTAGATGAAAAAACATTCACCAAACTTTACCAAATTTTAATCATTTACTCCTTACTATAGCACATATGTTTTATCAAATATATATTAAATTTGAACATCTACCTCAGAGTGTTGCGATTTCTTTGTCAGTGAGTATACGTATGGATACTGAGTTTTGGCAGAATTAAGTGTTTATCACTAAAATATGTTATATATACTAGATAAACAAATTTCAACATATTAATTTTTGTAATGTAAGTAAATGCATATAATAAGGTATTTATTACTGAATTAATAGTTAATGTTATAATTATAATTATATTTTTTATTAATATTGATAATAGTTAATTCATGCATAAAATACATAAACAATGAAAAAATATTATCTTACGTAAAATTTATTTCAATTTCGTAAGATATTAGCAGACACCCACCCACCTTACAATATTTTACGTAATTTATGTCTTATATCTGTTTCTTCATATGTTGAGTCATCATTTTCTGCGATTTTAGCTATTTTCCTCTATTTTTTTTTATTGTTGGGCACTAGCTCTTCTATCTTCTTACCTGGTCTAGCTTCTTCCATTGTTTTTCTTTGTGTTTTGCTCGATTTGTTTCTTTCAAACTTATCAGTATAAATATGTGAGTATCCTGCTTGTCTGTCCTCGTACTTTTTACTTTTCCTTACAGCAGTTGGTTAACGTGGGAATGCCTCTAGTGTCAAAACAGTTTTAGGAGGTACAATTTGATTGATTGGTAGATTATACAAGGTTACTGGTTCACAGGTAATTGTAAAACCGTCATCTATTAGTGGCAGGTGATACAAAATCTTTAATTATGCTCTTGTGAGTGGGTGGCACTTATTCCAAATTGAATAGATGTTGAAGTTACTTGACGTAAACACAAAAATTAAAAGATTTCAAAATTAAGATTAATTTATTTTGTTCAAAAACGACATGTGCTTCGATATTGAACATCTTTATCAAGTAGCAAAATATAGAACAGATATTGTGTAACTTGATAAAATTATTATATATAGTTAGTAACTAAAAAAGCAGTATAAATCTTGTTCCAAGTTACCGGATATAAACACATCGGATGGAACAAAATCTTGATCGCTAAAGACTAATTCATGAAGTAACTCTATCTCGGGTTTTTTTTATCCCCCTTGTGATAATTTTTGATACTGATACTGCAAAAGCTGTCAAATCTATACAAAATGTATAAACTCAAACTGTTATATCGTAACTCCAAACATTATGCCGTTTTAATTAAGTAATCTATGCTGTCATCTAAGCTGTATGAGATGTGCAGGGACATCACTGGCACCAAGTGCAACTACTATTTAGATGTTTCAGTTATTTGGTGACTGCAATTTGACTACACTTTCTTATTAACAAAATTACTTCTTGCATTGACCTATTTTTGTTCCATATTTCGAAAGCAACTTTTAAAACAATTGTAAAGTATTTTTTGTAACATACGCGATTTACATTTTCAAGGAAAAACTTTGTTTCCTTAGTGGTAGTCGAAATATGATAAAGGAATAAAAGCAACCTCCAGAGAATTCAATAAAACGTATACGCTTTTACCTCAGTAGGCAATCAACTTGTGAAAGCTTCGAAATACTGCTTTGAACAGATTTCAAGTAGGAACTAAGTTTGTTTATATTTGATATTGTGTACTCAGGAAAATTTGTAGAATATGTATAACAAGCTGGTATGCAAATTTCGTACACAAATATTACAATTCTGGCTTGTAACGAAATTATCGGTGACTTTAATTCTCGATTGTTTTGTCACCTCCGACATTCTGCTCTTCTACGTTGTGTATCATTATTGTTTAATTATTAACTAGGCTAGGTTTCGGGTGTGCATTTATTAAATACTCGACGTTTCGACTCCTGCTTTGGAGACATTATCAAGAGACAAAATGTGAAAAAGAGTTTCAGAATCTAGATCAAAATCGAAGCCTCGAACTGCCTACTTCCCAAGAGTCACTAGGTGATTGACTCTTGTATCTCGTAACTTTTCTTTTAAGTTCAATGCAATTTTGGTATTGCAAACTCAGTACACTTGAAAATGATCACCCGGAATAAGAGATTGAGAAATAGGTAATGAAGTAAATAGTTTTATAGTTATAAAATATATATTAAAAATAATGTTGGTAACTTCTGAGTTGTTGGTTAAAATGCTGGTTCTTGTGCTTAGCATTAACACGTAACAATAGACCCTGAAGAAACCGATTCTTTTTAGAAAAAAAATGCGTCGTACGAAAGAAAATCTAGAAATCAAAAATTAATCTTGAAATATACAAGATGTGTTCCAAGTTACATAAAGATATCTACAATAGTATCACAATTATAAAAAAATGTACCGGAAACTTTACCACACTGCAGTCGTATTCTTAAGTCGATATAATTATAACATTACGATAGAACGCAAAACTGTTAAATGTTTTGTGACTCCGAATCGCTCTTTGTGGTATAATGACATAAGATTTGTTGGGTAAAGACCTGCTCCAATAATTCTGTTGGGAACATCTTCACAAATCAATGACCTCGACAGTTGAGAGTTGAAATTATTGACAACTGGTCTCTAGGAACAAACTAATTACGTTCCATTTCGACCTAAAACGAGTTACAAAGTACAGCTGCTGTTTTCTTAGAATGGCCCAAGAATCACCCCATTAAGTACTAGTATATCAGTAAGAAACACTCTATATATTACCCTAAATCTATGATGGTTGTCCTTTTTATATCTGTTAATTTGAACCACTATTAGGTTATAAATATAGATTTAAAAAAATTATTAGTATGTTGCCAGTAGGGGACCGTTTTCTGCTTTGTTGAACTTACAATATTTCTACTACAGCCCAACATAGGTATGTGATGCCATATTTGGTTGTGTAAGTGGGCTGTTGTTGTTTAATTTTTTATCTTTTGTTTGTAAACCACTATATATCATGTTAAATCCACATAGATTTCAATTGTTCCGGCAAACAGTAAAACAACTACGCCTACTCGAAACAGAAAAGCCCTTCTTTGACAACTCCACATAAATTGTGCTTCCTTAGGGCGAATGTTTGTCCAAGATAAACCGGCACTAAAGCGTCGAAATCCCGACATTGCTCGGTCATAAGTTGCCATCGATCCGAACAAAAAAAATTCCGGAAAGGTGAAATTGAGAAGTTGCACAGATGTAATAGTGTAACTTCCGAGCTAAAAATAGACGCGAGCCAACAACGACGACGTCGATCGTGCCAAAAAGCAACACGAGGAAAACAACGTCTTGATAACTTTTGTTGTGAAGTTGCTGAATGGAGTTGATGTGTCCACGTCGATAAATGAATTCCTCAACTGCGAAGTTTATGATCTGTTGTAAATGGGGTTATTTATAGCTACGCGTTTCCTGGCTCTTATTATGATCAGGAAAAATATTATTTGACCTTAAAGTATTTGCGCAGTTCTCAAATAATCGCCAGGAATATAATATTTGACGGTTAAAGGATACCTACTATTACAGGGTAATTCCAATTCAACCCTCACTTTTGGAAGCTGGGAAACTACGGGAGATACAAAGGGTTTACATGTGGAAAAAGTTTTTTTTTAATTTAAAATTTTCCAATAGAAATAAGATATCCGAAATAATAATTAATATTTAAAAGAGAACCGACTTAAAATAAAAACCGTTTAGAAACCGGGTGCAATCAATCACTATTTTATCTGACATATCTTCTTTTTTCATCTGATTTACATTTCTATTGATTATTTTAGTGTGTTCTTATCTCTCTCACACACACTCTAAAATTTGTAATCTTTTTCTATATTTTAAACATATATTTTAACTTTTTTAATTGTTTTATTATTTTGAGCACTTTCTATAAATGTACGTACATAGCTCTAATTCACCCTATATTGCAACGACCCTGTATAAGCTTCTGTGTATTGGTCACCGAATAGAACTCATTTGTCTATTATTTTCTGAACCAGCCGGTACAATTATAATTTATCTATATTGCAACCGCCCTGTTATTTTTGTATAAGTATAAATTCTCTACACCATTGACTGTTTCAAATATTGTTTCAATCACCCTGTATGCCTATAATTTTACTTAGTCACATATTTCAAGTATTTCATATATGCAACTGTTCATGGTCTACCCTATATGAAATAAATTATCACATTTTTAAACCATATTGTATAACTATAATTTGACTTATGCTTATGTAAAAAGTTTTTTGATACACCCTGAATAACTAGCAACTACTTAAGTTCCACAGTATATAAAATTTTTTGATCCGCCCTGTATAACTTAATTCTCCTCCACCTTATATTTTAACCATCCTGTATAAGCAACTGCTTCTAACATTTTTTAAGCCTTCTATATAACTGCAGTTACACTCCGCCGCACAACTCATATATCCCTACTGCATATGCTTATTGGAAAATTTGTTTTAACGTTTTTTCATCTACTTTGTTTACTGCACTCTTATTTCATTCACTTTGTATACGCAACTACTTATGTGCCACCCAAAATACAACATATTTTGAACCACCCTGTATAACTATAATTCTATTCCACCTTATATTTCAATCATCCTTATATATATGCAAGTGCTTATGTACCCCCTAATATCAAATTTATATTTAAGGTTTTTTGATTACACACACATCTACAATCGTATACTATATAGAAAAGATCGCTAGGATAACATTTATTCGTTTCGGTACACTAATGGAATATTTTCTGCCATTTCACTCGACTGTAAGCTCCGCAAAAGAACTTCGTTTTAAAAAAACTGACTTCAAATGAATCAAAATGAAAACTGTTACAAACACCCTGTACGATATACTTTTATGGCATATATTGACATTGAAGCTACATCTTTACGACGAAAATTTGACAATTACACTGATGTTTACCGTTTTTTGCACATATTTTTCCAATTTTCAGAAAAACAGTATGTTTTATGTAATAGAAAAATATACTGAATCAAGCTGGAATATATCTTTCTAGAATAAAATTTAAAATATTAAAATTGATGCCACCGTTTTAGAGAATACAGTGGAATTTTATTGAAATTTATTGATGTGTAGTTCTATAATTACTGTATTTCCTGATATTCTGGAAAACCGTAAATCTCACGTTATAGAAAATTCTATGGTATCTTTCCGTAATATTTTTTAATACAATGCAGTTGAATTCATCAAAATTGTCCAAGCGGTTTTTGAACATACATAACAAAAGATGCCGACGAATTGATAATTTCCTCCTTTTTGGAAGTCGGTTAAAAATAGAAAATGGCAGATTTCCTTTTTATTTTTTTTGTATCGTTAGTTAACAAGGAAACGAAAAACGAAACCCACCACCTTATGTGATTTGCTAACCGACGTTTGTATTATAAACTTTTTTCTTATAGGCGCCACATGAGACTTTTCCACACAAAAAATTCTATAAGGTGTGCTCAAATTGACTACCTACCTCTTGAACACATAAAAGAGTACGTCGATTTAAACTGGTGACACCCCTAATAATATCTTTTCTTCTCATATATCTGAATTATGTAATGATGCTTTCTCTAAGTTCTTCTATCATATTATACTCTGGTTCCCCATTTATTCTATTTTTCAAAGTGCCCCCTTGCCGGTCACCTGACCGGACCGAATTTCTTATCGACCTATGTGAAAATCTTTGACTTAAATAATCGCAAACAGCTCTAGCATTATGTGGAGGAGTCTCGTCATGCTGAAAACGGTACCTATTATAATTGACAAGGGACAACTTCTCGACATATACTTCAAACGGGGTTCTCAGGAAATTAAGATATATTTTATCACTTAATGTCCCCTTGAAAATATTACTATCGAAAATTTGATAATTACAAATATTTCTACTGAGGACGATAGGCTGTAAATGAATAAGTGCGAGAGATTTCATTTCCTCGAGTTATATTACGACGAACATTTCTTATGCACATATCTCCGCAAACGCTTCGTTATCGATATACAAGGTGTTAAAATATTCAGATTTTGTCAGTTTTTTCTTTTGACTATAATTTTCGCAATATTCATGATAATCTACAACTTTTTTTCAGTACGCCCCTTGCAATTGACAAAAAAATGTAAATTAATTTGTTATGAATTTGCAATCTTTTTATTTCTTGCTTTTTTTCGTATCGTTTTATGTAAAATAATAATCAATTTCATGTGTACCGTAAAAACAAACAAACCTCTGTGATGAAATATGCTATTTTTATTTAAAAATCATTAATAAAAGCTAATTTATTTATTTTATTAATTGCTCAAAATGGCCACCTTTAGCTATTACACCGGAG
This sequence comes from Octodonta nipae, assembly GCA_034190945.1. Classification (NCBI taxonomy): domain Eukaryota; kingdom Metazoa; phylum Arthropoda; class Insecta; order Coleoptera; family Chrysomelidae; genus Octodonta; species Octodonta nipae. The sequence continues at coordinate 26,631,889 of CM067219.1, read as the reverse complement.
TCTAGACGTCGATACATAGATCTTCGTATTCGATTGAAAATCTGAGGACAATCTTGGATAACTGTGCGATTTTTTAAGTCTTCTATATCTTGAACAGGAATTCCACTATGCACCAACGTTTTTAAATGTCCCCAAGCGATGCTCTCATTTTAAAATGGACAGGAGCGCCATCGTGAATAAACCACATCCCGCTGAGACACCTAAAGGAATCGGATCAATTAGAACTGGCAGCTCTTCGCTTAGAAACAAAGTGTATATATTTACATTTAATGTAGGTGGAAGTAAATGTGGGCCAATAAGGTGATCTCCAATAGTTCCAATCCAAACGTTTAAAGAAAATTGTTCCTGGTAGTCAGTTCCAACGAGAGCAAGATGATTTTCTTCCGCCCATATGTGGTTGAGGTGGTTATTAATGAAGGCTTCCCTTAAAAAACTTGCTTCGTCTCTGGATAAAATATGCTCAAGAAATTCTAGGTGTTGTCTAATCATCCAAAAGGAAACTGCGAGATGGTTAGGAAAATCACGAGCAATAGAAACAGTAAATTAAGCACATCTTCTTCTAAATCTGGTGTTTTAATATTCCGGTTGTGACCACAATCATGTTTTCTAGGTTTGAAGCTTCCTGTTTCTCTTCGTCGTAGATGAAGTCATCCAAACAAAGTGTGTGTGTGGGCTAAACGTTGAGGATACATTGCAGCATATCTTTTCGATGCTTTTAAGGAATTCTCATTAGCGAGACCGTAGACGAAATGCATGTCAGCCATTTCTGCATTTGAATTAACCGTCATAATGCTGAAAATTAACGAGAAGTCACACATAACTATCACTGCGTGTCAGTAGAAATCAATAGACTAAATTAACAACAATTAAGTTAGAGCTGTCAATAAGAGGAATTAATATGACAGCCGCCTACTAGAAAAATAAATAACAGAATGATTGTTTGTTTCTACAAAAACAGTAGCAGATACGGCCATTTCTGTGATCTTATTATGGAGACTTCCTAGGGGCATTAATGCTCCAAAGTTGAACTACTTATCTCAAAAACAGATAAATAATTTGGACAAGTGCGAGTTGGACCCGCATACTAAGGGTTTCGTAGCTCCTTTAAGATTCTAATATTCCACTTTCAGACAAGCAGGGAATGAGTGCATTTTCTTATATTTACCTTAATATATTTTAAAGGAAGCGTTTTAAATTTATAAAAAATACACACTTTTATTTTCCGCACATAGACTTTTTATTTTATCTGCTACATGATTGGCTTGATTTTTATAAAATATGTAATATAATATGTATTTAATTTTTTCATTTGGTCCCTAAAATTAACATTAGATTTTTATTTTACTAATTTAGGGGAAGCCTTTTATAATCTATTGTCTGAATTTTAGTCTTTATAGATTGTAAGCTAAAGGACGAAATAAGTCAAGTTTTACTAAATCAAATTATTTAAAAATACAAATAAAATATATTTTTCAAAATTTTAGACAGCGTAGTTTCTAAAGTGGGAATTAAGTACAAGTTCAATATTTTTGGTAATATCTTTTAAGCAAATAATTTAAAAATATGATATATTTGCATTTCACATAATGAGCCTTTTATTTTATGTAATACATGATACGTTTGGAAATTGAATTTTTATTTTCCATTTAATTCTATAATTCGTCGCCAAAATTAATATTTATTTCTACTAATTTTTCTTATAAATTTCAAGTGTGCCCCAGTACACCTAATCATTTTCAATATTTTAGGTAGTATGGTTTCGGAAATAAAGCGGGGAATGAGTTTTTTTTATATCTTTTTGTTAATATCTTGTTAACAATTAATTTTAAAAATATGAAAAATATATATTGTATTCTCCATAATGAGCCCTTTTATTTGATGCGTTAAAAAATATTTTTTTATTTTGCGTTTAATTCTATACTTTGGGTCCCAAAATTAATATTAGGGATTTATTCGTATTTTTCCTGCAAACAAAAAAATATAGTTTGGGGAAGAAAGGGGGGAATGGGTAATTTTTTTAAATATTTTTGTAATTATATTTTAAAATATTCATTTTAAAAATACCAAAAAAATAATAATGAGCTCTTTGATTTAGTATATTACATGATGCGTTGGAAATAATTTTAATTTTACGTTTTCCATTTAATGCTGTAATTTGCCCCCTAAAATTATTATTAGGGGTTTCTCCTTATTTTTCTAATAAAGTTCAGGTATATCCATTTTTTTTTCAAAATTTTACGGTTTATAGTTTCGCAGATAAGGTAGCGGGAATGGGTAAAATTTTTTATATTTTTGTTATTATTTTTAAATTAATTAGTTTTAAAAATATGAAAAATATATATTTGTTTTTGCTATAATGAACCCTTTCATTTGATATATTATATGATGTGTTAGAAACAATTTTAATTATATATTTTCCATTTAATTTCGTACTTTGCTCCCCAAAATTAAAATAGAGGTTTTTACTTATTTTTCCGGTAAAAATACAGGTGACGCCCTATATCTCTATTTTTTTTTTCAAAATTTTACTTCTTATAGTTTCGGAGATAAGGTGGGGGAACGGTCGATTTCTTTAGTTTTTTCCCCTAGCAGTACCCCTAAAATCAAAATTTCATCGTTTACGATATGTACATTGGGTCACCCAACTATCCACTGATACCAAATTTCAACCTTTTCCGTCCAGTAGTTTAGGAGAAAATTGTTGTGATGTGAGAGAGGGAGAAATCCGGAGTTATATGATAAAGGTATCTGTATATTGAATATACGGAACCCTAAAAACGAAAAAAACTGAAATTTCAACACCTTGTACCTTTTTGGTTTTTCATTTCCTCGTTAAAAACTTTATAAAAAAATAAAAACGAAAATTTAAATAAAAAAAACGATATTTCTTCTCTCTTTCAGTTACGCAATTTTGCCACCATTTAAACTTCGTCGTATCTCCTATAGTTTCCGAGATCACAATGGCCAGGGTCGAGTTTGAATTACCCTGTACGTATATAAACCCAGTGGCTAAATTTGCTTTATTGTGAGTACAACTGATGACCCGCTTTTGGTGCATCTACAAGGTGATCCCAAAGGCTGCACAAAAATATTTAAATGTTTACACCCAGTATATTTCTACGTATTTGGACAGAATCTTGTTTGATGAATACAGGAATAACTGGGATTGATGAGTCATTCTTTAATAGTAAAGAAGGTATAACCAAGAGTGCTCAGTAAATGGACAAAGAAATAAGTTGTGTTTTACTGCTACATTTCAATCTGGTCCAGATACAGCTTATTCTATTCTATTCTATATCATAACAAAACATATACAACTTTTATTCAATTTAATTGAATCATTTGAAAACCATCCAAACAATTTAAAAAACACTAATGATTAAAAAAAAAATTGAAAAGCATATCGACAGAAATGATACACTAGTAAGTTTCGACATAGTTACGAATTATAAAAAAACAAATTACAAGATATTACCGTACACAACAAAACAAACAAAATTAAACATTTACACATTTATTGATTCTAGCCGAATTCAGTTTAAAAACATATTTTCAATTTGAAGGTGATTTCTATAAACCAGAATTTGGTTTGGCCATGGGTTCTTCTTTGTGATCTATAATCAGTAACATATTTTTGACATATTTTGAAGAAAGATTCATGGGCAATTATAAGAATAAACCAAAATTGTGCTGGAGATACGTTGATGACATTTTTGTGGTTTGGGGGTATGGCGCTCAAGAACTGCACTCATTCCTAGATTACATCAATAGTCAAGAACCCACAACAAAATTTTTAATTGCGATCGAAAATCTATTTCAAAATGAATATCCACCCAAGGTTACATAAATATAAATAAAACTATAAAGCAACTGGAAAAGAGATCGCAACAACAAAACAGAACAAATAATAATTCCATATAATAATTCCATATTGTTTGATGAATACAGGAATAACTGGGATTGATGAGTCATTCTTTAATAGTAAAGAAGGTATAACCAAGAGTGCTCAGTAAATGGACAAAGAAATAAGTTGTGTTTTACTGCTACATTTCAATCTGGTCCAGATACAGCTTATTCTAAGTAAAGGCAATGACTGGGTGATACTCCTTTAAATGAAACCCACGCAGATAAACTTTAATTTTATTTAATCTGGACATAAAACGAGAACTAGCAAGAAGTTAAAATTTGTTTATAGCACAATATTCAGGCAGACATATTAGTTAAACTACAGTTATTAAATTCATCATGAAATTTAGAGAAACTGCTGGGCTCTCCAAGATTAATAAAAACGAAAAACTTAATAGCCGTATAAACACAGAGTTTTCTATCCTAAAACCAAACATTTATTGTTTCACTTAAGGAACGTTTCAACAGCAAAGCTGTCATCATTGGAGTAAACCAAAACAATTTTGGTTTACTCCAATTGTAGTTAAAATTATCGAAATTGATTAAGCCATTTTAGAGTACCTAATTGAAGGTAAAAATTTATATTGGGGGTTTCTCCTGATTTTTCCTGTAAAGTTCAGGTGAGACATATATATTGCTTTTCTCAAAATTTTAGGTCTTATATACAAAAGGAGGAATCAGTTAATTTTTATTTATTTTTGGTAATAACTTGTAAACAAATTATTTAAAAAATATGCAGAAAAATATATTTGTACTCTGAATAATGTCCCCTTTCATTTGGTATATTATATGGTGTTTTTGAGAGTATTTTTGTTTTTCATTTAACTCTATACATACTGGGTGTCAATTAAGTCTCGGGACGGCTGAATATTTGCTAAAGTACTTTATTTCTGGAAAAGATCAAGGTCATTCCTTTAGTAGTTTTGACCATGGAATCCGACGGTGACCTTGGATTTGACCTCGAATCTCATTTTTGAGGTTATTTTGAATTGAATGTCATATCCTACGTAAGTCTTAACGAAGACCTCAACAGTGACCTTGGATTTGACCTTACACCTCATGACCTTTGTTTTGTTTTACCACTGAACTTGCGAGATTTTTAAGAAGTCATTATTTGACTTCTATTTGACCTCTAGCTTGAATCTTCCCGCTCTTTCCGATTCCGCAATAAAAAATAGGGGTTTGATTTAAAAAATGAGGTTGACCTAAAAATAACCTCAAAAATGAGGTCAAGGTCCGATCCAAGGTTACCATCGGATTCTTGGGTCAAAGTTACTAAAGGAATGACCTTGATATTTTCCAGAAAGGAAGTTCTTTAGCAAGTATTCAGCCGTCCCGGGACTTAACCCGGTATATGTTTCCTGTAAAGGTTAAGTGAGGCCCCATATTTCTAATTCGTTTGAAAATTTTGGGTATTATACTATTGGAGATAAAGGAGGGAATGGGTCGATATTTGTAGGTTTTTGTGAATAAAAACACTGTGTCAAATAATTCTAACACTTGGCATATGATTTATTGATAAATAATCACTAATATTATTTGATCTTCTAGTTGAATGATAGCAGTTGTGAAGAACTGCAGAAAATACATAGTGTATATTGCGATTTTTTTTATGCTTTAACATCATTTCTATGAATCCGTCGGTAAAAGAAGGAAATTGTTTCAATAAATTTTTATCTATTTTAACCCTTACGTCGTTATAAAACTTTCATAACGGCCCCACAATAAATAAATACGTGCTGATCATCACAACGCTTTTTTTCGGTTACGTCACTGTACGCGAAAATCTCCTCCAAAAATGAGGGGGCGAGCCGGGCGAGGAAACAGCACGACGCGACAGTCTGGAGCCTAGATAGAAGCATCTCTTCTGCTCTCCTCTCTTCTAGTCACCCACATTTTGCTTTTCAGCTTCATCCGATTCGATTAAATATTTCATGCCTGGTTGATTTTTGGTCTGTTCGCACTTTTTCCATCCAAATTTCGGTTGAAAATTGAATTATTTATGGTGGAGTTAATATGAAGTAAACAACAGACTAACTCTTTTATTAATTTCCGAACAATGGGTTTCCATCACCGAACAATATTTCACAGGATTATTTTTTGTCAGCATAAACGAGTATTTCAACAAACTTGAAAATCATTAATTGAAACATTCGTGTGGAATGTTTATTGATTTTTTTACATACTTGTAAACATTAGACAAACATTGCATTGTCATTGTTTTTTTTTAATAAAACGAGCAATTCGCAGAATAGTTTGAAATTATATTGTTCTGGTGCTATCCCGAGAATATAAAAAAATAATAATTATGTTCAGAAAAGTAAAAAGTCTTCTTTTAGTCTTGTCCACATCCAGCCCGAACGAGGATTATGCCTATTTTTTGTAGAAATGGGTTCCAGTCCAGATAATCGCTATCTATACTTGTAGTATATTATATAACTGTAACAAAACCGTGTATATACAGGAAATATTTTTAGAAAATTAGACTTAGAATACAATTCAGCAATTTTTCGATTTTTTTTTGTCCATCTGTCTCAACATGCATCACGCAAAGTCTACTGAATGGATTTTGATAAAATTTGGTGTTGATGTTGTCTAGAACTCCGGTTACTATATAGAATCCTGTTGCTTGCGATAAAGGCACCGAACAGAAAATACAAAAAGAAAAGTCCTGAGACCCATAAATAATACAGAATATTGGGCTATTCACACCCATCAGTCATGTCGCGTCTCTGTTCTTTCGCATCTGAGAAGCATCACTCACAAGAAGTAGCGTGTACCTACATGCAAACAATCATGAATCAGAACCGTCATGTTGCAGTCACTGCTGATTTCTTGTCAACGATATGTTTTAGTTAATGACTGACAAGGTTTTTTGAAATTTATGGGAAAGTGTTAAAATAATTACTAGTTTATTCTGTAGTATATTACAACAGTTTTTTAATCATCCATTTGAAATCCTAAAAAAATTATTTATTTGTCGACCACTTATGTAAATAACTTATACATTCCTTGTTTTGCTCTGTTTTTCAATGTTGCATGAATCACAATACAATCGCTATTATGACTGAGACTTGACGGTGACGGTTCAAATTCGTGACGGTGACTGTGTGAATAAACTTTAAGCAAGGAACTTCGGTTGTAAAAAAAGAAATTAAAGAGGTATTTCTGGTATTTCTGTACGTATTATTCTGTTGGTAGGTACCTTTTAAGGGGTTAAATTATTCAAACATTCCACAAAATATATCTAAACTAGATCTAATAGTTCTAATTGAAGACACAACATAAAAACTCCCTCCAGAAGTGTCCAGTGAATATCAAATGAGAAATAAATTATAAATATGACGTAGAAAAACAGACAATACAATTAAAATTCTACCTGCTGACAAAGGTAAGGGTACGGTTGTACTTGATAAAAATGGTTACAACACCAAACACTTAAAACCTTATTACAGTAAATCTCCACATTTACATGGGGTTCCAAAAATACATAAAGACATAATACCAATGAAATTGTAACTTCAATAAATTCATCATAACAAAACATATACAACTTTTATTCAATTTAATTGAATCATTTGAAAACCATCCAAACAATTTAAAAAACACTAATGATTAAAAAAAAAATTGAAAAGCATATCGACAGAAATGATACACTAGTAAGTTTCGACATAGTTACGAATTATAAAAAAACAAATTACAAGATATTACCGTACACAACAAAACAAACAAAATTAAACATTTACACATTTATTGATTCTAGCCGAATTCAGTTTAAAAACATATTTTCAATTTGAAGGTGATTTCTATAAACCAGAATTTGGTATAGCCATGGGTTCTTCTTTGTGATCTATAATCAGTAACATATTTTTGACATATTTTGAAGAAAGATTCATGGGCAATTATAAGAATAAACCAAAATTGTGCTGGAGATACGTTGATGACATTTTTGTGGTTTGGGGGTATGGCGCTCAAGAACTGCACTCATTCCTAGATTACATCAATAGTCAAGAACCCACAACAAAATTTTTAATTGCGATCGAAAATCTATTTCAAAATGAATATCCACCCAAGGTTACATAAATATAAATAAAACTATAAAGCAACTGGAAAAGAGATCGCAACAACAAAACAGAACAAATAATAATTCCATATAATAATTCCATATGTCCCTGGTGTATCGGAAAAAATTAAGCAGTTAGGAAATAGGATAATAAAACTGTTTTTAAAACAAATACATACATTGCGCCCTATCTTCAAACATACCAAACCCTTTAACGCAACTTCAGTGTTGTATGTGACTCGGGCGATACTTATATCGGAGAAACTACAAGAGCTTTAGACGTAAGGAAGAAAAAACATCAATATAACATTTCCACAAGACCATGTATTAACCAGCATCGGCAGTCAGGGTAGACTGAGATAAAACAAAAATCTTGTTGAAAGAGGAAAATTTAAAAAGAGAAAACTCAAGGCAGCCAGCTGTATGATGAAGCATAACACGGAAATCGGGGCATCTTTTATCGACCTCCATTTGGGCTGGAGAAATCTATTGCTACAAGAGCAAAAAACGGTACCCTCAGTATCAAGTCATCGCCTAAATACAAACTGTACTTTAAATACAATAGAAAGCCAAAGACAACGACTCCTGAGTTGGAGTTAAACTGTCTCCAAGTACAGATAAGTATAACGCAATATATAAAAACACTATTTATATATAGCGAGTAATCCGGGCAATTTTACGAAATTGCCTTACTACAGTTTTCTCCATTTACATCTTTCAGATACTTATCTAATATTCGAAAAATTAGAGGAAAGAAAACCCTAATGAACAGGCAGAATAATTCAAGACCTCCTCAACAATCTTTTCGAAATGATTTTTGACATTTTTCATATTTTAGAAATTTTAGTCATTTTAGTCATTTTTGACATTTGCAACAGTTTTGATATTTTTGACTTTTTTGGAATTTTTTGCATTTTTGACATTTTTGAAAATTTTCACAATTTTCTTTTATCATTTATTTGGTGTAGTATATAACTTCGGAAAATCGTGCGGATTACTGGTTGCCTGTATAAAAATTCTATGATTTAAACTTTTTTCTTTGAAGATATGCCAAGTCTCAATCCATAGAAGACGGATGGAATATCTAATTAGAATAACCTGCAAGAAATTTCACAGGATAACTCATTAAGGTTTTTCATTTATCGGTTAGGATATTACTCGCCTGCCGAAAGTGGGAGTCAACATTTACTATGAGCACTTCTGGACTAAATAGTTGAAAATTTGTGTTACATAACTTTAATTTTCATTAATATTCTATTAAGCCCTACAGTTCCTAAAACATGTATGCCCTCATAAACTAGAACAACTTGCAACGGTACACTGTTGTAGCAATTACCCAAATTCCTAGGTCCGGTTTCACATTGTTTAATTACCACATTAGAGCTATTCATTGCTTTGTTTTCCAAAAAATGTTTTACAGTCGTAAGAAAATCCACTGTGAACTAATGCCTTATAAAGCCATTTGGGAGGCTTTTGTGGTTTTTGAGGACCATAATATGCACAATAAGTGCTGCTATTAAATTTAGTTTACATTCATGATGCACCAGATATGGTCAAGCCAAATACATTTGAATTGTATAATATTTCATTGTGGTACAAATTTATTTTTAGATGAAAATGTCAATTATTTAAAAGTACGGAACCTACCATTATGATGCAGTTGGTAAAAGTATATTTTTTACAAAAAAAAAACATTTATATAAAGTTCATAGTTATGTGAATGAACTCAAAAATGTTACTAGATTTACTTTTGATTGTCATATCTCCACTTAACTATTAAATAATTACAGAGAGGGCGCTGTCTCTTTGAAAATATGTGTTGAATGGTAACTCATGCATACAAAGTTATATTTCTGTGATTTATGTAGTAAATAGTTGCAAAACATTTGTTTGTGATATATTTGGTATAAGATGAAACAATAGTATATGTTATTCCATCACATTCGTTCAACTCTGCATAAAATTGTGAATTAAGAAAAACTATTAGTTGCTAATATCTAGGTAGATGCGTTGAACATTTTTTCCAAATGTTAGTTACGGAAATCACGTAGCGGAGGAATTAGTAATTTACGCAATTTCTTTTATCTATTGCTTTTGAAGAAATAATTTCATAAAAGACATATCATCAGGCAGAATCTGAACGTCTTATATTCCCAAAGCCAATTAACGTACCTAATAGGGATTCACTGCAGACTATTCGTTTCTTAGTGCTGTTGCTTAAATGTCAAAAGGCCAAGTACAAACTGATGGCTGAATACCAATAAATATTTCACGGCCAGCAGAGGCGTATGCTCAACAGGTGTTCCATGAGGTCCCTAATGACCTTAATTACCTAACAACTATATACTTTAGAGGAAACCGTGTTTTGTTCTCAAATATTAACCTGCTTCATTATAAATTTATATGAATGCGATCAATATGTGGAGGTATTTATTTTAAACAGCTCGGCGGCTCTATTTGAACTTTGACATTATCTGCATTGCAGGTAAAATCGTTTATTGGCGGCTGAGCTGGATAATGACATCCAGCGTTAAAGTGTCGGACAGTCCAGCAAATTTGGCGGTAGATTGTTTATTAAAAGCTGCTTTTGTCACGTTAGTTATGAAAGAAACTTGTCGATTAGGAAACTTGACTTAAAAAGTAAAACTTCCATTGGAGTGGTTTCGAGAGGTTGCAATATGGTAATAAATATTTAGGACAGACTAACTGTATGACTTGTTGCCTTATTATTTTGCATGCCAGATTTTTTGGACTACTGGTCACATATTGTGTAGTAAAATTTTAGAGTTTATTTCTCATAGATTTATTTGTTTAGGGAGGTTTCCAAAACCTGTTGTAAGCATTTGAATTTTGGTTTCTATAGATGACCAGTTTTTCACACAATGCCTGCAGTACACTGTAGATACTCAGTTGCTGTAAGTTTTGTCTTAACAAGTTAGATTATACGACTGCACAGATTTTTTTCATTGCTAAAGAAATTCCAGATAGAGATGGGGAGCATGAACCAGTATGATATAGTTTAGTACGTTGGTACCAATGGCATGCTTTCAGACCGCGTTGCTAAAGAATATTCTAAGATTGTTGACCCGTTAGTGTAGTCCAGGAAATTCGTCGTTAGTTGACTGAATTAAGTATTAAACTTTAGGTCATGTAGGTGGTTTTTACCATTTACGACAACCTCATAAAGTTTCAAAACAACAAGCTTATCATTCTTCTTGTGCTTGATTTTCTTTGGAGTTGAGTAATTCGTTTTCTTGCGTTTCTTGGCCACTCCTCGCAATCTAAGCATAAGGTGAAGGGTGTGGTTCGACCTCAAGGTAATGATCTTACCAGTCAACGGTTTTAGGAGGAACTGCTTTTTATGGAGTTATGTTTTACTTCACCATAACACGCCCCAATAGATTCAGATGGTTGCATTTTCAACAAACTTGGAGCAGTTACTCTTTGACTTTGTATGAGTTTCTCACTACTTGACTGACCACCGACTATATCAATACAAATGTTTTTTCAGTCACTATTAAAGCAGTTAGTTATGATGATTTGCTTTTACTTGTTCTATATGATGCATTTATTACTTTTAATTGTTTAACAATTATAAAATATCAACTTTCTGGACCTTTTGATTCTAGATGTGATATCGTGGGGGTCATAGTTTGAGATTCTGCTCTTAAGTTATCTGGTATGTATTTGATAATACTGTAGTTTTCATTAGTGAGGGTGAAAGCCTATCAACTTTAAATTGTTAGTCATAAACTGATACAATTGTATACGTTGGACCTTTAGCTTTGATGCTTTAACATGAATACAAAAATTTGAATTGTGCTCGGGTTGTTGTTCAATCTGTTTGTTGGAACACAGAAGTGTCATGACTCTGTGCCACAGGGATTATGTTAATAATGTTTTCAGTTACTGGAGAACTGAGATGAGCAGGGGTATTGAGTACAACAAACTAAAAAAACCATATCAAGAGCACTAATCACATGATTTTAGTGAACTGTTTTTAAATTTTTTTTTTACTAATGAGTCATAAAAGTTTATCAATATCTATCTAATATTTGGTTTTTATACTCACACAGCTTGAAATATTTCTAAAATATTTTGCAATATTTCTTGTTTCGGCAACATTGGTACGTCCACGACAAAACCCCATTTGAAACAATTCATATATTTCAAAAGATCTTCTGTTGTATATATAAAATAGTTTAAATAGATTTTAGTGAAAATTTTACTAATATTTTTTCAATATTTCCTGTTTGTTTTGAAGTATTATAAAATATTTCTAATCTAAGTATTTTTACAACTAAAAACCTTTTGAGATATTTTATCAAATATATCTGTAATATTTCATGATATAATTCAAGCTCCTGTTTTTTCATTTTGGTAAAGTTTGGTATTTGGTCTTAATAAATAAATCCACAATAGTAATTCTTACAATTTCTTGTGTACGCAATTTTCATATCATGTTAAATTTATGAGAAAATAATAAAAGAAGATGTCATAAATTTATTTAAATTATATTTTTCTTGGCTATTCAACAATTAAATCTTTAAAATTTTTGTTGAAACAGATACTAGTTGTTCAATAGATGTAATTGACCGATTAGATAAATGCTCTTCTGAGAGAGTCAATTCTAAGTAATTTGTAATTGACTTCAGTTTACTAAAAGTTTTATAAGAAACTGTGGTTAAAAATATTCTTAACGCAACAATGATGTTCTGGTATGATTCGACTAATTCGAAATCGTATATGGTCTGTAATAAGTTTAGAGGAGTCGCATCTTTCAGATTTTGCATCAGCCCACATACTCCAAACTTGAAAGTTTCAATATCATAACTGAATTCACATCTGTTCAAATCTTTATCATATTTACTTGACTAATCTACTGCAGTCTTTTGTTATTAACGCTCGTCGATTCTAAGAACGACCAAAAAGAGAAGAAAAAACTTCAAAATAAAATCTATTCATTTTTTTATAACGTCAGTCTGTTTCAGCAAGTAAAATGTCAAAAAACGTTGTATAATTGCATTGTAAACAAATTATCTCAACATAGGTCTGTGGTATTTTCTTCTTTACCTAGCTCAATTCGTTATTTGAGAAGTTCAGATTTTGTATTCATTTCCAAAGCAAAAATCTGTTCAAACTGTACCCCGAGACCTTGTAAAGTGCAAAGCAGACCTACTATTAATTTGGTGGCATGGTCTCTAGAAATATTTTTTTGGTTTTTGTTCGGTCAATGCCTTTAATGATCATCTAGGGCCTATGAATCTTTTGAATTTTTTTATACATTTCATTAGATTTCCTATCGCGTCGTTGAAGAATATAAAAATTTAACATTCTTTGGATGGTGGCACAAAAGTAAACCATTTCGGGCCTTGTGGATACCGATGTCGCGCGCTTCATGCAAATAATTTAATTACTAAAATCTGCCCTACAAAATTTAATTTAGCACATATTTTAGTCACTAGTTTATTTAAATAAATACTCAATATGGAAATGTTTGTTCTATTATCTGGATGGGGACAATAACGTAGAAATAAAAAGTGGTTTTCTGAGTGATTCTGTTGTACTTGCCTAGTTGTGGCCCTGCAGACAAGTATCATATTATAATATACATCCCAACATTTTATACAGGAAAACAAGTTGACAAATTTATAAGCTTTCTCTTAGATATCTACTAAGAGTTCAATGTCAATTATTTTTTATTTATCGCTATAGCAGTAAAAAATTAGTATGTAATACATCTCACTCTATTTTTTTTCAATTTGGCCACTATCTCCTCATATAACTTCATTTCTTATTTGTAGGATCATTCCACTGCTAATAGTTAATTCCAGCCGCGTCCAGGGGGCGGGCAGCTTTTGTCAGTTTTTGGTCAAAAGATAATGCCATTCTCCCTTGAAAAGGTGAAAGTCGGCCAAAAAGTCCGACGATTACAACAGCCCGCACGCAAAACTTGTATTTTGGGTCACGATAGGAAAAAGTTTCACTTCAAAGAAAGAACTGCTGAAATAGGAACGACTTATGATACTAATTGCTTTCAAACCCCCTATTTTCATTAGATCTGACTCGCAGCTAACTTCTGCCTATTCGCAGATCTCAAAAATCTGTTCAATTGAAAGAGATTTGGCTCCGATGATGACGTTATAGCCCAACATGTAGCCTATTTTTAGGCTAAAACAAAGTATTCTTTAAGAAAGAGGAGAAAAGTCGGATTTGCACAAAAATGTGTTTTTACTGGATGGTCCTAGGATTTTGCGACCTATGTGTTATATTAAAAATACAACGGATTGCATTTAGAAGCTTCTCAGAAAACAACTATTTAAAACACTAACTCTTATACCGTAAATTTTTCAGTGATCCTCTGCTAATATCAGGGCTTTACAGGATTTTAGGTTTCTAGGTATCCTTATCAGTCAATGGTAAACATTAACACAATTTCAACAGAGAAAAATAATGGTGAAACTTATAGTCTCTGCCCCTTCAAGTACCATTGGCCAATCAGGAGCCGCTATGATATCACATGCAGAAGTAACTAGCAGCCTTGCTCAAGAACTTTCGATAGAAATTCCAATAGACACACTTTGAAAAACGATTTTTTGGGAATATTACAGAACAATAAACTAGGAAATGTCTAAAAGAGTTATTGAGCAACTTTGAAATTTACAATATTTTTTAAAATAAAATTAGGGCGGTTTTGATATAATGTTGTCTGCCTTGAATTCAGGCAAACACCGATTCCTTATTTAACCTTACTTTGTGCCTTTTATTATCTGAGAATTGTATGTAATTCTTTAAAATTACCAAGTAACGAATTTCCCAAAACAAATTACTTAAAACAGTTAATACGTTTCTGAATTGCTTTAGAAACATAACTCTCGATCATATTCAGGGTTTACGCAATTATCTACTAACGAAGGGAAGTTAATGAATATAAAAAGAACTTTGCATAAATTTCACAAACTTATTATTTAATTAATTAGAAATTCTACAAACGACTTCAGACGTCTGTTTAATAACGGCAGCTCTGAGGGAAACCGCCATTTACTCAATATTTATTTAAGTGTGTGGGCGACCTTTCAGCATAGCGTGTCATGAATGATAAAGTACTTAAAATTCGAAGTCACTATTTCACGGTACATGAGAGGAATTAAGCGAACACTGAGCGATGATTGGAGCTGAGGAGGCGAACTAGCGGATAAAGTGGAAGCAAACACGGTCCCATTTCATATTATTAATGTATTCGAAACTTCAATCTTAGTGCACGAAATTCTTTGAAATTATAATACTTTTCGTTATGTATTTTCTATCTGAAAATTGACAAACTTTCATAATTTATAAGTTTTAAACACTTGCATTAATTAATATTTTAACGAGTAATGAATATCGACATCTAGATATTTCAGAGAAAACTATTTTAAAGAACCTCAAATCGGGAGTATTAATAATAATGATAATTTTTTATTTAAAATTTATCCATAAAGTACAATTTAATATAAATATATAACAATAATATAGATAAAAAAACAGTGTTTATAATAAATTAAAAAAAAGGACGCTGAAAACAATCTAGGAAAGTTTCTTAAACAGCGCCCCGGAAATAACAACATAAAAAATCAAAAAGAAACAATAACAAATATAAATGTGCCACATGCTACCAAAAAAAAAAGAAGAAAATATATATACACGAATAATCTAATTAGTTGCACGTGATGAAATTAAGAAGATTACAAATAAATTATTGGAGATTCAACAAGTACTTTTTGTATTTCTGTTTAAAACGGTTTAGTGTTAAAGATTTTAGCACTTCAGGTATTTTGTTATAAACTGAATATATGTTAAAAGTAAAAGACTTTCAAATAATGCCGTTTTATGTGGTGGGGGAGAGATCATTCCTCTGAAGCGCAAATTCAATATATGTACCTATATCTGTTCTAAATTTTATTTTTCTTAGCAAATATGGAGGACATTTATAAAGCAATATTTTGGTAAACATAACAGCTGAATGCAACAAACGCCTATTAATCATATTGAGCCAGTTTGCATCTTCGAGTTTGTGAGAAATTGGTTCAAATTTACGAATGCCGTATGCAAATCTTAAACATGATTTCTGAACCTTTTCTATTCTACGCTTATCTATATTATCTAAACATGGCCCATTAACAGTATCACAGTAATTAAAAAAACTTAGTACCAAAGAATCTGTTAATATAGTCTTAACCTTAGGTGATAGAAGCTGTCTGTTAGGATATAACATTTTCAGTGTAGCATATGACTTTTTTAAAAGCTTATTTATGTATGGTTTAAATCTTAAATCTGTATCTATTTCTACACCTAAATTTCTAGCAGTTTTAACAGCTTCTATTTTTTTCTCATTTATATAGATTTTAAACTCAGATTCAATTAGATTCTTGTGTTTTCCATAAATCATTAAGTCCGATTTAGAGGGGTTGATATAAAGATTATGTTTATTAGAAACAGACACCAACGTATTCAAATCACCTTGAATATGTTCTTGAGCTACATCAAACTCTTCAGGTGAAAACGAGTAATACACCTGAGTGTCATCTGCATACAGATTTACTGAACAAAAAAACATACAGTTGGAAATATTGCACGTATATAAGCTAAATAAAAGGGGACCTAATATGGATCCTTGTGGAACTCCGCAGCAGACAGCTTCCTGTGATGATCTACCTTGTTCAGTTTCCACAAACTGGACTTTTTTATGTAGGTAACTTTTAACAAACTTAATGGCAGCTTCAGAGAACCCAACCTAGTGTAATATTGCCTATAAAAGTTCATGATTGAGGGTATCAAAGGCCCTTGAGTAATCTAAAAGTAGCAATGCTGTTGTTTTACCACTATCACATGCTCGAAAAATATCATCCGTTACCTGTAAAAGAGCTGTAGTGTAACTATAACCTACACAAAAACCAGATTGATGCGGAGGCAATACCATATATTCATCTAAATGTACCCAAATTTGACTATTCATAATTTTCTCTAATACTTTTGAAAGAACCGGGGTGACGCTAATTGGGCGAAGGTCGTTAAATGATAAAAGTTTGTCACCTTTGGGCAAAGGTGTTACTCGCGATATTTTCCACTTGTCTGGAAAGATACCCTCCAATAAGCAAGAATTTATGATATTAGTAATAAATGGTAATATAATAGGGCAACAAAGATTAATCATAGCTATATTAAAATCATCTGGTCCTGTAGCTAAAGATTTTATTTCATGCAGATATTTTACTACATCCGCCGATGACACTTTTTTAAATTGTAAATATTCATTAAAATTGCATTTTAAATTTTGTTTATAATAATCTAATAAATCTTTGTCTACTGAAGAAATATTACGAGAATGGTTTAGAAAAGCCTCATTGATTTCATTTGGTTTATTTAAAAATAGTGGCAATGATACAACACTTTTTTTGTTATAGATATTTAAGTCACTTAACTGTTTACTTAATATTTTAGGGTTATTATTATTAGCAGCAATGCAAAAATTCAAATAGCTCTTCTTCTCATTTCTAATGGCAATGTTAGTCTGATTTCTGAGTTGTTTGTAATATATCCAATCATTGTTATTTTTACTTTTTTTAAACTTATTAAATGCTTTATCTCTCAGTTTTTGCAACAACTGGACATTATCTGTAAGCCACATTGGTTTTTGTCGTTTAGTCGTTATGGTCTTTATAGGCGCTAAAACCTCAAATATATTTATAATTATTTCGTTTAAGAACTCAACTTTAACATTAATATCTTTCGTGTAAATTATGCTTTCGAATGGCGCATTTAACAGAAATTCATTTAGCAATTCTTTATTAATACGTTTCAAATTTCTGAACTTAAACTGTTTTTCAATATTTGCCCTAAACTTATTTTTATAAAAATTACAATAAACTAAGCTGTGGTCAGATATATGCAGTTCCTTCACTCCTGTGGAAAAATTGTCATTGTCACTAGAAATGAGAATAATATCGAGTAAACTATTAGATGACTTAGTTATTCTTGTTGCTTCGTTTATTACTTGTTGGAGATTAAAATTCTCTACACATTCAAGAAAAATATTTGCATTTTGCTTTCTGGATCTAAGAGATTAACATTAATGTCCCCACCACAAACTATTTCATTAGAGCAAGTAATTAAATCGGATAAGGTATCCTCAAAAATACCTATGAATTCAGAAAAATTACATTTTGGAGGTCTTTACATAGATCCGATAGAATAATAATGAATAATGAATCCCTACAGTTAGTATTTATAATTTCATATTTTAGACAATTTTTAACATAAATACCTACTCCACCACCTCTGTGTTCTCTGTCTTTCCGTAATAGATTATATCCTCCTATCAATAAATTGCTGTCTGGCGTATTTTGTGACAATCATGTCTCTGAAAGACCCACTACATCGTAATTTTCGTCTAACAAAACATTCTTAAATTCTGCAAAATTACATGGTAAAGACCTTATATTAAAATATGCTATAGATAATTCCTTCATGATTTCACCTGCAACGTATAACGGAATAAAAAAGTAAATTATTCCAAAATAATACTACAAAGAATATTCACAACAAACAAATAAACAAAAAAGGCTACACGAATAAAGCAACCGGCACTTAAACTTAATTTAACTTCATAATATCATCTTCTGATTTAAGGCGCATCTTTTTGCCATTGATATTCGCGAACACATTTCCCCTATTAGACCACACTTTTTCTTTACCCAATTTTACTTTAGCAAAAAGGAACAGTTCATATCTACTTTTCACAAGTACTTCTGAAATGATAATTCCACTGCCTTTTAATTTCTTCTTGCTATAAAATATTGTATCCCGTTCTTAAGTGTGTAACACCGTTTCCCTATGATTTCTAGTACAAAAATCAAACGAAAAGACTGTGTAAGATGTCTAAAATCTATCAAAGCAATTATGAAAATATTTTCTCTAGAGTTTAAAATCCATTGAACGCAAGAGATTATATTGGTTCTAGCAACTGGAATGTTCGACTAGAAACCACAAAACAGAAAAACAAGACTATCAATAGCTCTGAAACCACAAATTCAATCAATCAGACCAACAGTTAGCCTAAAAAACTCACCATCAAAAAAGGAGTAATACCCACCACATCAAAAAACTGCCCGACCATTGCCTCAGAATGATATATATATATATACCTGGAGATACATGAGAGGAGTTCTCCTCAGGGAGAACAAAATAAATGGACAACTGATGTTCCTTAACGAGTTGGTTTAATGACAGCACCTTTGGCCACATTGTATACATAAAACCCACTCCACAAGAATTCCAATCAGCATCCTAATCAAAAAATGACTAATCAAGAGTCTCGCGGACGGATCGTAAAGAATCTATAAACCAGCTTACCTTAAAAATCATACATTCATTCAGATCATGCACTTCAGGCGAATGGTCACTCGGTCCATGAGTAAGTAGGTCCTTGAAATCAAGATAAAAATCTAATTCGAGAAAGAATCAACAATAATATTACTTTAAGCACAGCTTTCTTCCGATATATTAAAAATACAAAGGGTCATATTGGGAAGCTGCTCAGGAAGCGTTCGGTTCTTCTAAAAGTCCCAGTGCCCCAGTGTCAACATCAAAAGTTTACAGGATACCCAATTAATAGAGTTCCAATTGTTTTCTGAAGGATATTTGTGGCATATTTTTTCAATGTTTAAGCACTTTCTGGGAAATAACACCACAAGTCACGAAATTTCTGAATATTTCCAAAGGTTTCGGAGTCTAGCTCAGAATCCGTTGTCAGTAAAAAAGAAACTATGAAAAAAAGGCACAATTCTAAAATGTAAAATTAAAATGTTTGATTTTACATTATGCCGTAACTAAGACAATTTAAATTGACAATCTTATTGCAGAGTAGCACAGAAACTTCTAGAGATCGTATAATAATCGTTCTTTTGGTGCGACTTTGTTATAAGATGCGAACAAACAATATAGTTCATTCAGTGATCCCACTAAAATCATAAGGGAAAATCTAGGAAAAACCTTTTGAACTATCCCGAAATTGGGTTGTTAATAAGGACATAATCATTGGCAATTTCTTGCTTAATCATCGGCAAGCAGGAACGATTGAACTCCACGGAGGTAGTAGCGATACAATCTAGTGATAGGCTATATTTCTCTACAGGTGACTTCGGCCGGTGATTGAGACAGTCGCTGATATTACCGGCGACCTAATTCTCCGCAAATCAGTGCATTGAGTCGCTGCCTGGACGCCGCACGGTACTTCATTATCATCGTATAGTCGTATCGTCCTGGGATCGTGATTGTTCTGCCGGTGATCACAGCCGGTGACAACAGCCGGCGACCTAAACGCAGTGAATTGGGTAACTGCATGCACGCCGGACGGTACTTCGTGTAGTCGTGTCGTCTGGAGATGGGGTTTGTTCTACCGGTGATCTAACTCTACGCAAAGCAGCAAATTGGGGAACTGAGTACACGACCACGGTACCTTCTATTAGTCGTAAACCTCGTATAGTCATATAATTTTTTTCGCCAGTCGTCGGTGTGTGACGTGTGTGTCTAGTTTTGCATTAAATATGTTATTTTAATTGATTTGAGTTATTGTTTTAATTCAAATTATATCTCAAACACTATTTTGTATTTTTAATTTTATTAGTTGTTGTTGTTAGTCGGTTCACACGTGATATTTGGAAGTTCTTCACGGTTGATGTTTGATCACTATGCTATCTGCAATATTTTTTAGAAATTTCTTATAAAAAAACATATTCTGACATGAAGAAGCACATGCAAACTAATCATCCTACCGTTTCTATAATTATTAATTATTAGCAGTACTGCATGAGTTAAAGATGAGCCACGTTGCAGTGTCAAAATCTGATATTAAATAATTCTGAAACAACCACGTTCATACGATAGAACCCCATGCTATTTGATTTTGATTAACTTAGAACATCCACCAACCCAGGCATTGAAACAGCGACCTCAGTTACTGTTTAAAGAAACGATGACTTGCAAGTCACTGTTACCAATATACCGGTGACCTAAAAATCGCTGATATGCTGATCTCTAATACAATAGTTTTTATTCAACAAAATTAAAGTAGACTCTTTTAGTTTTCGTGTCGTGTTCTTTTTTGTATAATATAACTGAATTTTGAAATTGTATTTTATGATCAAGATCCCAAGCATGTTCACAAATTTTGGATTTTTCAACTGCCGGTTTTTAATATAATTTTTTTGTTAATTTATTCGAACATTTAGGGGTTTAGAGATTTCTCCAATATATAATTTATTACATTCACAAGGGATTTTATAAATAATTTTTTTTATTTGGAATTGTGTTTTTTGGTTTAGTATTTGATTTAGTGTACTTCTTGTTTTAAATGATGTTTTAATATTCCATCTGTAGCCCACTCTTTTCAGTCTTTCTTAGAGACCCTGTATGTATGGTATAGTTATTGTAGTGATGTGGTTATCGTGGGATTCAGTGTTGCTTGGTGAAGTTTGGTGTTGGTTGTTAGCGATAGTTAGTATTCGATTTTGTTTAACTCTTTATTAAAAAACTTTTCTAGGTAATTATTACGTCATGACCATCTTTGTTGTAGGGACTTTGATTTAAAATTTGACAATTCATTATATTGTTAGCCATCAGGTTATTTAGCACGGTGGTAAAGGTAACATTTTAATTCAATGGTAATTTCATTTCAGAAAACTTTCCAACAAAAATAGGTATTATTTAACATTAACTAAAAGTAAGTGCATTGTTTGTCTTTATATTTTCAGTACAAAAAAGAAATGTTCATTACTTAGTATGTGTCTTTCAATAAAATTAATGAAAATTATTTTGAATCTTAAGATATATGATTTATAATTATGTTCTTATGTTCTGTAGTTATTTTGTAATTCTATTACTAACTTTTGAGTTGGTTGCTTGCAATTTCTGCTTACGAGTTGAAATCGTTAATTGTGAAATGTAAATATTATAATTCGTTTTATTCAATTTAAGACCAATAAAAATTTTCAGTTTACTAACTAACTCTACTGAAATTAATATTGCTTTATATAGCGTACGAAGAATTTTCTGGTCGTTCTAACTTTGTTCGCACAGCGTCCAGATTCACTGATTTTTTCCCATCCGAATCTTCTAGTTCTTCTTTTTTTTTACTATCCCAGCGATAGATGTTTAATTGAGATTAATAATGCTTTACGTTGTTTTCGCCAGGGACGGAGGGGGACAAATTTTATCACAATATATTATTATTTAATTATCAAAAGAAAAAATTCGGGTAAATCAAGGTAAGAAATAAATATTTTACGACGTTTTGGCAGATGCCGCCCGAGTTTTGGAGGTTTTAAAATTTAATGATCGTATGGTTTTCTGAAGACCATTTGAAACTGATGATAAAATGAATGTTAGGTTCCCACCAAGTTAGATACCCAAAATGGAAGATTAAATCATCTAACAAAGCTCCCTAATAATGCAATATTTTATAGGCCATTATTTAATAAAATTATTCATAGGACACAATTTAAAGTTCGACTACTACCTCATCGATAAGTCGTGCATATGGCATTTGAAAAGGTCAGAAGTCAGTAAGCTACTCACGAAATTTACATAACAAACGATTTTAAACCGTTTTCCAGGATTTCTGGAATAAAGCTCTCGTGTATTCACTCGATATACCTCCATCTGTTCTTCCATATTATAAGCAACGTTCCGGAAACACATAAACATTATTATCACAAAACCCACATAATACTATATATCGGTAGTAAGTATGTGTGTTGACAAACTGGTTTCTGGGAAGGATGTAATGCTGCATCGGATGCAGGGAGCGAGTTTTCCAGGCAAAGCTACCACCTACACACGAAAATTCAGCTGGTTCACCTTCAGCTTCACGCTGTTGCTGGCATTGCGAATGGATGTGTTGTACTCTCTTGGTGACGAGAGTAGGTGTATGTTTATTATAGTGAATTGGTGGATGAAATGTTTTAGCAATTCCCTGAAAATTTACAAGGCTTTGTTGGTCTTATTATACACTAAACTAGGTCAATTTGATACAACCTTGTGTAACAGTATCGGGTACGTGATATATTTTTTAAGTTTTCCTTGACAAACTATAAAATATATTTGTGAGGCTCGTTGAAATAGGTGTTAACAGAAAATTACAACCTCATGTTATAGTAATTATAGCTGTATTTTGTATTAACCCAGCTAGACCAAAAGTAATTTTCGCCATAATTCATTATAACTTAGACATTTGTTAAAAAAAATAATATTTAACAGCACCGCTTATGCCATCACTCAAGTAATAAATAATTTTAAAATAGTTGTTGAGAAGGTCCTTGATTATTTTTCCCGCTCATTAATTTTTTCGGTCTTGTAACTACTACACTTAGACCATTAGAACTTTTTAAATCTATCTGTTACAGAAAATATTTAAGAAGAGAAAGCCCTAATTAGCAGTGAAAATAAATTACTTAAGTAATAGATAATAAACTGAGCTAATCTTAAAAGCAAATTTGTGGAAGTATATGAGCAACAAAAACATGCAAAAAATAGGACTGGAGATTTTTCGACGAGAAAAGTTGGGAAAACCTTGTGGATTTTTTCAAAATTCGTAACTTTGTTGAATTGAAATATTAATATTTGTCAAAATGATAGCTTATGGCTTTTACGTTAATTGGGTTTATAATTTATATTGTCTGCAGAATTGTACTTTACATGATTTAAAGGAAAATTTTGTTTTTAAATAAATTAAGTAAAAAAGATTTTTAAGTTAAACGGTTTTATTTAAATTTAAGACAATACTGATGTTAATAATGTACTAAAAGCTAACAAAAAAAAAATCTTTGGGCTTAACCTGAGTAAATATGTAGATAAATAGCATTTATAACGATGTAGCGCTTGACTTGATAGACATTTCAGGCACCTAACAATTTTATTTTCTTGTCTGATTAATGCGCTAGATTAATGACGAGAGGAGAACCTACCGATTTATTTTTATCTTTTAGTGCATTATTAACATCGATATTGTCTTAAGTTTAAATAAAACTCTTTAACTTAAAAATCTTTTTTAATTAATATATTTTCCAGGTTTAGTTTTTTATTTTTAGATTATACTCCTCATTCAATATATTTTCTTGAGTGCCTCATTATTAAATAATTTGTTTCCTGACAATTTGTTGCCAACTAACACCTCAATACATAATCCTTCCAAAGACTTTAAAAGACTCAGGGCAACGTATGTCTGTCGTTCTTCAATTTCGAACCTGAATATACAACTGCGTGGTCTACAGTGCTGCATTGCATTTTGTGGACAGTGTAAGATTATGACAAAATGAAAGGTAACATCCTTCTTGCAGCCGTCCCATATTTGAACTTTGCAGGAAGTTGTATTGCTTTGGGGTGCATGAGGTGTACCCCGTCTCTTCCGAAGTCGATTCGAACTGATAAAATGACGAAACTGAAGCCGATACGTTAATACTAGACAGCAACATTACTTTTGCTCCCAGAAATATTTCCAGCTCCGCAGGTAACCCCTCCAGTCTTGTTCATATTAGTCGGTATTATATTAGCTAAATTCAGATTATCTGTATTTCTTGTTGCGTCAATTAGCTTGTCCTATGCTTTAATTTAATAAATTCGACCACCCTTGTTTCGAAACAAATTCAAACAGCAATGTTGTGGACATTTACTTGCTAATAAGTGGGGTAAACTCTTAAAATAGGTGGTAGGTAGAGGTCGACCGCCACAGAGGTTCAATAGAAGGGCAATGCTATATAGCTATATACAATAAGATGCGCCCAAGTCTTGAGGGAAAAACGCTAATCGTACCAAATTATAAAATTTTTATTCACTCTAATGCCACACAGTTCTCGACACGTTTTAACCTTTTACCTTAACTTGAATAGAGTACCGCTAACGACGTATCATTTTTAGCCACCCTAACGCCCCTGTACTTGGGTAGGAGATCCATGCTTGTATCAAAGCTCTTTCATTTGATACCCATATTGAAGATGTGTGAAAATATATATATATATATATAATCCGCCGCTTTGTTGGCAGCCATATTAGATATTCTTTTTTTCATAGTGAACTTTATTCTTCTATTTTAACTCTTTTATTTGATACCCATATTGAAGGGATGTGAAAAATAATATACTTAATTTTGTTAGCGGCCATATTGTATTTTGTTCTTTTTCATGGTGAACTTCATTCTTCTATTCTAACTCTTTCATTTGATACCCATATTGAAGAGGTGGGAAAAATATATACTTAATCCGCCATTTTGTTGGCGGTCATATTGGATGTCCTTTTTTTATTATAGTGTACTTTATTCTTTTATTCTAGCCCTTTCATTTGGTACCCATATTGGGGTAGTTGTGAAAGAATTTATATTCCGCCATTTTGTAGTGGCGGCCATCTTGGATTTACAATGATACAAAATGTATTAAATTGTATTGCCATCAGAACTAAATGTGTGCGCCTAATATCAGATCAATCTTTCAACAGGAAGGGGGGTGAAATTTTACCTACTAGATTGGACCCAAACAAACAAATAAATAAATAAACAGGGCAAGCTATATAAAACCGTTTAAAAATATACATAATTAATATATAGTGATATAAAGTATAATGTACACTCATTTGTTTTATTTTATTATAGATGGTTACTGAAAATTTTGATTGTTTCAAGTTATAAGTAGCATATCATTAGTTCTAGTAAATCATTGGCGATGATTGATATTTTTTCCATAACTAGGTTGGTAATTTAATTATTTAATTTAACATTTATATTGTCGGAGATGGTTAATTATGAGAAACAAAGAAGATATAAATCAGTGGCAGTATCATAATGAAACCTTTAGGCAAAATTATAGTCGGTGCTAATGTACCACAATCAAACCATTTACTAAAAAAAAGGAGATTATAACTTTAATTAACACAAATGAGCAAAACAGTTGAATGTATACAGTGAAACGTGGCGTCAGACAGAAGAAACTTAGTCTATAAAAGTTAGTATATTAATACAAATGAAGAAGATAATACAATTTCATATTAATTTGTAGGAAACAAGTACGACAGATTTTTGAAAGCATAAAAAAAATAAACTACCACTGTATATCAGCTACATCTCCACACCATTCCAGTCCTTAGCTTAACAAAAAAGAACTGAGGTTTCTTTTTCTTTGTGAAACAATGGTTATACCGTGTTGAAAAGGCATTTACCTTAAAATATATATGTGATTAGTTAACTGTTTTTTAATATAATGTTACAATAACTTGTAATAAAGGTGCCTACAAACTTCTGTATTACTTATTTTTATAATTATAAATACCAAAGGAACATTTAAATACTTAGGTACTGTTATGATACATGACTCCAGTAGAGCTTCAGTGGACAATTTCATCTTCAATACAATAGAGAAACTTGCTTGCTTATCCTTCACTTCTTATTAATTCCATTAATTTAAAATTTCTGAAGAAAAACCGTTTCTTTAAAAAATTCCATCACTTTTACTCTTAGTACAGCTAATGACCATTTTCACGAGTAATTTGTCCTAGTAGCACCGATTTTCCTAAAAATTTGGATTTGAGTACTACTTACCCTCTGCTCCAAAGTTGACCCTGTGCTGGGGGTTACTTTTTTCCCGGGGAAGGGGGGTGCTAACCCTTCTCGGGGGTAAAAAATATTATATGAACAAAAAGTTCGGGAATGACTAAATTAATTAATTCTAACAACTTTTGTTCTATAAAGTTTTTTCTGAAAGTCAATTCTTTTAGAGGTAATTGCAAGTGAATTTATCGATTTTTCAACCAAAAAAACATGTTTTCATACGGTTTTTCGAAAATAACTTTAAAAATATGCACTTTGAGAAAAAATCACTCAGATCCAAAATGTAGCTTATAAAAAAAAACAAAAAAAAATGTTGGGTTCGTAGTTCCTTTAGAGCCAATACAAACGGAGTTATAACTTCTTGAAATTTTGTTTTTATTTGTCAAAACAAAAATTGAAATGTTTACCGTGAAATCACTGGAAACAATGCATTTTTCGGGAAAAGTTTATAAAAACTTTTTTAAAGTGCTTAAAAAATCCTTTAATGTTTTTTTGTTGTTTGTTGAGAAATAAATGTACAAACTACCCCTTAAATACCACCCCAGTTGAAATTGAATTGCTACCACCTCACAAACCATTTGACTTACTTATTTCAAATATGCTCAGAAAGTTTGTCCGATTTAAAGTAAGTAGTTTTGAAAAAAGTCGAGCCTCAAGAGAATATTGAAGTTTTCTAATTTTGCAAAAAAGTGTCATTTTTTCAAAATAACTTAAAAACCAAATTTTGTGGAGTACAAAATTGTAGGTTTTGTTTTTTTTAATTCATGTTTTCTTGTACGATAAAAATTAAGTAAGATATAACCGTTTAAAGTTTGTACATATTCGTAAATAGTAATATTAGGCCACCCTTTCAGCTCAAGCCCTTTCAAAAATAAAGGTTAAATACATTTTCAATTTACATGAGCTTTTAGCTTATAAAAAACCTACAAATTGGTGATTTGTGAAGTGGTAGCAATTAATTTCAACTGGGGTAGTATTTAGGGGTAATTTATACATTTTTTTTTCAAAAAACAAAAAAAAAACAATCTTTCTTATGTCAACTCGCTTAATTTTCATGTTAGAGACTTTTATAAAAAACAAATTAAAGCATTTTAAAAACACTTTAAAAAGTATTTATAAACTTTTCCCGAAAAATGCATAAAAACAAAATTTCGACAAGCCACAACCCCGTTTATATTGGTTTATAGAAACCATAAACCCAACATTCTTTTGGTTTTTTTTATTTTTGATCGAAATGATTTTTTTGGTTATTTACATATTTTTAAGGTTATTTACGAAATACCGTATGGAAACTTAAAGTTACTTAAAATTAGTTATTTTAATCATTCATACAATATTTTTCACCCCCGAGAAGGGGTATCTTTGAAGCACAGGGTAAGTAGAAATTAAATCCAAATTTTTAGGAGCTGCTTGGAGAAATTACCCAGTATTACCGTTTTTTGCCTTCATTGACTGGAGTATGTTAGCTCTACCATTGAAAACAAGTCACAAATAGCTAGTGGAAATATGCAAAAGATCATAATTGTTTATTGAAATGCTAATCTGACTTTATTCTGTAAAGATTCACATGTTTCTAAACCGATATTTGCAGCAGTTGTAGGATCAATTACTGTATGACATGATATGGTCATGTGTAAGAAAATTAGAGTTTTTAATATTACTCCAATAAACTATATTTATTATTATCAGATGAGCAATTTCTGAAAGCAAGACATTTATTATTTAATTTATGAATCATATATCGCCAAGAACCAGGGTAATTTGAATCCAATACTTTGTTGTCTCCATTATGAGTAAATTCCACTTATAGTCACAAATTCGCTTTATAAAAGAGCAAAGTAACAATAAATTTAACAAAAGTTTACAGTAGTGTTTTTATAAAAAAAATCTTAATAAGCGGTGAATTTCTAAAAAATATATAACTTTAAAAGTAGTATATGAATCATATACATCGTTTGCAATTTCATTTCAATGAGGGCTAAATTTGTGGTTTATTAGCATAAAAATCTAGACTATCGAAACTACTTAATTGCACAATTTACCTGGATAGAAATTAAAACTGAATGTACTTCACAAAATTTTGATTTCAGTATTCAACTTATTTAAAAAAAGCCGAAGCATATGACTGATATTTTGGAACATTTAAAAACTATAAGTTTTTAGAAAATGCTTTTTTAACCAACTTCAAAAAAAGTAGAGGTTTTTTAAATCTATCAATTGTTCATAATAATTGTTCAATAAATTCTAAAGTATAGGTGTGGGGTTAGGTCATGCTTTGTTTCCAGCGGCAAAGTATCAAACGTAAACAAGTTACAACTTGCAGAATAATTTTGTTGAATTAGGAATCGAATTTCTAAAAACTCTACAAGTTACAAAACTGCAAGTTGATGGTGTGATCTAATCACAGTAAATTTTCAATAAAGTTAGCAGATCACCCTGATTTCCCTCTTTGTTCCGGAGATGACATTGTTTCTTGGAAGGTATGAGGGCAATAAAATCATTTTCATTTAGAACTTCAGCAAATAATTGACAACAATTATTCCATTGATGTTAACCATAGAAAATACTAGAAAAAGTACTTACTCCAATTTTTTTGTGTAGAAAAAGGAACTAGAATAGATTATGAAATGGGACGTTTTAAGTTTTTTAGTCTGAGAGCAATAAATTAACAATAAAATACGCCCAAAAGATCACCCCGATACTGCTGTTTGTTCTGTATATATACCTGTGGCTATGCCAACTATTGTTGGGTAATAAAATCATTGGTGCGTTCCCGCAATTTGTTTAGTGTATTGTTTTCAATTTGATTGAATTACTTCATTGATTTTTAAACTTCTGCACCTTTTCTAAAACTTTCCGTCGCGCTAATGCTAATTTTAAATGTTTTTTGCGTGTAAAATATAGACAGTATTGACATTCGTGTTTCGGATCCCTAGCTGTTAGGACGCTTGGGAGGTTCGCGTATTGTGCTCCGAACTGTGCGGACACATTTTTTGATTCCGTCTGAAGAGACGCCGCTTTTTGTTGTTATAGTGTTACGAGTCCGCGAGTTTTTAGCTCCGTTCGTAACGACCGCTTTCATTTTGTTTCTTTTTCTTTTGTGTTTACAAGCGCATCATTTGTTGTTAAACTCGCATTTTTTGTTTGTTCAATCAATGAACATTACGTCGCTATTTTTTGTGTAACGTGTTGTCCAGACGAAGCTCTAAGAAACTGTTCCTGCTATTACGGGGCTAGCCTCTGAAGAAAGAAGAACCAAGAAAACACCAGAGCTTCGACATAAAAGGTTAGTGATAACTTTTATTTGGTGATTCGTTTATGTGACGGCACGTGTTTGTTGATTGTTCCGCTAAAAGTCCTTCGTCAATTATATACTTGCATTGAACCAGCATTGAACTAAAAGCGCAACATCTAATTCATACATTTTTTTTGGATATTCTTTATGTAATGTGCCATCGAAGACATTCCAATCATGACTACTTAGAGCTTCAGCAATTAATTAGAAATAAACATTCCACTCTTGATTACAACGACAAATACCGATAGGTTTTTAAATTTCAGTGTTGACTAAACTATTTGTTGTAGGGGGTAAATTTGAGTATTTACACTGATGCCATTGGGTAGCAATTAATTAGCAATAAAATATAACAGAAGCTGTCGCAGCCAACAATTTTTGGGGGTCGTGCATTTCTCAAAATTATTTTGAATGGCTATTTTCGATTTTATTTTCGTAAGTTTTTTCGTAAAGCTGAAATAGCCGTTGTTTCTTGCAAGGAGTTGAAGCAATACATTTTAATCTTTCATAATAAATTCGCAAGGCCGGAAAATTTCTTCGGGGAAATTGATTGTTCCTGCAATTTTTTTAAGATAGATGAAATGATTGGGACCATTTTTTTATTCATGTATTTACACAATATAACAAACCTACAGAAAAAAAAATGTTTATGCAAAATGATTGTTCATTCGTTAAAATTGAAACTTCAATGGCAACTCCCCCGCTGTCTACGGGTATGCTAGCTTGACAGACACCATAATTTCTGTTTTTATATGTTAGATTATCACAATGTGAGAAGACAAAGGCAACATCATTTGGAATTACTTATGAGAAATAAACAGCTTACCTTTAAAAGAGATTATAATTTGTTGAATTTTTCTGCAAAGTAAGTAGTATTAATTTTTTCTATCATATTAAGTAGTAAGGATTAAGTGCAGTTAAAAGCGTAATTTGATTTATGGAAACTCGAAGTATGGAAAAAACCGACGAAACTACCAGAAAAATTATCAAACAGGTTACTGAGGGACTAGACGAAAAAATAGCACAGATTCTAGAAAAACGTGACAAGAAGGAGAAACAACATCAAGAAGAAATTCAACAAAGGTTAGTAAAATCTTTTGATGAAAAACGTAAAATAGAATTAGAAAATCTTGTTTCCACGATGGAAGAAAAACAACAAAATCTTGTTTCCACGATGGAAGAAAAACAACAGAATTTAATTGAGGGATTATTCTCGAAATTGAATGAACAGAGACAAATTGATTTTAAAATATCTGAAGAAAAACGAGAAAATGATTTTAAAATATTTGAACAAAAACAAGATCAAACTGAAGAAAAAAGACAAATGCAATTTGAACAACTAATGCAAATAGTATCACAAGTTAACGAAACAGTTAATGAAAGAATGCAAATAGTAGAATCAGATATAAAAGAGATAAACGACGACATAAAGATCCTAAAAAGTAATGTGGAGACTCTTGAAATCAAAGTAGATGACATCGATTCCATCCAGAGCCAGGTGAAATTTGAAATCAGTGCCATCCAAAACAAGGTAGAAACAGAAATCAAAAAAATGCAACAGGACTTACAGCGAGGAAAATACCAGCACACCGAGAGTACCAAAGGTTCCTTTAGTAAACCACCCACATTCGACGGCAGTTCATCTTGGCCCATGTATAAACGGCAATTTGAGGCCGTGGCTACAGCTAATGGATGGGATAATCATGAAAAATCCACATCTCTGGTAATTTCCTTAAGAGGTCCGGCCCTAGAACTCCTCCAGAGCATTCCAGTCGATGAACAAGGCAATTTCGACAAGATCATCGCTATCCTAGACAAACGCTACGACAATCAATCCTTGAGCCAGGTATACCAAGTCCAACTCAGTGGAAAAACGCAAAAATCCGGTGAAAGTCTTCAAGAATTCGAAGCAGAGATTAGACGGTTAGTACACTTGTCCTACCCAGACCTGCCAGAGGAAACGAAAGACCAGTTGGCCACGCAGAGTTTCATAAACGGCATCAGAGATGTGGAAGTACAAAGAAATCTAAGACTAAGTGGCGTCAAGAAAAGTAATGAAGCTCTACTTAGGGCTTTGGAAGTAGAGGCCGTCATGAACATGTCCAAGCCGAGGGTCCGAGCAGTTTCCTTCAACCAGGAAGAGTCAGAGTCACAATTTCAAACGCTGCTGGCTGGTCTGAACAAATTATTAGACCGGTCACCAGAGGGGCATGTTACCGCTGCGGACGGACAGGGCACTACCAACGTAATTGTCGAGTGAGGCCACCTGAACGATCACCGACCAGGGGTAACCAACAGAACAGCCACATGTCCAGGGACCGTAAGTCAGTCAGCATAGAGGGGCGAATGCTGACTGTCCCTCCACCAGCCCCCAAAACGTTATCTATCCGGGGATTTTGCCGAGATAGCGGCAGCCTAGTCATCAGAGGCACCATCAATGGGCGAGCAGTTACCATCACAATCGATACCGGCGCCGCTGTGTCCATTGCCAAGTCCAGGGTTTGAGAGCATCAGAAATTCGGCCAGTTAGCAATAACATCCAGCTCAGAACGGTCACCGGCGAGTCCATGTCAATACAGGGTGAGGCAGATGTCGTGCTACAGATAGGGGACAACATGATCCGGCATAGGGTCCTGGTAGCGAATATTGAGGACGATTTTATACTGGGAATGGACCTAATTAGCCAGCATGGATTTATGTTCGACCCGAGATATGATGTTCTTCGGTTCCTAAATGAGGAATTTGTATTGACACGGCCCGTCAACACATCAGTCACCACCATAAAAATTGTGGCAAAGTCTTCGGCTAGAATTCCCGGTCGAACAGAACAGATTATTCATGGGCAGTTAGACAGCAATCCTGGGAGCTGCGTTGGAATGATGGAGCCCGTACACTCAGCTCATGACTACTTAGTTGGACGGGCTATAGTTAAAACCGGACGAGATATACCAATCAGAGTCCTGAATTTGTCCAACAACGACATCAGAATTACCAATGGTCAAGAGATAGCTTGTTTCGAGCCAGTAGAGACCATCATCAATTGCGAAGAAGAGTACCAGACGTCGGTGAAGGAGACAGGGCCCGATAGAGCGTTCCTGCAACAGTTTGCTGACCACTTAACACACTTGACACCAGAGAACCAGAAAAAAGCCAAGCAATTTATCACAAAACACTGGCAAATTTTTAACAGTAAAAATGGAACTACCGGTCGCACCAACATCATCCAGCATCGAATAGATACCGGAAAGGCTCAACCCATCAGAATACCACCTAGACGACTACCATTGGGGCAACAACAGGCAGTCGAGGAAAACATCGAGTCCATGTTACAAAATGGAGTTATTGAGCCATCCATCAGTCCATGGTCTGCTCCCGTCGTGCTAGTTAAAAAGAAAGATGGAACCACCCGATTTTGCGTGGATTACAGAAAGCTGAATGATGTCACGAAGAAGGACAGCTATCCACTACCCCGAATCGATGACACTTTGACCACACTAGCAGGCTCCCGTTGGTTTTCCACACTAGACCTAAATAGTAGATATTGGCAGGTTGGTCTGCACGCAAACGACAGAGAGAAGACAGCGTTCTCCACCAGTAAAGGGCTGTTTCAGTTCACGGTCATGCCCTTTGGGTTATGTAATGCACCCGCTACATTTGATAGGCTAATGGAGTATGTACTGAGCGGGTTAACATGGAGGACTTGCTTAGTATACCTCGAGGACATTCTAGTCATGGGCCAGACATTCGACGACCATCTGAAGAATCTGGGCGAAGTATTCTCCAGAATTAATAACGCCAACCTGAGACTCAATCCGAAGAAGTGTTCCTTGTTTCAAAAAGAAGTAGAGTTTTTGGGCCACGTAGTGTCCGAGTCAGGAATCCGCACCAACGAAGACAAGATAGAAGCCATCCGTGATTGGCCAGTTCCAAGAGACAAACATGAACTCCGAAGCTTCTTGGGCCTCTGTTCATACTACCGGCGTTTTGTTGAGGGATTTGCCACCATCGCCGCCCCTCTACATCGGCAGACCACTGATAAAGAGACCTTCCATTGGAATCAGGATTGCGAAACATCATTCAGGCGACTGAAGGCAGCACTATGTTCCAGCCCAATCCTAGCCTTTCCTACACAGTCCGGCAAGTTCATCTTAGACACAGACGCCAGCAACACAGGTTTGGGGGCCGTCCTATCCCAGGTGCAAGATGGAGAAGAGAGGGTGATCGAGTACTACAGCCGTGGGTTCTCGAAGCCAGAAAGAAATTATTGCGTCACCAGAAAAGAACTTCTTGCAATAATAAGGGCTGTAGACCATTTCCACAAATACCTGTATGGTCGCCATTTCTTAATCCGAACAGATCACGCCGCACTCAAATGGCTGCTGGACATGAAGACACCGGACGGACAACTAGCCAGATGGATGGAGAAATTACAGCAATACGACTTCAAGGTGGAACACCGTGCCGGCCGGTTGCACAATAATGCCGATGCCCTATCCAGAAGACCCTGTAGAGCGGAATGCAAGCATTGTCTGAAGACGGAACAGCGAGAGGGTATCTCCATCAGGCAGATCCGAGTGCAGGCCAATGAAGACTGGACAACGGAACAGTGCATCCAGGACCAAATGGCTGATCCAGACATCGAACCAATCTTGTCACTCAAAATGAGAGGGGCACCCAGGCCACGATGGGACGAGGTAGCTAGATACTCCGGCGTGCTGAAATCGTTATGGGCTCAGTGGGACTCTCTAAGAGTAGACAATGGAATGCTCAAGCGAGTTTGGGAAAGCGCTGATGGACGAGAAACCAAGTCCCAACTGGTAGTTCCGAAGAAAAAGGTACCAGCCATCCTGACCGAAGTACATGATGGAATTACCGGAGGCCACCTGGGCATGAATAAAACCCTAGACAAAGTTCGCCAGCGGTACTACTGGGTGAATTACTTCGAAGACGTCAGAGCTTGGTGCCGCAAATGTGCCACATGTGCCGCCAGTAAGGGCCCGAAGACCCGGACCAAGGGCAGAATGCAGCAGTACAATGTGGGCGTCCCATTTGAGAGAATTGCCATCGATGTTGCCGGTCCGTTTCCCGAGTCTGAGAGGGGGAACAAATACATTCTGGTCGCAATGGATTACTTCAGCAAATGGCCTGAGGCATATGCGATACCCAACCAAGAGGCAACCACGGTAGCGACGGTGCTAGTAGAACAACTACTCAGCAGGTTTGGCGTCCCGATGGAATTACATTCAGACCACGGGCGTAACTTCGAATCGAATGTATTCCAGAAGGTCTGCACGATGTTGGGGATCAGGAAAACGAGAACAACACCCACAGTCAGACGGAATGGTGGAAAGATTCAACAGGACCTTGGAACAACACCTATCCAAGGTCGTCAGCAATAACCAGCGTGATTGGGATGAGCATATTCCCCTATTCCTGTTGTCATATCGCTCTGCTGTACATAATAGTACAGGCCTGACCCCAGCCAGGGTTTTATACGGAAAGGAGCTGCGATTACCATGCGACTTGGCATTTGGCTCCCCCGAAGAACCTCCCCAAGACATCGACGATTATGCCGACCAGCTCCGACATAACATGCTGGCAATACACGAATTAGCCCGAACGCAGATGTTGGCCACCAGTGACCGGATGAAGACGCGATACGACCTCAAGGCCAATTCAGTCGGGTTCCAGGAGAGGGACAAAGTCTGGTTGTACAACCCCCAACGGAGCAAGGGTAAATCCCCAAAGCTTACACCCGCCTGGGATGGTCCATACGAGGTGGTCAAGAGGCTTAATGACGTCGTCTACCGGATCCGTCGAAACCCCAAGGCTAAATTGAAGGTGGTTCATTTAGATCGACTCGCTCCCTACCATGGAGGGGATGTTTCTGATCGGGACGATCAGAATTAAAGGGGGGGCAGTGTTACGAAATTTACCCAAAGCCGACCCTGTGTCATTTCAGCACGACAACAAACGCTTCAATATAAAAAATAGGATTCTCGAAAAGACTCGACAGCGGAAGGAGCGATGATGAGTTCTACTGGAGATTTCTACGCTGGGGATATAAAAGAAGCACACCACGATCGCCAAGGAGTGATACCGCGACGACTAGCTTATATGAGATTGTTATTGTGTTTTGAATCAGCTGTTTAAATGTAAATAAAGTTCTAGAATATTGAAAGTAAATATTAGTTGTTATAATTTTCAATTGAACCCACGAAGTATATTGCAATATAGATAAAAAATAATATCGCAACTTCACTTTTAATTATCCTACGATAATGAAAATAAAACTCCACAATTTCAAAACTTCCGTAATAAATTTCCATCTATTCAATTCAATTCTATCGCTTCTAAGAAACAGTTTAAATATGTGTGGAGCAATGAAACGCAAAGGGGATTCCCGGAAACATTCAATTAAAAAAGTGCAAAAGAATTCTATATCACTACCCAGGTTGCTTCTGCGAATATTAATCCGCTTTATGAGTTACATTTCAGGCGAAATAAATTAAATTACTTTTGAAGTTTTATCAAGAGTTTTATCGAACGACATGAGATTGATTCGGAGTATCATGAGGTTGATTGCGTAGTAGTAGATTTTTTTAAAAGGCTATTTTGACGCAATTATTTTCAAATAGGAGCAGCTGAAATCAATAAATACGATAAACCTGTTGAATTGCGGTGGGTAAAATTTTGTAATTTATTACTTTCATGAAATGTCGTTCATTAAATATGTGTAGTCAGCAGATATTAAATTATAGTTTTTAAATTATACTTTTCTGAAATCATACTATACATAATTTACCCTAAGAGGGCAAATTTCTTTTTAATACGTGTACTATTTACAGAAATAAGAAGCAATTCTGTTTTTACAAAGGACGTTTAAAGTAACCATTCGCCGAAAGTAAAGGCGGATTTATACTTGTCTGACATGCCGTGACTTGACACATCAATACGGTATCGGTTTCAGGCATTTTGTATTATCGAGTTTATATTAGTAAAAAGCGATGTGTTGTGACTGTTTGTGTCATGGCGAATCAGATGCGATCTCGATCTGCATCAGAGCGATTGGACCGTAGAACATATTATATTTTGTGGATAGATATAATACCTAAAGATAGAGTGCGTGAGGTATAGGTGGTTGTATAGTGGATCATCGATGGATGAGAGAAAAAGCAAACCCAGTGGACGTAGTTGTATCTAGAGCGGTAAGCAATAGCTATACGTCACTTGACTGACGTAAACAAGCCCATAATTTTGAGATTCTCTCATCTGCCTTTCGTTCCTGTCGGAAACTAACGTACTTTATACTTAAGTATTATCTGTATGGTTGTGAGGTTTTGTCAGAAGGCGTCTGAACACGACATATAAATGTGAACACTAACCATGACGTCAGAGAGTATCACGACACGACACGTCAGATAAATATAAATCCGCCTTAAGTCGCGTTCAATCCATAATCAGGAAGTGAACTCGTACGAAGGTGTTATAATAATAGAATAGGGCGGACAGAACCTATGTCGTTTCCATCTGTATCTGCATTCCATTCCTATTGCGCTTCCTTTTGCAGGTGCTGTTGGTAAAATCTTCTTTATGAAGCACATATTGTAACGAATTGGTTGGATAACCAGGGAATTGAAGTTTTCCCATGACCTGCACTATCATTGGACCTGAATCCGATTGAACTTGTCTGAGGTAGGCTTCAACGTAGAACTATTCGACAAATGGCATACATTCACAATGTGTTTCGAATTTGACAACCGAGTGGACACTTTCACAAGGGCCTGGACAATCTCTTTTCACCTACGAATTATAGATGTACAGCAGTATTAAATCAACGTGGAGGAACTCCTTTATACTAAATAGTATTTTCCACAGTTTTTGAAGGAATCCAAAAATAGGACATTACACAATAGTTTAGCCTATTTTTTTATATAACAGAAAGAGCCGCCGTCACTTAAGACTGAACGATGGAAGCGAAAGCTTTTTACAAAATATACTTCCGCTTTCTCGTTATCTCACTGTCCCTATTTTTCTTTATTTGTGTCACTCTTAGTAATGGATATAAAAATATCAGGTATTTTGTTACGAGTCACTATTTTGTTACGAGTCAAGTATTAGTCCTAATTTAATTCTTAAATTAATTATATCTGCAAAGAAATATAAGTTTATATATTGAGTAATTGTTTGTAACTAGTTTTGTTCATCTGAAGAACTGTTTGACGACAAGATGTCAAAGAAAATCATTACAAACACATAACATTTATACAAAACAATAAATTGCATATCTATATATTCAACGGTAGTAACAATTATAATTTTTTTAAGTTGTTATTCTATGTAATATTAAAATGAGTTTTACTTATTTTATGTCAATTGAAAATAATATTTAACATTAATTAATAATAATATTATAAAAAGTATAATTGTTTTCGGTTTCGAACCCGAGATCTTTGGATTCGCAGCCGTGCGCTTTAGATACTAGGCCACTTGTCTTTGGTGGACTTAAAGGTCCGCATGTATATAATACATCATGCCCTCTATTGAGTACTTTGTTTATTACGATAACAAAACGATCTAAATAATGGTCATGTTTTGCTTAATGTGTGTCCTTCTATGAATCTATATTCGTTGATAATATGAAAGTTTAATGCCAAGTTGCCTTTTTGTGTGGTATTTTTTTAAATTTCTGACGTATGAGACTTATCACAAAGAGAGAATTGGAGTGTCTATTAGAACGAAAAGAAAATTTTGTGCAGGTATTCTATATTACTTGGATGTTGTATTCGTTTATTTTCCATTTATAATTGATTTTCTATAAAATTATTATTACATCGATGTTGTCCCCTTCAAAGTAGTCTCCACTATTATGCACTTATGCCAGCGCTTTTTCCTATTCTCAAAACACTTCTGGAATTCTATCTTTGGGATAGTTTTGAGCTCTTTCAGCATTGCACTTTTAATGTCATCTATGCTTGTGAAACGACGATTCTTTAAGGTTTTAATGGAAACAGGAAAATGTCACAAGGGGCCATGTCTGGCGAATATGGAAGTTGGGGCATCATTACAGTGTTATTTTTTGCCAAAAATTCACGAACAAGCAACGATGTGTGAACAGGTCAACTATCGTGATACATTTTCTTCGGACTGCTTCACGCAAACGGCGTTGAACTTGTAGATAGTACTCTTTATTGATCGTTTGACCTTGTGGTAAGAATTCATGATGCACTATGCCATTCAATCAAAGAACAAAATAAACATAACCTTGACGTTCGACAGCACTTGCTGAGCCTTTTTCGGTCTTGGAGAGCCAGAATGCCTCCATTGGAACTAAGGAAATTTTTTCGTGGTGGGTTTTAGGGGGGGGGGGGGGTTGGATAATTTTTTTGATTGGTGATGGACTGATTAGGACTGCAAAATGTATATTTTTGTTAATGTATTTGTTTCGACGACATATCCGTAAACCAATGTTTCGTCGCCCCTTATGACCCTGTTGAGCAATCCTGAGTCGACGTTGACTTCATTTAGTGACTCCTGAGCAACTCTTCCATACGTCGCTGTTTTTGTTCAAAATTCAGCAATTTTGGGACAAATTTTTTTAATTGGAAAAATAAAGGCAAAAGTCGGTTAAGATTAAAGTAAATATCACATAAATATATTTCCAAATTTAAATGTCAAGATATGCCAGAATAGAGTTTAAACTATTTTCATTCTGATTCAGTTGAAGTCGGTTCATTATTAACTCTAAATTATATACTCGTATTAAATGTTATTCGTTAGACCTTTAAATTTCGGTATACATTTTCATTTTTATATCTTTCTGGGAAAAGAAAATTTTATAGAGTACTCTTCAAAACTTATTAACGACTTCATTCTGTTAATGGTTGCATACTATTGATCCGGAAAAACATCTGAGAAATAGGAAACGGCAATTTATTTGTTTCGTGGAGCCTGTTATCTCTACACTTTATCTTTGATAGAGAATTTCTCAGCGTGCAAGAAAATTGCTCCATTAAACATATTGAGTGTATGCAATATGTGTACATTCTAGGAATATGTGATGTGGAGCAAAAAAATAATAGGTTTGATCGTGCAGAATTTCTACCTCCATCTTGAAGTGAGATAATTTAATATGTTGACAGTCCTATGTGTCATGTATGATTCATGTTGTATTTTCCTAAACGTTTATGTATGCTACTTCTCTCTATAGATATATTTTTAGGACTGAATCAGTTATAATTAGTTATAGTATAGGTACATCAGTTATTAGAAATGTGAGATAAAATTTAACAGCAAACAACTTATAACATTACGTAAATAATAGTTTTATAAGCTACTAGCCGTTACCCGCGGTTTCACCCGCGAACCGAATGAAATAAGTTAAGAAACATATATATAACAATTTTTCCAAATTTCCGAAACCCACTACTTAACTATAAATCCACCAATCCCGAATATATTTCACCCAAACTGCAAGTGCTTACTATACCCTATATATCATTTTATTCAACATCTTTTTGAATCACCTTGTATGAACTGTAACTCTACTTCACCCTATAGTGCAAACATCCTGTATATGCTGCTGTTTATTTGTCACCCAATATAACATTTTTAACACCTGCGTATAACTCTACTCCACCCTATAATTTCCCTATGCAACTACTTATGCTCTACGCTATATAACAATTATTTCTGACAATTATTGAGCTTCCTTGTAAAGTACAAATTCTCGCCACACTATATTTTAATCGCCCTTTATATGCAACTTTTTCTAACATTGTTTTAATCACACTCTAAAACTATAATCTTGCTCCGCCCCGGGACTCAAGTATTCCATATAGCAGGATTCAACTGTTTATGCCCTATATAACAATTTTCTTAAAACTTTTCGATCTACCCTGATGG
Organism: Octodonta nipae; assembly: GCA_034190945.1. Classification (NCBI taxonomy): domain Eukaryota; kingdom Metazoa; phylum Arthropoda; class Insecta; order Coleoptera; family Chrysomelidae; genus Octodonta; species Octodonta nipae. The sequence goes on along the minus strand of CM067219.1, from coordinate 26,591,092 downwards.
AAATGCTTGTGGGACCCTTGGTGTGTCATAAATGTAAAAACACAGTTTGGCACCCTAACACCAAACGTTTATTTAAACACTCACCCAAACTGCAACTACGTTTTGGCCACCCTATATAACAATTTTATTCATTTTCTTAACCGCCTTGTATAGCTATAACTCTACTTCCATCTACATTAAAACCATCATGTATATACTGCTACCAATCAATCAAACATTATAACTTGTTTTTTAACTATCCTGTGTAACCATAATTTTACTCTATAAATTACTTCAACCACCCTGTATTTTCATCTGCTTAGGAGCCACCAAATATAACATTTTTTAAACACTTAACTATAGCTCCACTCCATCTACGCAACTGTTTATGGACTACTATATAACCATTTTTAACCACCCTGGAAAGTATAATTTGTCTCCACCTTATATTTCAACCACCCGTATATGCAACTTTTTCTAACATTGTTTTAATCACACTGTATACCTATAATTTTACTTAGATCCCCGTTTAACTATACATACAACAATGTCCAATATATTTCACCAAAACTGCAACTGCTTATGGGACGCCCTATATAACAATTTTGTTCAACTTTTTTTTTAATCACTTTAAATGTATTACAATTACCCTGTATACGCTGCTGGTTATTGGTCAACCAATATAAAATTTTTTAAATACTTAACTATAACACTTCTCTACCCCATATTTCAACTATCCTATATGTGCAACTGATTATGAGCCACCCTATTTCACAATTTTTCCTCATATTTTTTTAACCACATTATAAAGTACAATTTGTCTCCACACTTCATTTGCAACTTTTTCTAACCTTGTTTGAATCACACTGTGTAACTATAACTTTACTGCCTCCCATATTTTAGGTACTCCATTAATGCAACTGCTATATAACAACATTTTGCTACCACTTATTACCCACCCTGTCTAATTATAATTCTACTCCACCCTATATTTCAACAACCTTGCATACGTAACTACTTATTTGCCACCCAATATAACATCTACTCCACCCTATACTTCAACCATCCGGTAAATGGAACTACTTGTAGATCATAACATATCTTTATATCACTTTTTGAACTCACCTATACAGATGTATTTATACTGCGCTACATATTTCAACTATCTTATATATGCAACTACTTGTGGATATAAAATATTTTTTCAACCACTCTATAAACTATAATTCCACTCGATCTCATATTTCAACCACCCTGTATAAACAACTTCTTCTAACATTTTTTCAATCTATTTCGTAACTATAATATCTCAAGAACATACTTCAAAAATCCTAACTGCTTACATAACACTTTGTTTCTGTCAATCTAGAATATCCACCAGATTGTAATTATAGGCTTTGCAACAAAGAAAGATTCAGCAAAATCAGTTCAGTAGTTCTTATGTGATGCCCGAACAAACAAACAAACATACACACATACATACAAACAAACTTACAACTCTATAATAGTATAAGTAACAAACATAACTTTAACAGATATCTCATAGAAGTAAATTATTTGAGCATTAAAATATCTCAAAAATGTGGATTATATTTTTGCCAATGCAAAAGGGCAGTAGAAAAAATATTAGTGTTTATAAAATTTGGACAGTGCATTTTTCATCGAAAAAAGCTGAAAAGACCGAAGTGATTTAAAAAAATCATAATTTTGTTGCAATAAAAGCTGGAATCTTAATAGTCTTCCTTTTCCTGCGATGTTCTGACAGTGGCAGTGAAAAAAGTAATTTAATTAATATCAGGTAACCATTAACCTAAAAAACCAATGGAAAAATTGATTCATAGGCACATTTAATAGATAAATACAAACTTTATAAATGCAGAAAAAAAACTATCAAATTAATCATAAATTTCCTCTTATGCCTCCACCCCAAGAAAATCGTATATTCGCCCATGTACGTGTGTTATTGTTAGCTTGTCACATATTAGTACTTTTAATGGAATATTTACTATTATTATAAACCAATATCCAGACATTGTTACGAAACTCCCAGATAGACAAATAACTTTAAATTATATCAAGATCGGACTAGCCTGGTTTGGTAAAGCCGTTGCGCTATGCAAAATATATATTTAAATTGCTCAACTTCACATTATAAAGTATGATTTTGATGTAATTACCCAAAAGTTATCAATTTTCTAAAAAAAATCCACAATTTAAAAGTTTTTCTCACTTTCTCGGTGAAAAAAATAAATCGTTTACTTCAATGAATTTGCTGTTATAAATTTTATCATTTATTCTCTATAAACAGTTAGCAACGTGTTAGTATAAGCGAATTGCTGTTAAATTATGTCCAATGTGTTCAGTTTTGCTCTATAGACTGATGTATTTAACCGTCACACAAAATGGTATGTGATCTGAGATGTGGTATATGTGCGAAACGACAGCACTTCGTCGGGAACTTTGGAGCGTGGGTTAGGTAATATAAAGAAAAAATATGGAAAAATGACTACAATGTATAATGCTTCAAGACATCCAATGATTATACCCATATCTTTAAAAAGATATAGGTATAATCTGTTAGCAGTATTACCTTACCTTGTACAATTTAAGATTAATAATCTTTATACCATATATAAAGAAGACAAAATTATTGGTACTGTACTTTACAAAATCGTGTTTATAGAAAACCCAAAACTATTGGATCCATCCCAATTATAGTCTTATTTTACGACCTTATAGCCACCAAAAACTGAAACCAAAAATATTCGAAACCATTTGCAAAACGTGGCAACATCCCGCTAAACGGTTGTGTACCATCAACCATGATTAATACACCCATGATTGCATTACGAAACCGACAAATGTGTGATCCTATACGGCAAAATTAATTCATCCACAAATAGCCAAACAGTAAAGATCCTAATCGGCTAAACTGTTAAATTAGCTCAATGGATAAATAGCCAAATTCTTGAAATGTGGTCTAACAAAAAATATTTGCATGGAAGAATATACGTCACAATCAAAAAATATATACGACCGGAGCTAAGAAAAAGTCCCGTTGAAATATAACTTCCAAAAAATACATAGGCATATCCTTAAATATAACTCTTCCGTAAAACCCTTCTAGCAAAGGGTTATAACCCCAATCTTAAAAATTCTCTGCGCATCCGTTCATATTCGAACTCAGGAAATAAACGGCCTTCACAAATATATTTAGCAACTAATATTTCAATCTAGTCCACTCCTAAAACGCTAACTAAAAGTATCATATTGACGGTATATTTGCAATAAGTGGTCCGACGTATTGTCTCTAGGAGACCGTTGAAATCGGAAGAACCATCACTACTCTCGTTCAATATCAGATCGAAATTTTATCCCCCTTCATCATAATCACTATCAGAGGGCGACGGCAGGAACGAGACATATTCTTTTATAATGTTTTAAACCCTACACATGAATACTTGATTAATTTTGGGTTCTAAATGTTATTTTTCTTGGAAAATAACACCACAATCGAAACAAAAAGCTCTATATTGAAAGAAAATACCAAACGTTTTAAAGTCAATTCTGAGTTCGTTGGCAATGAATTTAAAACATTTATTGAAAATGTAAATAATTGCAAATTTCAAGTTTGTCTTATGAGATTTAAGTTGACATTTTGTTGTTTTCAAATATACAGGTAGAAAAAAAATTCTAAAGATCATGTAGTAAGTTAAACAGCTTTCAAGTTGGAAGAATTTGATAGAGTTGTCTTTAGAACTTATAAGTGGTGTTCCTAGGTACGACGTTGTTATAAGATCGCCAAAAATACGATCAAAGAATTCTACTGTTTCAGTGATCCCATTAACGTCATAAGGGAAAACCTAGGAAAAACCTTATGAACTATTCCGATACTGGGTTGTTCAAAAGGAGATGACCATTAATAATTTCTTCCTTAATTGTCGGTAACCAGATACGATTGAATTCTACTGAAAATTTAAGGCCGACTCTTTTATTTTTCATTTTGTCTTATGCTGATCTTTGTAAAGTATAGTTGAATTGTCACATTGTATTTTATGGCTTAGGTTCCATGCATGTTCACAAATTTTCGATTTTTCAAAATGTCGTTTCTTTATGTAATTCTTGTGTTCAATTATTCGTACGTTTAATTTATTGGATTTGTAAGGAATCTTGCATATACAGTTTTTTGACTTTTGGGTTTTGTTGGTTGGTTTTGTTTTCAATATTAGTGATTTCAGTGTATTTCTTGTTTGGAATGTTGCTTTAACATTAAATCTGTTCCCACTCTTTTCAATTTTGCTCCAGCACAGATCAGTCTTGAGCAAATCGCTGAAAAATCTTCAGAAAAAAAAACAGTATGGAAGACAATGATTTGTGTCTGTTGTAAGTTGAGTATAAAATTACGCAGTTTGTTAATAAATACCTACATGTTCTGTTCTCTTATAAGTAAATCCTTTTCGGATATTAAACCTTGTGCAGGTCGATTCTCCATATAATTTTATTACTTCCACTACCATCCTTACCAAGTAGGTCATATGCAACGGAAACCAGGGATCAAAGTATAGAAAAGCGAGGAATACAGTAAGAAATTAGGTTGAAATCTTCGATTTTAATTAGTTTTATAAAATGCTTCATGTTGATATAAAACCTAGCTTGCAAAAGTTCAAACAATGAAATATGTAATAAACACTTAAGATATCCTGTTGTTTTTTCCATTTGTGAAACTCATTGTTTTTGAAAATTACTGTATGTACTCTAATTTTGTTGTTTGACACTTACTTCGGTGGAATCAAGGTCAAGTAAGTGATATTTCTTTTTATTTAAATATTTGTGCTTTTAAGAAAACAAATTGTAACAAGTTGTATATTACTGAAATGAGAATGAAATCCGCTCTTTTTCGGTGGAAAATTTATTGTGGCAACCAATAAAAAATTTGAGATGCTGTTAGACGAAAAAAAACGTCCGATTAAAAGGTCACCGAATTGTTGAAAAAAAGTTTTTGGTTTTGCGTTTCCTTTTCAAATAACGCTAAAAAAAATATAATCGAAATCTTCCATTTCCGTTTTTTCGGAAATCTTGTAACGTATTCGGAAATTTAAATTAAAAACCGCATTTCTTAAAGCACTAAATTCCACAATTTTCGTCCTGTTTAACCTTTTGCGTACCTCCCGCAATTTCCCAGATCCCAATTCAATCCTCACGGTCGAATTCGAATTACCCTATAGATCTTATTAAAGGGTTTAACATAGTTTTTTTCATTTATTTCTGTAGAAGGTTGCTCATAGATGTGTTTTTAGACTTCTGTGTAATAAATATCTCATTATTTTTAAAACTTTGTATTCTTATTGATTGTTTTTTGAATGACACACACCTCAACGAAACGTTAAGATTTTATTACTGCGAATCCAATACAGTTAGTTAATTTACATTGTTCTAAAATGTTTTCAAATAGCTCTAAGTTCGTTTCTACGACGCTACAAAATCAGTTTTAATTTCCTCTAAGTATTAACGTAGGAGTTTAACGAAGCCGAAAATGTTGTCGAGTTTCCTCCGGTCTGCAAAATTGGAACGTCGCCAGTAATGCACTTCCAAATCGGAAAAGTTCATTGGCTTCTAGTCTGGCAAAACAAGATGATGAATGGATAAGTTTTCCTACCTACACAAAGAACTGTTAAATGAGGTAAATTATTTGAACTTGATCTACGGAAATTAAAATATAATAGCTTATTTGTGCTACTTTTTCTACACTTTCTAAGGTAGTAAATAACCATAGATAAATTTGCAATAAAGGGAGCAGTTTTAGACTGTTATGGAAAATAAATTATTGTTGATTATCTAGTTGATCTTTCAGAACTGGTATGTAGTGCAAGTTCGGATGTTGAGCTTTTCAGGAGAGTGAGACTCAATTTTGTATGCATTTTACTCAATGTTGATATAGTGATGTAGATTGTTCAGACTGAACAACATCATTTTTAAGAACATTTATATTAGACTATAACCACAAAATGTTTTATTTGACTATATAAACACCGAGTTTTTATGTTTAACGTTTGACAGGGTTAAGCAGATGAAGATTAATCTGTATGAAGCATCCAAATAAAAATTTTACTATATTTGAATCATGGTGGTTTTGCTCCAAGAACAAATAAAAATGCCAGTAGTTTAGAAACAAATAAATACTAAGTCACGGTTTTCAGAAGATTTACATAAAAACTTAATTTACCTCCGTTTTATTGTTTCAGAATGTTTCTAGACACTACTCGGACAATAACTCCGAAAATAATAATTGTACCTAACATGCTTTTTTAATTGCATAATGGAGATTTTTATATAAAAAATATTTTTGACTATATTATTAATCCTAAAAATAAATAACAATAATGCCTATTATTACTAATATAATGTAACTAAATTACACGATTATATTGAGTTGGTACTAATAAATACATAAGATTTAAGAAATAAGACCAAAAAAATATTCAAAAAAAATTCTTATTTTAAAAAAGTGGGTAATAATTATTCACAATGTCATCATTCGATCGTGCTTTAGTCTTAATTACTTCGGATACTTTTGTAAATATAAGTATGGTAAAGTTACCGTACTAATAGTCCATGATTAAAGTTATCGAGACCATTTAGCATGCTGTGACAGTTTGTAATATTTAGTTTTACTAAGGAAAAACTGTATACTTACATCAGTTAACTTCACAACGTTCGAAGTGTAGCCATATTCTTTAATATAAATTATTTTAAGAAATCTGATCATGATGGAAATCACATTAAAATATGCTATTTTGCAGCCAAAGATCGAAAACTATGTATAATGTTAGTGAATATTAAAAAAACAAGATTTTATATCTTGTTGATAACTTAAATTGTCAGAAGGTCGTTTAGCAATTGTGCTGTAAATTATGTGTTTTACCAGGACTAAAATAGGAAAATTTATAAACAATTTTCGTTGGAAGCGAAAATTGAAAAGTTTTCTTCAATTCGAAATAATTTGAGAGATGATTCATGCAAGTTCCACTTATCTTATTTTCTTCTGAAAAAAGAGTAGGAAAAATTTTTAGAATTAGTAGAATGTTCAATAAAAAGATATTAAAAAATCGCTGTTTTAAATGTTGTACTCCAATCGGGAAAGGTATACAACATAAATGTGATAAGAAGCAGAAAGAACATTTAATTGTAGATATTGCAAAAGATTCCACTAATAATAAAAATTTTATGAAAAAAGGTAGTGATGATACATTTATTCCTTCTCAAGACGCTGTAAACAAGTGGAGGTTGTACCAAAGACTAACAAAAGATGTAAAAGAATTATGTCATGTCACATATTGCAAAAATTTCAAAGAACATAACCTAACCTTGGTAACAGAGAATTATATGGACAAGTAACCGCAATTAGTTCTGAAAATGGTAATAGTTCAACTGCAATTGGTCTTGAAAAAAAATGTTTAAAAATCTCGTTGAACACACTGTTAAAAAATAATACCACAAACACTACAACAAAATCCGTAATTTATGCCATAATGTGAGTGGACTCATTGACTCATCATCATCATCATCATATGCAGCTAATTTCGACCATTATTTTATGGTGTAGCCTCTCTTACATATTCGTTTCGCAAATCTCTCCATGTTGTTCTGTTGTACGCTTTTTGGGACCAGGTTATGCCTGCTATTTTCTTGATGTCATAGTCCCATCTTACATTGGGGCGTTTCCTTGGTCTTTTAACACCCCTAGTATACCATTGTGTGATTTTTGTTGACCACCTGTTATCTTGTCTTCTTGCCAAATGCCCTGCCCATTGCCACTTCAGAGATTTCACTCTGTGGATAACATCTATTACTTGGGTTTTGTTCCTTATCCACTCTATTCTCTTCCGATCCCTCCTCGTTATTCCGATCATGCATCTTTCCATAGACCTTTGTGCTACTTGTAGTTTTCTTGTAAGTTCGGTTTTCAGAATCCAGGTTTCACAACCGTATGTCAGTACTGGTAGAACACACTGATCAAATACTTTCTTCTTAAGGCGGAATGCCATTCGTGACTTGAAGATTATGGAGTTTCTTCCAAACGTCATCCATGCAAGTTTGATCCTTCTGTTTATTTCTGGTAGTAGCGAACCTGATATGTGTATTAATTGACCTAGGTATATATATTGTTCTACTATTTCCAGAACTATGTTATCTATTGTGATGTCTTGTGTGTCTATTAGTTCGTTGTACATTATCTTTGTTTTTCCGATATTTATTTTTAGGCCTATTTCCTTGCTTACTCTGCTAAGTTCATTGATTTGATTTTGTAGTTCTCCTGCGTTATTGGCAATTAGGACAATATCATCGGCGAATCTCAGATGGTTTAGATATTCTCCATCTAGGTTCAGTCCTTTGTGGACCCAGTCTAATCGTCGAAAGATACTCTCTAATGCCGCTGTGAATAGCTTCGGTGATATTGAGTCACCTTGTCTGACTCCTCTGTTAGTAGGAAATTCAGGGCTGCTTTCGTATATTCTGATTTTGGCTTTGGCTTCCTTGTATATATTAGCCAACGTTTCTATGTATGGCTTATCTACACCTTGTTCACTCAGGGCATTGATTACCGCCTTCGGATATATAGTGTCGAACGCTTTTTCGGAGTCAATGAAGGCCAAGGCAAGTGGTATTTGATATTCTCTAGTTCGACTGATAACTTCCCTTATAATGTGTATATGATCGATTGTGCTGAAGCCACTACGAAATCCGGCTTGTTCTCGGGGTTGAGCGGAATCTAGTGTACCCTGTATTCTGTTTTGTATGATTTTAGTGAATATTTTGTACACTACCGGCAGGAAACTTATCGGTCTGTAGTTCCGAATGTCTTCTTTATTGCCTTTCTTATGGATTAATACTATGAGGGCGCTATTCCATTTTTCTGGGATGTATCATGTTCTTATACAATTCGTATATATTTTGGCTAGGCGTTTCCATGCTTCTCTACCAGCGTATTTTAGTAGTTCAGCCGTTACTGCGTCGTTACCTGCTGTCTTGCCATTTTTCATTTTGTTGACCGCTGTTTCCACTTCCTCCACAGGAAGGTATTTCTTCTTTCGTCAGCTGTATTTCCAGAGATTCGGGGGCTTTGTATAGATTCTTGTAGAATTTCGTGACATGCTCCATTATTTTGTCTCTATCCGTTATTCAGTTTCTACCAATTTTTCGTTGTATTTTTTGATGTCCTCTGCAATTTTCAGTTCACTGTATTTTATGCGTTGGATGTCTGTTGTCCTTTTCAGTTCTCTTCTTTTCTGAAGCAACGCCTTTGTTTCCGAACTAAGCTTCTTGTATTCCTTTCGTTGTTGGCTTCCGCCTATTTCTTTAGCACAGGTCAGTATTGTATTCATTAGTTGTGTGTTGTCTTGTTGTTCCCGGAGCTTCTCTTCTATCAGCGTCTGATATTTTTCAGAATTTTGTTTCAGGTTGTTAATGTCTATGCTAGTAGCGGGCGTCTTCCTAGTAAGTTTAAATCTCTCCAGTTTCGTATTAAGGACAATCCTTGCTCTGACAAGTCTGTGATCGCTTCCTGTCCTGAATTTATTTAGCGTGCTTACATCTTTGATGGTATTAATCTTGTTTGTCAGGACAAAGTCAATTTCATTTTTGACTGATGCATTTGGAGCTTCCCAAGTCCATTTCCTATTAGAATTTTTCTTGAAGAAGGAGTTTGATATGTACATGTTCTGATAGTGTGCGAACTGTACTAATCTCTCACCTCTTTCGTTTCCTTCACCGAACCCGAAGTTCCCCACTGATCCTTCTCGGTCTTGTTTTTTCCCTATTTTCGCGTTGAAGTCGCCGATAATGTATTTAAAATGGCTGTTGTTGGTATCTAAGGCCTCTTTGATTTCGCTGTATAGTTGTTCAATTTCTTCGTCAGAATGGCTAATTGTTGGGGCGTAAACTTGTATTATTTGAATAGAGTATCTTTTCGAAAGCGACAATGTTAGACTTGCGACTCTGTCTGATGTTCCGGACACGCCTATAATTTTATCGGTCCATCTCTTATGGATGAGGAATCCAACACCACTAGTTCTTCTTGTTGGTGTTCCTCGGTGGTATAGGAGGTTGCCTGATTCAAGTGTTATTAGCTCTTCGTTTTTCCTCCTAACTTCACTTATGCCAATGATATCCCACTTGATTTTTACTGCCTCTTGTTCTAATTCTACAATTCTAGCTTGGTTCGAGAGTGTTCGGCAGTTATATGTTGCTAGATGTAGTGTAGTCGAATGTTTGCCTCCCCCAGAATCCTTGAGGCAGACCGGTTTCCCGGTGTGGGATTGCTTACCCACCTGGGGTACAATTCCGTGAGTTTTGTAATTCGACATGTTTTGAGGTTCTGAGGCATACCTTACCACGCTGCCTCAATGCGGGTTGGTCAGGAGCAATGATTCTCTTTCTCATGGATTTTGCCAGTTACCAGAGACGACCGTACCCCCGAGATGACGTGGCGTCTTTTTTATTAATTAAACGCCGTGGCATGGCTATGATTCGAACCCGGGTACGAGACTCGGTTCAGCCTCCGAATTACTGAAATTTTGGAAGTTCGAGCTACCGGGGGTCATATATATATATGTATATATATATATATATATATATATATATATATATATATATATATATATATATATATATATATATATATATATATATATATATATAGTGATGGGCAAATGTGTGGAACCAAACAAATATCTCTGGAATTATTAGAGATATCAAAATGAAATTTGGAAGGTGCATAGTGCAGTAGATTGCGTATTTGTTTCCAAAATTGTTTACAATTTTGAATTTCCTGTTTTACCGGAAGTAATGTCGATTTTAAAATTTGCAATAAAACACCCTGTATAGTATTTTAGTTTCTGATAAAACATTTTATTGCGAATACAAAAATATTGGGTTGGAGATTGTTTACTCCAATACCTACTGAGATATTAACAGAAAAGTAATTAAGGAAAGGAAAAATCTAATATCCATTAAAGAAATACATAATCATAATTATTAACTAAATCTAAGTGATTTTCAAAACATTGAAACTTAACTAAACTTAATGCATTAGATGTTCAAATGTTCTCCATGCTGCTGAAACCAGATATTATTTAGTAATTGTCCATTTACCTCCAATGCCGGAATAACTTGTGTCTCCAAGAGCTGTAAATACCTATATCCGTTTAAAGTTTCTTGTAGGAAGAAGGGTCCCACGATTCTGTTGTTATAAATGCCGGCCCAAACGTTCAATTTTTGGGGATATTATGTATGAGCCTCTTGTACTCAATTAGAATTACTTTGCGACCATTAGCGGCAGTTATGTCGATTAACCGTACCATTTTAACAAAATGTAGCCTCGTCTGAAAACACCACATTTCTTATAAAATTATTATCACGGTTACATATATCCATCATCGTTTCACAAAATTGCAAACATCTGTCGAAATCGTCTTCGGAGGGTTCTTGAACGAGGCGAATTTTGTATGGATGATATTTTTCTCGCATTAATATCCTTCCTACTGAACGACGGCTAATTCCATGCATATTGGCGAGGTCGGTAGTGGATAAGTGAGGATTTTCTTCCAAAGATATAGCAACATTTTGAGCTACACCTTCATTACTTGCACTTTTTAACCGTCCACTTTTTGTTGTGTGTCGAACCTTCGCAAAGTTTTCGTCACTACTGAACGGGATATTGGTGTATTCGGATGAACAATGTTAAAAAGGTTACAAACTTCTTGATGCGTCCTTTTCCTCTCCCCATACCCAATCATCATCAATATTTCTATTCTTTCTCTTTCACTTAATTCGGCCATTTTACGATCAAATTAAAACAATGCAATCTTTTTACGTTCAAATAAAAAAAACTAATAACTTATTTTGACAACTACTGTCACTACTGCAATGAATTTCATGGACTACTAAACTTGATTCAGATTTAATTTGCACCTGATTTAAACAAGGCATGTGTGTTCGACTATGGAACAAGCAGTGCTGTTGGCTGTGACGGTATAATGCCCCCGATTGGCCAATAGAAATACAAAACCTTACCGAGCGGTTTGTTTATATCGGGCGTTAATGAAATCTGAACCGAGGTTAGCTACCATCGAATTTTTGCTTTCCTTAGTTACTTTTCTGTTAATATCTCGGTAGGTATTGAAGTAAACAATATCAAACCCGATATTTTTATATTCGCAGTAAAATGTTTCATCAAAATGTAAAATACTATACAGGGTGTTTCATTGTAAATTTTAAAATCTACATTACTTCCGGAAATTCAAAATTGTAACAAAATTTGGAAACAAATAGGCAATCTACTGCAATATCCTCCTTCCAAATTTCATTTTGATATCTCTAATAATTCCAGAGATATTTACTTGGTTTCACACATTTGCCCATCACTATATGTATATATATATATATATATATATATATATATATATATATATATATATATGTATATATGCTGATAAGAAGATCTTGCATTACATACCACCCGAATTGCACATTTTGGGAGGTCTCAATAGAATTTTTAATAGAATGCCAGGTGACTATGAAAACATTGCATTAGCATGGGCAAGAAAATGTAATGCATCAAAAAAGTGTAAACAAGGAGCTAATTATTGTTTTGCAGGAAATTACTGTAAGAAACTGCTGTGTTCCACTCAGTTGTTGAACTCGAGGAAATGCTTAGGTATCTGTAAATAAGTTGATGTATTTAAAAAAAATTGCTCTTAAAACTCAGGAGAGAAATTACACATTAGCAAAAAAACTCTGTGAATATTTAGCTTTAGGCATAAAGACAAATAGTGGGTTTCTATCTAACTGTTGAATCTGAGGAGTGTTTCACTTCTTATAGGTCTATTGTACTCTTGTACTTACACATTACAAAATAGCTTTATTAGGTTCTCATCTAATCTTCCTTCCTAAAAACTTTGGTGCCTTTAGCGATGAACAAGGTAGTATGATAGGGATTAAAGTTGAACAATAATAATAGAGGGACATTTGAATTATAAAGTATTATTATAGTAAAAAAAGTTAGAAGCAGTTGCATATTAAGGGTGGTTGAAATATAAGTAGAGGATAATTATAGTTATACAATGTACGATAGTCATAATGACTATCGTTTAATGAATTATTCTATATTCCTCTAATTTATTTCTTAGCATTATGTTGAAAGCTATCAAATGCTCAATCATTATGTTCTTTTATTATATATTTATTAGGTTACTAGTTTGTTTGAAAAATTGGATTGACTTGAAAAAAAATATTGAGCCAAATTCTACACATTCTGTTTTTAGTCATCCCATTTGCAATTACTTTATTGCATATTAATATTTTTCTATGATCTATGAATTAACTTAATTGTAATAAATTCTCGACAAAATCACCAAAAACGGGTATTTTCATAAAGAAAAACTAATTTAAAAGTTTGAGACACTAAGTTGAACAAGTGCTCATAGTTGATAAGTGTTCGAAATGCTTCACTAAATACATCCAAGTATACCTAAATTGTTTCTCTAAATCAGAAAAATAATGAAAATGGGTTCTATTGATCGATACATTACTATTAGACTTAACTAAAACATGTTTCAAAAACTCTTAATAAATTGGTCGAAATAATTTATTTGAATGGCACTCACTAAATTAAACGGAAGTTGAATTTGATAAACATTTATTGTGAGTTTTTGAACGTTTGATTGGTTCATATTGATGTTCTTTAGCATTTACTGGGAATTTTTAACCATAGACGCAATTACTTCAAATTCACTTTGGTCATTTTGCGCTACAGGTTTACGGTTGATGGGTCTTATTTACTCCACACTTCCAGCAAAAGTAAATTAACAGCCTTTTGATTCTGCGTGCACTCTACAAGAATAAGTATCACGTCAATTTTCTCTTCTTTAGAATAAATTAACACTTTGTTAACTGACACAATTTTAATGACAATTAAACAGAACAAACTGGTGAATCAACCTCTCAGCGTTTTAAATTCATTTAAACGCTAACAGATTGCTATAATTATACAATGGAATTAAAATTATTACAGGTAAATTCTTTGTCGTCTGAAGATAAAAAATACAAATTACAGGGTGTACCATTTGAAAAATCCAGTTTTTGCTATTTAAATTTAGTTCAATAATCTAGTGAACATTTGAAAAAAAAATCATTAGATAACTTGCAACATCAATAAGAAAAAAGACGAAGAAAAAATGGTTATTAAAAACATAATAAAAGTTGCATCTATTTAGATCTGAAAATCTTAAAAAGTAAACTTTGACGTGTTTCTTATATTTAAGATTAGCTGACCCATCCCGGCTTCGCACGGGCTAGACAAATGTGCGTATTTGACGTACTTGAACATTTTTTAATTTGGTAATTTTCACATCCCATTCATTATATGGGTACAACGACCTCTAAAACAGATTATTTCGGTATTTATACTGAAGAGCTACACATATTTGACGTCTATGAGATTTTTGATATTTGATATTACAGTTTTCCAGTTTTCGATATCACTGACATGTTTAATATTTTTGGCGTGAATAATATTTTTGTCATTTTCAACATTTGGCAGTTTCGCCATTTTTTATATTTCCGACATTTTCTAATTATTTTAGGGTTCCGTATATACAATATACGGATACCCTTATAATATCACTCCGGTTTTCTGCCATCACAACAATTTTCTCCTAAACTAGTGGACGGAAAAGGTTGAAATTTGGCATCAATGTATAGGATTATAAATCGTAAATAAAGAAATTTTTATGTTAAGGGTACATCTGAGGGGGAAACTAAAAAAATCGACCGTCCGCCCCCTTTATCACCGAAACTATAGGAAGTAAAATTTTGAGAACAATTACAGATATACACCTGAATTTTACCGGAAAAATAAGGAGAAACTTCTACTATTAATTTTGGGGAGCAAATTACAGAACTAAATGAAACATATAAAAATAAAATGGTTTCTAACACATCATTTATCAAATAAAAGGGCTCATTATGGTGAAAACACACATATTTTTTCATATTTTTAAAATAAATTATTTTAAAGATATTAACAAAAGTATATATATTTTTACCTATCCCCGCTACTTTATCTCCGAAACTATGAGCAGTAAAATTTTGAAAAAAATAAGGGATATAGGACCTCACCTGAACTTTACTGGAAAAAAGGAGAAACCCCTAATATTAATTTTGGGGGACAAATTACAGCATTAAATGGAAAACATAAAATTAAAATTATTTCGAACGCATCTTGTAATATATCAGATCAAAAGGTTAATTATGACATATACAAATATATTTTTTTCATATTTTTTAAATTAATATTTTAAAATATATTAACAAAAGTATAAAAAAATTACCCATTTACCCTTTATTGCCCGAACTATAAGACCTAAAAAATTTTTGATTACAGGAAAAATACGAAAAAATAACCAAAAATTAATTTTGGGGGGCCAAATTATAGAATGAAACGGAAAATATTTTATTTTAACGCATCATGCAATACATCAAATGAAAGGGCTAATTATGAAGAATACAAATATATATTTTTCATATTTTTAAAATTAGTTGTTTACAAGATATTAACAAAAAGATATAAAAAATTCTTATTTCCCCGCTTTATTTCCGAAACCATACTAACTAAAATTTTGAAAATAATTAGGGGTACTGGGATTCACTTGAAATTTATAAGAAAAATTTGTAGAAAACCCCAATATTAATTTTGGGGGCAAACTATAGAAGTAAATGGAACTTTTAAATTAAATTTTCAAACGCATCATGTAATATATCAAATTAAAGGCTCATTATTTGAATATCATATTTTTAAATTATTAATTAAACAAAAGATATTAACAAACATATTAAACATCGACTTAATTCCCACTTTAGAAAGTACACTATAATTTGTCTAACAGATTTAATACTTTATCATTTAAAACTTGACCTATTTTTCCCTTCATCTTCTATTATACAGAGCCTAAAATTCAGACAGTATTATCCAAGGCTTCCCTGAAAGTTTATTAGTAAAATAAAGCTCTAATGTTCATTTTGGGGACCAAATTAGAAAATTAAATATATATTTTTATAAAAATCAAGTGAATCATGCAGCAGATAAAATAAAAAGTCTCTGAGTGGAAAATAAAAGTGTATATTTTTTATAAATTTAAAACGCTTTCTTTCAAAGATACTAAGGTAAATATAACAAAATGAATTCATTAGTATGTGAGTCCAACTCGCACTTGACCAAATTATTTAAGATTCACCTTCAATTAATCAGATATTCAACACTTTTCAGTCATCACTTCAATATTGGCAAAATGTCGCATAATGTCTTCATTCATTTAAATAAGAGTCAGCTTATCAATTTTCATCCAATGAATATCGGGTACACCTGCAGCTTTTTTTTGTTTCCAAAAATTATTGAACCCCTTTTCAATTATATATATTATGCATCAAGTTGAAGAAGGGAGGATACAAAGTTGTTAACTTATGATATAGAGATAATTCGATACAAAGTATATTAAACAAAATATTTCTTATATGTAGTTCTTTTAGCTGTTAAATTATTCAAAAAATAATTATTAGATACTCATTAAATTAATATGTATTACTTATGTTAGACAAATAAATATCCATGTATTTACAGGATATGTCAATATGATAGAGCTCAGGAGAACAAACGGATTAGTCATAGTAAATATTGAAAAATTCAACATTCATGCTATTACATCTGTTTTCCCCACAAATTAATAACATCTAAGGTCTTTCCGTATTTGTATAATTTGCCATTATTGGTCCACTCGAACTGACAATTCACAACTGATTTGTTTTTGCAATTTATTTTTTTAAATCACGAAGTCTACACCGCATATCACGCAAATCACTTTCATTTAGATATTAATTTTCTTACAAGAACCGATACAGCAAAAAAAAACATGTATGACATAAGGCATATTTGTATTCTATGTTATCACATCTGTTCGCAGAAACTTACGGCAAATCATAAGAGAATATTTAGAGTTTAATATATATTTTTTATTAATACAGTTATTAAAGGTGTATAAGCTATTGAGTATTTACATATTTAACTTTACAAAGATTTTGAAGCCGGAAATGTCATTATTCACTTTAATAAAGGCTACGTAACTTTTACCAATTTTTTGGCAAAAATATAGTTTATTTTCTCAAAACGTTATAAAGCTTCTTGATTTGTTTTGATCTGAAGTATTGATCCTCAAAATCTTTGCACGCAAACCGTTTACACCCTGTATAATTTCATATTTGCTAATAAAGACCATAAAAACTAAATCAGTGAAAATAGTCTCTACTGCACTAATATCAATGGTGCTATAATAAATCTTATTCGTAACATAAAGTTTTAATGTTATATAAGAAAAGTGAAGATTTGTTGAAGGGTGATTTATCAGAATTTAATCTGAAATCCACAGTTTTATCCCAAAATCAGTATGACTGTTATCTGGGAGATTCTCAAATTTTAATTCTAGTAGAAGTAGTAAAGATCCGTCTGTTGTAAACAGTTTCATGAATTTCTATTCAATGCATCGCACTGATAGTTTAACGTCAACTTTTGCAAAGAGCTGCTTTGCCGTGTTTGCAATGTGAATTTCAAGAAGGATAAAATTGTGAATTGTGGAAATTGTGTTGGCAGAGTTCTTTTGTTGGAACACAACGAGGAAAACAAAACCGTCGTTTAGGAAGTTTTTACAACAGTCAGCAAAGTTATTTCAATGAAATTATATTCTAAACGATCAAATGGCTTGTTGTTCAACATACAGCATGCAATTCGGTTTTAGTACGTTGAAATATCGTTAAAATTAATGACATAACGCAATAATGGAAAATGTAACGTCATTTATAAAAAGATATTAAGTAGGGGTCCGCATAAAGTTACGAATTCTGAGTCATCTCATAAAATAATATTTAATAATATTTATGAATTAAGTAGCCTCTATCGGTTAGTTCTAATAGAAAAGCGAGCTCGTTTTTTTTTTCTAAGAAAGCAAATTCCGAATATTCTGAATTGTTTAATTAAAAGATATTATCAATATTTTTAAATCATTGTTGAGAAAGTTCTTGATTAATGTGTCTGTTCATTGGGGTTTTCTCTCCCCCACTTCTGTTGTGGTTGTAGTCTGCAGATGTCTTTCTCAAAAATAACCTGAGAGAGAAAAACTCTGCAATATGTTCAACCAGTATTCCTGTTTACAAATAGGTGTACAGTATATTTTGTATACTTATCTACACCAGACCCCAGAATGTGACTAGTGTGCGCGTTTCCATAATGAGTGACTTATCTTGGTGGTCTTATAACTTAAGATGAAGTAGAACAAAATTTTATTTTGTTTGTGTCGCCGATGACCGACGTTTGATCCCAAATGCTGTTAAATTCTTAAAACGTCTAACAAAACTTCTATAGAAATACGCAAATTCTTCTCAGCGCAGACTGCCAGCCGTTCTTCAGTGAACAGAAGCAAGCTCAATCCTTATTTACCTAAACTTCACTATTCCTGCTATCTACTGATGCTATTTGCTCTCGTAGTTGGGGGACATCCTTGAAGAAAGATAGCTTATACTTCGCGTAGGTCATTTTACCATCGATCCCGGCAGGGATCAGTTATCAACTACGCGGATGAATTCCCGGAAACTACCTAAAAGAGTTCAAATAGTCAATACATTCAGTGTCTATTTTAGATGCTGTTTTCAACGGTAATGAAACTTAACAGAACTATACAAGAAAATATAAAATTCAAAATTGTTAATAGGTACCTACTTAATTTGTCATTACGAACTTTTTATTTTCTGATTCAGTTGTATTAACATTGAAAACGGGGTCTGATTTAGATTCTGAAACCTATGGGCTTATTGAAATATACAGACTTTCCAACAATTGCGGTATTATTGCTAAAAAATACTAACAAGAGATGCTTACTTTCTTTTGGCAAAATGAACTCAGTAATTTAAATGACAAAATTATTGAAGAGATTTTCGAGGAAGATTCAAATTTCAGTCCAGACACCCTAACCAGCAAAACTATTAGGCATAATAACTATTTAATTGTTCCTTTATCATTTGATCCGACTATGCTGTTCTTATTTTAGAATTTCTTGGAAATAACACTACATTTACTTACTGTATATTTTAAATATTCCAAACGTTTCCGGGTCTAAATTAGCGCCATTGTCAAAAATAAAAACAATGAAAATAAAGAACTATAAAAATAAAAATTTTGCAGTCGCAGTTATAGTATATACAATTTGACATTGTATCCCATAATTCTCTTTGCACATTTGTTTATATTTAATTTAATTAATTTCATTTTGTTAATTTATTAAGTGTAGTGTTATTTTCAAGAAATTCTAAAATACTGACTATAGATGCCACAACAATTATATAGAAAACAACTTGAAATCGTTGTCTTTATTAAGTATCGTAAATATTCTCTTAGTATTCTTCCAATATTATGGTACACTTCTTCCATTTTGACTGTGGACTTAATAACGCTCTAATGAGTATGACATAAAACCAAAAACTTTAAGAAAATGCACTCTTGAGCCAGTACCACCGCTAGCCCAGCAATCCCTAAACCCAAGATAGCTATTGCATCAAAATTTTTAGATGAATGGTTGTTGTTGTATAACTGTACTAGCCGTTACCCGCGGTTTCACCCCCGTACGGAATGTTCAAGCCTTCGCAAAAAGAAATAACTTATGAAACATATGGGTTATCCTATATAAAAAAACTTCTAACTTGTTTGAACCACCCTACTTAACCATAAATCCACCAATCCCGAATATATTTCACCCAAACTACAAGTACTTTGGGCCACCCTATATAACTATTTTATTTGACATTTTTTGAATCACCTTGAGTAACTGTAACTCTACTTCACCCTATATTGCAACCATCCTGTATATGCTGCTGTTTTATAATTTTTTGAACACCTGATTATAATTTTTCTATACCCTATGTTTCAGCTATGCAACTGCTTATGGTGTACCCTGTATAACAATTATTTCTGATATTTTTTTAACCACCTTTTAAAGTAAAATTTCTCTTTACTCTATATATTAATCAACCTTTATATGAGTAACATTGTGTTACACACTCTAAAACTATAATCTTGCTTCTCCCCATATTTCAGATATTCCATATAGTAGAATGCAACTGTTTATGGTCTACCCTATATAACAATTTTATTAAAAAAAAAATTAACCGCTTTGTATAACTAACTCTGCTTCCATCTACACTAAAACCATCCTTTATACACCGCTGCAAATTTGTCAAACCTTACAACTTATTTTTGAACCACCCTGTATAACCATAATTTTACTGTACAAAATATTTTAACCACCCTGTATGTGCATCTGCTTAGGGGCAACCAAATATAAAATTTTTAAATACTTCTAATCACACTGTATGAACTATAATTTTACTTCCATCCATGTTTCAGATATGCAAGAGCTCGTGTTCTATCCTACAATGTAGCCACAGCTACCCCTTCATCATTTACAATTCCAATGGGACATCTTTTTTTATTCATTACTGAGCCCGTCTCACCAAATTTTAAAATCAACTCCAATAAGTATTTTTGACGAACTTTATGTTCCGAATGGTTTTGGTTAAAAACCCTTGCAGCAGATCGAGCACAATTTTGATTTTGGTAATAAAGACTTGCCAGCTTAACACGATCTTGCAATGTGTATACCATAATTATCTTTTAAATTTTCAACAAAGCAGTAAAGTAATAAATTGACAGATAAATGTACAATGCTTTAAATGATCGAATAAATGTCATAACAGATAAACAAATTTGCTGTAAATATCAGCAATAAATAATGTAAAATAAATAAATGTTTCAATTTAATGTTTTTCTTGTATTGCGTGTTATTACAGGGTGCGGCAGCGAATCAGGATGGTTTAAGAGCGTACTATAAAAGAACTCCTTTTTAATACTTTTCCATGCAGTAAAAACTTTTAATTTTTATTCCGATTTTACTACTAGGTCAGTTAGGTTTTTTGTTACATGAACAGGAATTGCAATAAAACATTTTATTATGACGGTATAATCCGTAAACAGGGTTTTCAAATGATATATGACAACACCTATTTTCCCTATCACAAATCTCAAGGTCATTGAATTGGCATGTTTATGTTGAATGCGCGCAAGCAACCTCAAAAAATTCCCCCGTCAAAAAAAAATCGACCTGTTTTTTCTTATTGCAATAGTTTTGAAAATAACCAAGATATTCAAGGTGGTTCGTTTGAGATGGAATACCCTGTATATCAGAAATAATTGTGCGAAACGTCTATGTTTTTCTTAGTGAAAACTTCGAGTACGTGACTTGAAGACATTTGAAACTTTGTTTGCATTATAATATCTAATTGTACAACCATTGTAAACGTGACTAGAGACCCTTTTCACTCGTAAAGGGCTAGAAAGCCCACGTACATTTCCCATTCGATTGTTTTGGCAGTAAATACAATTTTCATAAATATCTTGGAACAATTCTAGTTTCAATAAGTTTCAGTCTCTCCAAATCAATAGATTAAAGTTTGATATAAGTTCGACAAAATCTGTAGATTTCTTGTTTAATTTTTTTCGTATTCAGAGCTGTCTTGACAACAGTTCCTGAATTTAAGTTCGCAAAAGTGACAAATAATGTTACGTGTTCAATGGCATTGAAAATTTCCCCAAATGACCCATTTTAACATTTTGGGGAAGTGTTTTAATTCGAAACATTTTTAGAAGAATATTGTGCCAAAACTGTGCGGGTTGAATGTTTATTTGCAAAATATAGAAAAACCTGTGATAGAATCTCTGCAAGATAAAGTAAAAGTACAGAGAAAATAAAATATAGAAATGTAAGTTCTGGACTAGTAGGTAAGGCGCCTTTTGCCAATTGTTGTCTGAATATTCAGAACTAAGCTCAAATACTTCAAATCTAATTGTAGTTAGTGTATTTTATTGGTCTGCAGTTGGTGAGGTGCAAAAATAAGATAAAAAAACTGCAATTCAATTAGAACAATATTGTTAGATTGCTGAATATCATCTTATGACTATGTACATCTAGGATCCCCATGAGTTGAACAGATCTCACAAATTTCTATGTAGCGTCCGGCCTTTACATTCGATCTAATCTCTTTTGACAGATGGTCTATGTATTTTCACTCCTGGTTCCTAACAGCGTCTTCGGCATCTTTTTAACCGAGATATATAAGTGTCATGCTTAGTATCAAAACTCTTATTCTCTGAGTCACTCTTATTTGGTTCACCGATTGGTCTGAAACAGTTCAGGAGTGAGTTCCGGTTGACAGGTCTGGTATGATCGCAACTATATCAGTATATATTCATTTTGTTTGCCCTATTGAACTTCCCAGAGACAGCCCAGGCAGGTTACTGTTTTCTGATTAACTCTTCTAAATATTGTCATTTTGGACATTTTTTTTCTCATCATGGGTTCTACTACACAAGAACTCTCATGTTAATAGGAAAAAATCAGCAGCAATTCTGAAGTGATTGAGTCATTTGTTTCACTTATTATCCTATTAAGTTTATTTTTTGAAAGCTTATTCTAAAACACCATTAAAAATAAAATTGCTAAAAAAGCCAAAACTCTACCGAATAAAAAGTTAATAAATATACCGATAAAATAAAAGTAATATTTTGTGCTGTTACATATCTATGTAAAAGATAAAACGCAGTGTTGTACTGGACTAGATTAGTGTAACTGTACCTTCTATACTAATACTATATTTTCGTTTGTATATTTGTTTAGTATTAAAAAAGACAAATATAGTTCCTAGTTGTAGGCCCCTTCTCTATTCTTCTACGAGGTATCAGTTTCGCCCGTTGAAGATGCTTCAGTTGCAAATAAAACGTTCGGAAAAAATCCATTGGTATATCCATAAAATAATTGTTTAAATCCCTAATAATGACACTTTTAATATAAATCAAAACGAAACACACAATCAAAGAATAAACATTTTTGTTAAACTGCTAATAACAAGTTTTCCTTATCAGGCCGACTACTGGCCCATTATACCTTTCTAGGCGCCCATTATTTTACCTTTAATTTGTATTATCTCAATAACTTGTACAAAAGTTGATATTTTCCCTTTTATATTGCCCCACCATCACAATGTTAAAGAAAATATTTTATGTAGTGTAATAATATGTTATTAATGAAATTTGATTTGACAAACATATAATACATTTGATAAACTATTTTATAAAATGTCTTTCTCAAAGATCTTGGACAATGCCAGCCTAAAAGGCCCGGTTGTATAAAAATCAGTTGATCCGCAGTTCAACTGAACCTCGTTTAAATCATGAACCACAGTCAAGTAATTTTCTGTTGTATAAACATGTCTATATTTTGGTTCAACTGAACGTCGTTTTAATTATGTTGGTAGTATCGATTACTGGGAATATTTATTATATCACATTTATGTTAGCTTCTTTTGACGTATTGTACGTAATAAATCTGTCATTTTTGCTGTAATTGTTAGGGTGAACTCATTTACTCGTTTAAAATTTATCAAGAAAGTAAACCAGTAATAGAAATGAGTGCACCAGAAAGTAAAAAACGAACTAATAATTTTAGCGCAAAGGAGGTGCAAATTTTAATAGGCCTGGTGGACAAAGATAAGGATAGACTAGAATCTAGGAAAAGCGATCGCACAAACAATGCATTAAAACACATGGCGTGGATAGAACTGGCAAACGAGTTCAATAGTGAAAGTTGTGAAGTATTTCGTTGTGCTAAAATCTTAAAAAATAAATTTGAGAATATTAAAAAAAGATCCAAACAAAAGTTTGCTGATGAAAAAATATATGCCACAGGTACAGGGGGGGTCCACTAAAAAAACCCAAATTAGACGATGTGGATCAAAAAGTAATGAAGATTATAGGTACCCAAATGACAGGACTGCCATCAGAATTTGATAATGATGAAGGTAAAATTTTAATACAGCTATTAAACACCAAATTAAATACTTTAAGTTTAGGTGAATGCTCTATAATTGGAAGTACAAATGAAGAAGTACGTGAAGGCAAAACAGAAGAGTTTTCACAAATTCCCAGTAAGTTGTAACAATTTGTGACATACCTACCATATTTATATAGCTTATTAACACAATGTATAGTTTGGGAAGAAATGGAAAATTGGTGGTCAAAGTATACACCTTCACAATTGCGTACACCAAAATCGATTCCTTTAAGGAAGCAAATAACTAAAGGTAACAATAGTCTTACTATTGCTGTAGTCTAAAATCATTTCATGGTTATTGTTTTAGAAAATTTTCCCAAACAGACTCAACTATCTAAGCAGAATTGAAACTGCAAATTCTGGCTTTGCAGAAAGAGCAGCTGGAAAATCACTAAAATAAGATTTTTGTGTTTATAATTTATAAGGTTTTTAAATGATCGACTAAAAATAAATAAAATTACATTTGGCATTGAATTTATTTTAGTGACACAAAATACATAAATGTTTCATTGCTTTTTATTACAGTAAATTCTGAAAATAATCTGCTATTAAACCGTGTCTTACAGCATTATTAGCTGCATTTTGAACACCTTGTTGGGGTTCTATACGGATGTTTCCTAATGGTAAGGCAGCTTCAACTTCTGCATCTACATTTGGTACATCATTATGAAATTGACATGCAATGTTATAGAACACTGCACAACAAACAACTACAGCTTCAACTTTTTGTACTTTTAATTTTATTCCGAATGCTAAAATTAGAAATCTTCTTTTCCATACTCCAAAACACCTTTCAATTGTATTTCGGGTTCTTATCAGGGATTCATTAAATAAATTTTCAGCACGTGATACTGGATTCTTTAAGGGAGTAATTAAATATCACGTGATGCCGTATCCACTGTCCCCAATTAAAACGGTATCCCCAAATTCTCCCATTTCGAAACGTCTTCTTAAATTTGAATTTCTGAAAATATTAGCATCATGGGCAGAAGCGGGCTACATAATGTCTCTGATTTGTAAATCAGCACCAGAAACGGCTTGAATGTTAAGAGAATAGTATCCTTTTCTATTTCTATAAATCTTGGCTTCTCCTCCAGGAGATTATATTTTAATATATTTACAATCTATTGCTCCTATACATCTTGAAACACGGCAAATGTTAAAAAAATTCTGCCTGACAATATTGTCATTTTCATTGGGCATATTGATATATATTCCTCACAAACTTGCTATTGCTCGAGTGACTATATTCACCACTCTACTTGCAGTAGATTTGTCAACACCAGCAATATCCCCAACAACTTGCAGAAAAGAGCCGGTTTCTAGAAATCTAAGTGTTAAACGCAGGTATTAGAGCACAGTTTCTAAAAACATTCGTTCATATAATTAAGTTTTCCGGAAAGGCAAAGAAATAAACTGCATTACCTTTTACTTTTTGTTTCCAGTGGAGTAATTTCTATAATATGTCGTACAACATCTTTGATCAGACGAAATCTTTGAAAAAAATTCAGTTTTGTTCCAAATATCGAAATGATTTAACCGTTAACGAAAATCACGCGGCATTCTGGGGTGCAACACTGCATCAACCAGACCCAAAAAATCTTCGTCGTCTGTTAAAACCTCATTCCTATTAGCCATTTTTCAATTTATAATAAGCTATCAAGGGATATAAAAGCACACAATGAAAAACCCGCTTCGAGTTAAGTAGAGTTGACTTGTCAAATTACACAACAGAACTCGGTTCAAATCGTTGATCCGTCAAAATGCTACGTTCAACTTAAACTGCTGTTTGACTGACGTTCAACGTTTATACAACCCAAAATTTACTTTTGATCTGCAGTTCAAGACTGACCTGGCGTTCAAACTGTTTATACAACCGGGCCTAAATGTAATAAAACATACGTTTCGTCTTCAATGTTTATTTAACGGATATTTATTTAGTTTCTTTGCGGATTATATTAGTCGAGTATTCAAATGCATTAGAGTGAATGTATTATTTGTTTATTTCCTCGGCTTGGAAGCTGAGATCCTTCAATTCCTTTTATTTTTCTTCTTCACCTGTAATATATGTATTTTTGTTAAAAAAAATACATATTTCGTTGTAGAATGGTCCGATGGAGAGAGATTCAGTACTATCGAGCTGCATAGTAGGGTGGATCGAAAAAAGTCAATTATCTTAAATCATCTTCTAATAGCAGTCAAACGTAGTCATACTGTCTAACTAAGAAGCGTCCGAAAGATTTACCCGATTAAATGAGATCATCCGCTCGAACCTGGAGAAAAGTCAGTGTTTTGGCGTAGTTTTCCGAATTTCTAATCGTTCTTCCCCAATAGTTGTTGAAATAAGCTCACAAATATGTTTTTCCTTCAGGGGTCTCACTAAAACAATATTACCAATTTATTTTTGCGTATATATATCTAAATAAGAGGCGTACATTTTATTTCAGCTTATTCAAACAGGATATTTTAAAAATTTTCAGCAAACTGTTGGGAATTTTCAAAATTTTACCACAAATGCAAACTGGTTTAGAATGATGCCTACCACGTGGCGAATGCTTCGTTTTCGAAGAATCTTTCAAACAAAACCAGGACCCCTGGGGACAACAGTCGAAAAAAAATCTACACGAACTTTGGGGAGACATCTTTTTTAATAATCGTTAATACGTCATAATGACTATAAGAATGTTTCTTTAACACCAAAAAATTAATTCGAAATAGGTAACTATAATTTTAAGTTGTAGATAATAAAATCGTAGAATTCGATTGTCTCAAGTATCCCACTTATAATGATTGAGAGTGCCTGTTGCATCTTGGCTTAAATCATAAGAGTATGAACCAGATTTTATGGTTAATATACCTTTGATTCTGACTTAAATTTTTCTCAGGTAACAGTGGTTGAAATTGATGACGTGCATATTTTTACATCAAGATGCATGAAGAGGGTCCTGAATAGCAACTCATTAAAAGGCAACAAGTAGATACTCGACTGTAACGTTTGTCCAACCAAACTTCTTGTAATGCAATTTTCCCATCAGGTGTTACTAGCAGTACCATCACATATCACAGATCAATAACTCCCCCATTTTCTAAATAAAATTTAAATATCTTTTGCACTTCCTGACGAAGGAATAAAATGGACAAAACATTTTTATTCTTGTTCGGGATAGAACAGATGTATGGTCTTCTTTTACGTTTTCTTAGTTTAGTATCAAAAAATACTGTATTTTAGGAAACACGGTTTTTATTAAATTCCTTGTGCAAAGATATATTAAACTGTACTTTTTCTCCGTCAAATTTTATTTCTATAGGATATTAAACCTGCATCTGATATGGTAAAAGAAGTAACTGCTGAGAGAGGAACAAACTGATAATAATCTTTGATAATGACATAGCTTTATAAGTGATAAAACTCAGTATACAAAAGGTACGGCTTCACATTCATTTTTTTATTATTAATTACTAATATTAAAGTAATGCATATTAATCTAATTCTTACTTTAAAACTAGAAGAAACACAATTTCTCCTATTTATCAAAAACTGCATTGTTTTTAATTTTAATGCCGATAACTTACAATAGTTGAAATATTATTGCACCTAAAAAAAGACTAATAATAATTTGTTCAAATAAAAATATTCATAACGTCATTTTAAGTCATTAATAATTATTGAAAAAGTTGTTTCACCAAACCTCCTGTAGAAATGTTCCTGGTGGATTTATATGAGTGAGTCGTGTTTTGATCGAAAGAAACTTCATAAGCAAAGCATTCAAGAGTTGGTAGACCTAATTTAATAAAAGTTTATATTTGCGGGAGAATTTTGAAAATACCCAAAAGTAACTGAAAAACTAAAAAAAAAACCTTTATGAATGAGCTGATATAAATTTTACGCCCCTTATTTGGTTGAATATATGCAAACATAATTTTCGTAATAGTATATTTGTTGAGATCCCTCGGGGCAAAATATTTGTATGGAGATATTTTAATAAGTATTGGGGAAAAACGATTCAAAAGTGGAATTTTCGACAAAATATGCAAAAAAGGGATTTATCTCGAGGTTCGAGCGGAAGTTCTCATTTAATTCGATATATTTTGCAAACATTTTAGTTAGGGGCTCAGATAAAGTTTGACTGCTATTAGAAGAAGATCTGAGAAAAATGCCTTTTTTTTTGATCCACCCTACTGGATAGTTCGATTTTTCTATAACAATTCCGGGTATGTGTACATTTTGGACGGAACTTTAATTGGAACTACACATTGTATTACACCCTTTTTACCTTTCCGGTAAGTCAACCTAATTTGTATTCATATAATGGTCAATTGTACCTTTACATATCTATATACATATACGCTGGAAATATTCTATACACTATAAGGTTTTAACTTCTGCAAATATTTATATGCTGAAGCAACACCTAACTTTAAAATTACAGTCCACTTAATTACATAACTGTATATACTGGAATGACGCTAAATGCAACAACATATATGACAAAGAAATGTTTATAAAGGATTAAGTAATACACCATCAAATCTCCTTGACAAAGATACCATCAAAGATATTTTATAAAAGATTTGACAATATAATAAAGGCTAGACACTGACTTAGTGGTCGAAAAATCCTTCCAGGTTTTTTGAACTTTAAACAGTGATCGAGATTTTTTGAATGAAAAGCATCGCTTGTTTAGGTAATTACAAAGTAGCGAATGATTGTGGAAGTTAGCATTCTGTGTCGATTTAACAAAACACCTTAACGAACTGAATTTGACATTGCAAGGAGAAAACCTAATTTATACATTAACATCAAATTGTTTCGGCAAAGAATAATACTGTCTGAGTCACAATTACGTACAAATGTTTCAAACGTTCCACAACATGGGAAATATTGAGCCACACAACCGAGAATGAGTTTACCGCCGGCAATAGAAATGTTGACTGCTTTGAAGATACATTAAGATTATTCAGAATCCTTTTGACACTGATATTTTGAATCCTAGCCTCGAAATTGCAAATCGAAATTATTGATATGGTCAGTGATATAGTGAAGAACAAATATCAAATGTCCATATGTTGGAATTTTAGCTTCTACTGGTACAATTTGATTATTTGCAAAAATTTGCTCGTGGGTTATTTTCTGTTTTTTGTACGACTTACTTGTGTGAGAGGACACTATCAAAAATGAATAACAGATTGTGTCTGTAATTACAGATTTAAGTTAACCGATTAGAATCTTATCTTCTATTAATTGGTACAAGTAGAATTGGTCGACAAATACAACAAGTCGTTATTGGACAATCACAGTTACATTAATCTCATTAATATTTTTTAAAAACGCCTTATTATTCAGCAGTTTACAATGTCAGTGTAATTCAGTTCAATTATTAGTTTGTTATTATTCTAAAGTTAAATTTTCTGCGTATAATACTTATCACTAAGCTATAAAACAGAAATAATATTTTACTATGTTTTGTATCCAACTTATAGTAGTATCATAATGCCAACAACAAGCCATTAGCTGTTACGGATCGGATTGATGACACTGGCGGCCGGATTTGACTTAGTTTGTATTCTCCTGCAGTACAGTAGGCAATCTTTCAAGACTAAATTTCAAAATTCAGGGTAGACCTAAAAACAGGATATCGCAGCTCTGGTTCTATGACCACAATCACAATGAAAGGCTTGAATTTCAACAATATCACCAAAATCAAGTAACAGCAAAGTCTTAGAACTATCCGGACTACATTACTAAAGATCCATATCTGTAAAAAATGACAGATATGGATATATAATAGGATGTTGTAAGGCGTTTGCTACAACTGAAAACAGTAACGTCGTGTTGCAGTGGTAAAACTACTGATGATTGTTTCGGTCATTCCTTGGTGAAAATTCATATTTTAATTATATTAAAATAACCACTGTGGTAATTTTCACAAATTTATAATATTTATTTTGAAAATTGTTTCGCTCTGATGACAGGCTTCGTCAGAATTAAATATTAAACTAAATGCTAAACATCTGAATATATGATATAGTGTTGTATGATAATAATGAGTATATAGGTAGAAAGCACAATATGTGTACTGTATAATTTTAGTGAAGGCAAATATTATTAATCTAATCTTCAATTTTGTATTATATAATTATATTAAGATTATGTAAGGGAGACATATTTGTATCAGGTTGGTCATTAAAAAATATGGTGAATTTTTATTTTTATTGATTTTAAGTGATTCTAACAGAGTTAATTTTTTACTTTTTTGTTCTAGATGTAAAATTTCGAAAGTAGTTTGTGGAATATGATTTTCATTTAATAAATGGTCGGCAAATGTAGATATGTTGTATTTCTGATTTTCATAGGCTTTTAAATGTTCAGCCATCTTGTTTTAAATGACCTTCCTGTGTGACTGGGCAAGTTTTCATACTTATTAATTTTATCTTTATTATTTTTTATGTTTTTAGCCAAGTTATTGTTGGTTTTAAAGACTGTTTAAATATTTCTGTTTAGTAGAAATTGAGAAATTTTTTCAGATGGAGAACCTATAAATGTAATGAATTGGTAAAATTTTGAGTTAGAGTTGGGAGATGAAGGGTATACTTGTTCTATAGCTTTTTCCTTTAGTTTTCTGCATAATATGTTATCATTGATTTGGGGATTGTAACCATTATTGATAGCAATGAGTTTTATCCTATTGAGTTCCTTTGTCAAAATTAGGTTTAGATAACGGGACAGTTACTAATCTGTGTACCATGGAGTGATATGCTGCAAGTTTGTGTGGGACTGGATGAATAGAAGTATTGTGAATAGTGAGGTCTGCATGGAACTTTTTATTATATATCAAAAAATTGTGTTTATTAATAATATTTACCTTCACTAATATTATACAGTAAACATATTTTGCTTTCTACCTATATACTCATTATTATCGTACAACACTATATAATATATTCAGATGTTTAGTATTTAGTTTAATATTTAACTCTGACGAAGCCTGTCATCAGAGCGAAACAAATGTCAAATGAGATATTATAAATTTGTAAAAATTACCACAGTAGTTAGTGTTTTAATATAATTAAAAACTACTGATATACCACAGTCGATAAGGATCCCAATCTCAAACTGAAAATAATAATTACAGGCTGTATTGGAACCGCACGTTATTGGCTGATTAAACCATTGCTCTCAATAGCCCAGACATATTTTTAGTAGCTAAAGTTTCTCGAAAAACAGCTTTAATTGATAGAGCTATAGGTATCCTTAGAATGATGAAAGGAGTAAATTTAGACGTGAACATCTCACGAACTGCACCAACTGAAGTCAAAAACAGGAATAGTGCAAAAGATTTATTAAACCATTTAAAATACCTTGGTCTGAATGGCCTTTTTAATAACTGATGCAGAAAGCCCTTCTAAGAACAGCCTGGAATCTCGAAAGTTCATAGATAAATCGATCCATGAAACAACAACGCGTCTGATAAACTATCAAGGGCTCCCACAGGGCTAAATCCTTTTGATATCTAGTATATCTGGGGTTTAGTAAATTTTCCCCTAAAGGTACGCCTGCTAACTATATCAGGTGGTAAATTATCAAGTAATCGGGAATTGGATCTATTTATGTGGCTGAAGCATGTAATGACATTATTTTCAAAACATTATATAACAGCTGCGAAAATTTTGATGCACTTATGGATAAATACTTTATAATCGAAGAAAATCTAAATATTTTTGAATATTTCCTATCATATATTATCTGTAAAATGGAAAAATATCTTTATATAATGTAAATTTTTTAGTATTTATATAATTCAACTTTTGTTAACCGAGGAAGCTATTATGTGTGTTATGGTACCTGAAAACTGCTTAACTGATTGGACAGTTCAAACTGTTTTGTATTAAGGTGGTAAACAGTTGTAAGCAATAACAATGGTTTAAAGGAAAACTTTTTTGTTTGCACATTTATTTAAACGACTAAGCAATATTTTTAGAATTTTACAGCATTTTTATAGTTTTCAAATAACATTGAAAAAGTAGATCTAATGAACAAAACTGATGTTGGTAGCACTGCTGAAACAAATGCTAAACAGCTGATGTTTTGTTTACTCTCTACCTAACCTCACTTTCAAGTTTCTTGTACATGTGTTCAAAGCAATGTCTAGTCGCGGTTGTAAAAACTCTGTTAACAGTTTTTGTTATATTTGTGGTGAGTTTGTAATTAAAAAACACCAAAGAAACATTACAGACTTTGTGGAAAAAGTGTATTTAGCATACTTTGAAACTAAACTCGGAGATCAGGATAAATCTTGGGCGCCGCATAAGGTATGTTACGTATGTGTTGAAGACCTTAGAAAATGGTCAAAAAAAAGAGAAAAAACACTTCAAATTTGCTGTTTCTATGATATAGAGGGACCCAAGAAATCATTCTGTTGACTGCTACGTTTGCAGTGTTGATATTAGTGGCCATAACTCTATAAGAAGGTAATAAGTTACTCTAAACTTCCGTCCGCCATCCAACCAGTAGGGCACGGTGTAGATTTGCCGGTCCCTGAACCACCAGAGGACATAAATTCTATTGAAACAGAAGATGAACAGTCGGAGTTAGATGAACAACACGATAAGGAATTTCAATGTGTTACAGAAAATTTAGACCCTAATTGTTCACTCAAGTCGAGCTTAACGACTTAGTTAGGGATCTGGGCTTGACTAAAGAAAAAGCTGAACTGCTTGGCTCTAGGCATTTTGAACAAGAGGGGGGTTTGGTGTACTGCTCAGGCATTCCTGATCTAATCAATGAGTTTGGAATTGAGTACAACAAGGAAGACTGGAGGCTGTTTATTGATTCATCCAAAACTAGTTTGAAGGCTGTTTTACTACACAATGGTAACATGTATGCTTCTGTACTTGTCGGTCATTCTATATATCTGAAAGAGAGCTACGAAAATCTAGAAATAGTGTTAAATAAAATAGGTTATTCTGCATATGATTGGATGATATGTGGTGATTTAAAAGTAACCTGCATGCTACTTGGTCAGCAAGGTGGTTTTACCAAATTTCCATGTTTTCTGTGTGAATGGGACAGTAGAGCTAGAAATCAACATTGGTGTAGAAAGAACTGGCCTGCTAGGAAGTCTTTAAAGCCTGGTGAGACGAACATTCTACGCAAAACAGTAGATCCCAAAAACGTGCTCCAACCACCGTTGCATATCAAGTTAGGTCTCATGAAACAGTTTGTTAAGGCTTTGCCAAAAGATGGACCTTGTTTCAAATATCTCTGTCAGAAGTTTCCACATCTTTCAGAAGCAAAACTGAAAGAAGGCGTCTTCACCGGACCTGATATTAGAAAAATGATGTTTGATGTTAACTTTGAATCCACAATGACCTCAAATGAAAAAGAAGCATGGATATCATTCAAGCAAGTTGTCACCAAGTTCATGGGAAATGAAAAAGACCCAGAATATAAATCTATTGTTGCTAACATGTTAAAAAAGTTTGAACAGTTAGGGTGTTTGATGAGCCTCAAAGTTCACTCTTTGAACAGCCACCTTGATTACTTCCCGGACAGTTTAGGAGATGTTAGTGAGGAACAACGTGAACGTTTCTACCAGGACGTTAAAGTGATGGAAAAACGTTGTCAGGGCCGCTGGAATACCAACATGATGGGGGATTACTGTTGGTCCCTTCACC
Source organism: Octodonta nipae (assembly GCA_034190945.1). Lineage (NCBI taxonomy): Eukaryota > Metazoa > Arthropoda > Insecta > Coleoptera > Chrysomelidae > Octodonta > Octodonta nipae. Next base: position 26,557,400 of record CM067219.1, on the reverse strand, counting down.
GGGAAGTTCAGCTAGCGGTTCATCGTAAAAAATGCTACACAAGAAGCTTCAAGGAAAAAAGGGAAAGAAAATATAGACCAATTCCAATTGAAAAGTGAACCCTGTATTATCATTTAACATTGCTATAGTAAGTAGTTCAAGTGTAAATATAAACTATTTTCATGATATAACATTGTGTTTCATTAATTTCCCTATTATACTGTATATGGGTATTAGACTATTTAAAAATACATATTGCTTGTAGACTATGGGTGATACAAAAAAACTAAGGCCAGATTTGGATTCAGCACATTAAAATTTATAAAGATCAGCAATTAAATTTAAAAAAGTTTTCAAACCATTTGTTTTTTGTTGGCCTATGTTATTGAAGTACAAAGGTTGTCGTCGTTACAACTTTGAATTACTGTGATGCGATGCCATCATTTTCATAGAGTAATGAAGTTACAAAGGTCGTAAAGTGTAATTAATATATTCACAATTGTAGTAACTATAGCGGAGAAAAATAACAAATTACCAATGTTACTTTTTGATCTCGGGTTAAATGCATTAATTGTTTGCTATAAAAATATAAAACAAAACTTAATATTACCCCCAATTGTACTTTACTTCCGTTATAGACACCCGTACATCAATAATTTTCTTTGTTTTACTAATACTTAATTTGGTTCAATGGTTTTTTAATGAAAAATAATCTTATTTCCATTACTTAACTTCTTAATGGTACAGAATGTTGTCGTTTATATGTAATGGAATGGAACTGCGCAAGTCATAAGTACACATTCGTACAAAAGCTTAATCATTCTGTATACCGTGCAAGCTCTTGTTGGTATGCTTTTGAGATAATTGGCATGCCCTGAATCGTTCATGTAAGGTTTTGCATCAAATTGGGACAAACCTAAATTTTCGACTTTTCGAATTGTCGTTTATATAATTTTTGTTTTCATTTATTCGAACATTTATAGGTGTAGAGGTTTCTCTAATAAAAAAATGTGTTACATTCGCAAGGAATTTCATAAATGCCATTTTTTGAGTTTTAGGTTAAGTTATTTGGTTTAGTTTTTACCAGATTTGATTTTGGTGTATTTTATGCTCTGAATGTTGTTTTAATATTAAATCTGTTGCCCACTCTTTTCAGCTTTTCAGAAGGACCCTGTATGTATGGTACGGTTGTTGTAGTAATGTGATTATTACGGTTTTATTATTGTTTGGAGCAGCTTGGAGTTAAACCGTAGTGATCGTTTTGTGTGCAAGTTTCTCTAACTCTATATTGATTTTTTAGGATACTTGTTACAGCAGATATTTTCTTCATTAAATCTAAAATTCATTTTGTCGCCTATAGTAAATTATTGGAAATGAAAAACGACAAAAAAAAGAATGAAAAATATGATTTTGAACAGACATTTGCCTGAAGTAGTCGTTTGTTATTATATTACCCTGTTATTCATTTCTTATGGCATATTAGAGTGGAACGTGTTCAATCCTCATCAATGTTTATTACAACAATTTGGCGCCTACAGCAAGAAAGGAATCTTAATGCAAGTCACAATACGGAAAATTTTCAACATTTCGACTCTCTTATGGAAATATGAAAATTGCGTTGTTCAAACAAGTTAAATAGCTTCCTTTAGGAGATAAATCCATTCTAACGTGCCACATCAACCAGCGAAACGCTGCCGGCCAAACCTAAATCGATTCCGAATCCGCAGGTTCGAAATGTTATGAATGAAAATTCCAGGCGGGATAACCATAAAGTGAAGAAGTTGCCAAAATTATTGACGGATCCTTGTAGTAGAGCGATCAATACAATGAGAACGCAACGACCAATAGCGTATCAGCTTGTTGAATATGCTACCAATGGGAAAGGACTGTCGCAATTTTGGTCAGACAACCCCACTATGAAAAATTTCATTCAGAACGTGTGGGTGATGCCCCCTCCGTTTGTCAGGGGAAGATGTTGTTATAAATAGGGGTAGAAGACGAGGGGATGAGTATTTCGAATTGAATGTTTGGATCACACGTTGAACAGTGAAGTGCTTGATAAGAATTACTTGGTGTATTAACAGTGAATATTTTGATACTAATATGGTAAGTTCATAAATTATTTTAATACTCAATTATCATTCAATTAATAGTTGATTCATATCTATAATTAATTAATTAATTTTTCTGTTTTTTTTGCCCTGAAGGCATTAAAAAATATATTAAAATATTAAAAATATGCATATAGACTCTAATATATATATATATATATATATATATATATATATATATATATATTAATTTACCAAAATTGTTCCACCTTTAAAAAATTTAGAGCAAATTAACTATTATTAGATGGTGAAAATAGTTTTAATGATTTATTTACAAAGATGTTTAATTTGATAATGTCAAATTCTAAAAGAACTTTATTTTAAAATAAAAGTCGCATTCAAAGCCTCCCTTTAATATATATATATATATATATATATATATATATATATATATATATATATATACATATATATGTATAAATCAACGCGACGCTAAGTTCTTGAAATTACCTGCAAAATAAAAGCACTCGAGCAGACCCTGTCAAAGCGTAAATAGCAGGTTCTGTTCTTGACCTCTGACCTTTTGTGAAATCCTGGAAGATATCCCGGCTGGAGCTGGGGTTTGATGATGTACAAAAACAACAGTGAGGTTTGAGAGTTTACGCACTCTAAAATATCAAATTTATGATAATACTTTTCAATTGATTTAAATAACTTTTATAACAAATTGTATTTATTAGGGAAGTTATAAAGCTAGTAATGTAGTATGTAACATTACTATCTGTAATTATTTACGAGTTTCGCAAAATTTATCGTTAAAAATATAACCGGTAAAAGAAATCAGCGACGAAAGATATATGTCGCATATGTTTGCAAAAATTGGTTAAGCTTGTTCAATTTATTGGAAATAGAGATTTTTCCTAAGAAATCGGGCACACGTCATCATTTTTTTTGGCTCTTTAATGATTATAAATTCTTACAAATTTGAGATTAATTAAAAAAAATTAAAAATGATTTTCTGAAATTTCCATAATTCTCAACAACCACCTAATATTCCCCACTAATTATTTAATTACAGAATGCAATGGTGTATTTATCCCGATATTCTTAGATTCAATTTGGTGTGGATTACAGAACGTCATTAGTTAATAAATAACAATTACTGCTTTCGTCAAACATGTGTCAAGCCACATTTGTGTTGCATTATGTTGCATAATTATGCAATTACACACATTTTATTATGAAATTGTTGGTCATTTCGCTGCAACTAGAAGAAGCTTAATCACCTGACATTTTTTAATTTGCTTATAAATTGACATTCTAACACCACGTAACACATTTTAATCGTTTTCAAACTGCCATTTCAATATGGACTATTAGAATTTTACACTGTCTAAATATATTTGCTTATGTATGCAATCTCTTGTTCTAACTATAACTGAACTATAGCTTAGTTTTGTATACACTTAGTTTTGACATATCCCCTCAAAAAGTAGTCCAATGGCGTCAAATCAGGAGATCGTGCTGGTCATTCTATCGATCCGGACCTCTCAATCCACCGATTTGGAGAAATTTGGTTCAAGTACTGCCGGACATTGATTTCGTAATGCGGCAGTGCTCCATCTTGCTGAAACCATATTGTATTGGCAGGAATTTGTGGGTTTACTGAATCAGGATATAAGTTTGTCAAAGTTGGCACGACATTATTTTGGAGCAGTTCTAGGTATTTATCTCCATTCAAGTTGCTATCAATGAAAAAGGGACCCATGATATGATTTGCTACAATTCCTACCCAAACATCAACTTTTTCAGGATATTGTGTATGTTTCGCTGTCATCCAGTGAGGATTCTCATTATACCAATAGCGGCAATTTTTACGATTACCATGACCGTGAAGTGTAAATGTGCTCTCATCAGAAAACAAAACATCTTCTAATTGGATCACATTGTTATCTAACCTTACCAGAAATACGTTTTCGTATCGAAATCGTCTTCCATGAGCTCCTGAGTCGCCATCATTTTCTAAGGATGCATTTTACTTTCCTTTAATACTCGAAAAATTGATGTGTGGCTAACGTTGAACACTGGGGTTGCTTTTCGACCAGATTTATTTCAAACATAATAGCCAATTTCGTATTATCTCTTAGAGATAAAAAAGTAGATTTTTTATCTGTCTTACATGACCAAGCTCGCGAAACTGCTTTTCTATTTTGCTAATTGTTCCTTGGGATACAGGCGGCAAATTTGGAAAATTTTCGTGAAATAAGCCAGAAACTTCCATTTGTGCCCGTGTGTTATCTCCATAAGCAATCATTTTTAGAATAGTAATTTTGTGCATTTCTGTTAAATGGACCATTTTTCTGATATTATTACGTATAGTTAATGAAATTCAAACGACACTGACAGAGATCACCACTGTCATGCAGACAGACAAGAGGCTAAGGCTATTTTTTTGTTTTGACAAATCAGTAAAAAGGAACGCAGGAATGTTTTTTGCTTGTGAAATAAAATAATTTTCTTTTTTTTTTAATGATAATTTTTGTAATAAATTGAAAACACTTAATATTTCCGAAACAGTTAGGTGTAGCATATTGTATATGAATTATGTCTAGAATTTTCTGAAGAATACTAAAAACAAGGGCTTGCATTTAAAATAAGAAAGTTGTTATTGGCCACTGTCACATGACACATCCTATATTATGTTTTTCGTTGTTGAAAAATTGCGCAGTTAAAAATACAAATCAACTTGTCCAAGCGTTTTACCCAACACGCATGTTCGTTATCGAATTTATTCCATTTGGCTGTTCCACACTGTATAATTCCTTCCTAAAGTATCTGTTCAAAAATATTTTACATCTATAAATATCTTTTAGCAAAGCATTTCCCTTGGTACATTACAAAATCTACGAGATGTTTATGAAGCGTATTCTTGTTTTTTACCTCACACCGGAAATAAGTGGTTGGTTAATTGGTCGGTGTTTGTTGCCGTATTTGATCATATCCTGCGCGACATATTTGTAGTTGTTGTAGGTACTACAGTTATTCGATCAGGTTTTGTAAATTACTACCTTTGGAGATGAAGTAAAGGAAGGTTTGATCAAATATTTACATACCAACTTAGCTTAGTGGAACCGTACACCTCTCAGACATATGTTTGGATTAGTTCATGGACTGTACGATTCAAAAATGGTACACTATAACAGTTTGGTACAAATTTAATGTTAACTTTATACGAAACAATGTCATGAAAAACTATGCCCAATGCTGACTTAACTAGCAATCTTATGAACCTCTGTTTCACGTCACAGATGTGTTCAGATCAAAACCCAAATATTGAGAAGCCTTCATATATGCCTCATTATTATATCATTGGAAAGGGTTCAACAATTTTTCATTATTTTTATTATATTTTCAACAATAATCAGTGATATTATGTGTTAAAGATCTTTTAAATCGCTTTTCCATCATTAACCGAAATACAAAAATACAAGTATAATTTTTAATAAATTTGATTTAACTAAGACACATTCTTTTCAAGGTCTTGAGAAAACAATTTAGGGGTTACTGATTTGAAGACCTAGCTTGCTTCTTTTCATGAAGGTTTCTGGAGAGCTCTCGATATTTGATAAAATTCGATGTTCAAACAAACATTTAACAGTTTCCGCAATTCATTTTCTGTTCACATAACCAATCGTTTAGCGCTCACCTTTAATAGTCTTCAGTATTCTATGAGCCAAGCATCAAAAGTGATTTTTCAAGTTTAAAAATTTAATTTCCAGTTTTTTGTTTCTTTAACACACTCTTATATATAGTTGAGGCAGAACGGTGCCTGATCGGCGAAGGTTAATTTTCAACCAAGATTTCGATCAATATCCAACTTCCAACTGCTCCAGAACCCAGATTCCGAAAGTTCGAAGCACACGATTATAAGGAGTTTTGAGCATAAAAAAAGCCGTGAAGTTGATAAAGATGTTAAGGACTCGAACACACAGCGATGTTTCTTCTGAAAGCTGAGCCTGTTTATTTTTTTTACAAGAATGGAAACCTAGTGATCCGTTTGTTGTCCATAAATTCTCAATTCTTTGCATAATTCTAACTTGACATAATTTGGAAAGAGCTCTTATAATGGCTTCAGAATAAACCGTAATGTACTTTATCCATCAGATCTTAGCAGAAACTAATTTCAGTTATCTCCTTCCAGTTTTGAACTGATCTGAGCAACCTCAAACTGCTACAAAAACATCAATTCTTCCAAATGTCGTGTACTGATTGTCGTATATTTTATCATAGGATGAAATTCTAAATTGTATGTTTTAGAAAAAATGTTGTCAAAATCGGTTTTTCCCTTAAAAGTGTTTTAAGACCTCCATATATTACTAATCATACAAAAATATTTCTATTATTTCCCATAGATGTATTTTTATAGAACTGATCTCAGTTCAATAACTGTTACAGAATTATTTACTGTAATTATCAGAGACGCTGTTTTTAATTTTATTACCTTCACTACTTATATCGCTAAGCCAAACTTATTGTAACTTTCAAACTTGTTCACTCCAATATCGTCTGTATTCTATCACCAATGTAATTCTTATCTATCGGCATTGTCCCAAGAATGTTACGTTATTTTTGGTTCTGCAAGCTTCTTAAATAATTCTGTCAAGGCTATTATTGCAGTCACGCGGCTTGTTGAAGCATAAGTTTGCAATTGCATTTGTTTTAACATGTTCCGACCGACACCACACACTAGAGATGGGCAAAACTGATAAATTTAAATAACAGTTGCTATTGTTATTGCTATTTGCAAATAACAACTGAAAATAACAGATAACAGTTATATTGTTTACGCTAAAAATTGCTGTCGCCATCTCTTGGTAAGAAACTAAAATATGCAAAATTCATCTCGGTTGGCTACTAATATGATAGAGATCTTCGCATTTAGTACGATATAGAATATATTTGTAAGACTTATTATTCCTGCAATTTTGTATGTTTAAGAATAATATTAAACTGCAAATTCAGAACCAAAAATTAAAATACACCAAACAATCTTCTGACGTTTTATTTTTTATGCTTGGTAGTGCTGTTATGAAAATATTATATATTTAATCCTGGCGTAATTCTCAATTATATTAATGAATATATCTAACTATCCAAATTGAAGGAATTATGGGAAGAGATTGTTTGGCACTGTTGCTAAGCCTTTGTCTTGCAATAGGCTTTTCTCAAAAACTGGAAAATTCACGTCATAGAAGGTGATTATCTACTGTAAAGGAACAAAGAAATATATCTCACTGACCCCAATCCCATACCTAAATTATAACATACTCTCACATTCTACGGAATCTGTTTTACAGAACAGGAATATATATACAGCCTTGATAACAAACAATAATTTACCTAGACATATAAAAAACAAAAAAGATAAGAGTGACAAATTCTAACTCGTGTGTCACCAGGTTGAACTGTGGGAGTTGCCCCAACTTCTATATTGGTCACACTGGAAGAGCGTTCAATTCAAGATGGCGTGAACACTCTAATGCTTTTGAAAATGAGAGCTCAATAAATTACATTTTCTGAACACTCAGAAAACCATATACCTCAAAATATATCCCAAAATTTAGATTTACAAAACAAAAGTAAAAAATTATACCTTCATGAATCCCTGGAAACGAACAAAAACAAAATTCTCCGAATCCTTGAATGTTCAAACTGATACCAATTCATCTCCCTTACTTAATCTGAACCACAGATCATACATCTGAACAACCAGTTTTAAATAATATTATATTATTCACATCTGTTGTCAACAATGTTTTATAAATGTATAGTTTACCTGAGCTACACCACACCCACTTCCTCAGAAATCCCCAGAATTAAGACGACACCTTTAATTATTTTATTACAATATCTCTACTTTCTTTCTAAGAAATATAAATTTGGCATTCCTTGTATTTCCAATTTCTAATGAAGCCAGACTTGGCAAAACATATCAAATTAAAAATAAATAAAAAAGTGAAAATTTAACCAGGTGTTTGTTGTTTTTAAGTAATTTTAACAATGAAATTTCATCAAGTGGAGACTGAAACAATCAACAAAGAAATGATGATTTTAAAACATTTGTAATTACCTACTTACTTCTTACTTAGCACTATTTTTTGATTAAAGATTGGTACATCATTCTCATACCGTGGTCAATATAAAGAATAGTCGTATTTGTGGCTTATGTTAATATTCGTGAATTAATGTACAGAACTAATTCACTATATGTTAATATTCTAGAAACAATTTAAATATATATTTTTTAAGAACATAAACCATTATAATAATAATAAAATATAAACCCTTAATATAATTTCTAATACATATAATATATTTAAAATTCGCTCATTTATAATTACATTGTCAAGATTTCAGCAATGACAACGATGAACGAAAGTATATCTGAACGCTATTATTACGTTTGCAAGATCAGACAAACTCCTGTTAAATTTTTCAATAATGTTTTTCTGCTTGGCCGTTCAGAGCGTTCAGTACGAATCAGTTAACAGCTTTTGGTATTCAGCCTACGTTTTATTTTCAACAACTGCGAACGGCGAACAGAAACGTTGTGTATGAAAACTGCTGTGTGCGTTATCGGTCGAAACAGAACAACTGTTTTTTCAGTCGTTTAGTTTTCGGTCGATCTGTTATTGCTATTCGAAATGGCAGTTGACGTTAGAACTGTTTACGTTATTGTTTGATTAGCGCTAAGCTGTAATAAACTTATATCTGTTATCTGTTATTTTTAGTCGGCAATAACAGTTGCTATTGTTATCGAGTAAATAATAGTTGTTTAATAGCACCTATGTTAATAACGCCACATCACTACCACACACTATCCTGACCTTGAAATTACCCATACCCATATAACGCAGTTCTCTGTGTAAGAAACAGGGGCAAGGTAATAAATACATTAAGAGTTTCTTCTTTTATAAAAAATCAGCAAATTATAGTAAATAAATAAATAAAATATGCTATTAATTTTCGTTCTAATAAACATTATAATTCGCTCTTTGCGATATATTGAATTAGAGACATGAACTAGCGTAAAAGTCAGAAAAAACACCACAAAATAGGGCAACGTTCCTTGCATTAAATTTGTATAGATTGATTAGAAACTTACACATTGAAAATTTGAATTTTGATCAAAAACTTAAGAAACCAATTAAATGTCTCCCAATTAATTCTTACAAGGGTAATTATTGTAGCGTTAGTCGTAGATCTAAATATGAGCCTAGAAATAGGTATTTTCGTAAAGCAAAGTCATAAATACAGACATTTGTTTGACATATAGTATTTGTTTCAGACGGCAACAGAAATCTTACTGCTGCTACAAGTTATACTGTTCCAGACCATCCAAAATTCTTTGAGCTACCCTAGCCCAGCATACGGGACAAAAAGGTACGGAAGATCCACACAAAGAATGCCTTCCTATGATCCTTATCCAATTGTAGCCTCCCAAAGATTCCCTGTAAGTTATTACAAACTCTATCCTTACAGCCAGAACTATCCAGAAGAGTACTACTACCCACAAGAGTCATATCCTCTGTTCTATCCCCCCAGGACATCGAACTATGAAGTTTATCAAGCAGTGATGCCTTATTACTATCAAGATACGCTTTCCAGGCCAGGATATGGTTATTATGGATACCAAGATCCTGCAAATGCTCCGTACGATTGGCAAGAAGAAATGATCCAGGAAGCTGAGAGGGAAGAACGTGAAGAAGCCCAACCAATAGGTCATGAATCGTTTTACGAGAATGATGATAGCAACGCAGTTGATTCAAATATAGCAGACACCAACGCTGCCTTCTTGCAAAACTTAATTCTAACTCAGATGTATCAAGATTCATTGGAAAACGAAAAACAAAGTTATCAAAACCCAAATACTAACGGCGAATATGATGACAGTTATGGTAAATTTGAAGCTATAAATGATAATAATGACAACAGAGCTGAAGATGAAGATGTTAGAGAATTAAAAAAGCTTCAGAAGGGTGCCAAAAATGGTCAATTAAGAAAACAAAATAAAAACAGAGACGACATCCACTGGAGTCAAACGCAGGGAGGTAATAATAAACTAAGAAAAAACCGAAAACCAAAAGAAGAAGTCAAAAGAAGTGATCTTAGTAACTCCGTTGATCTACCAGAATCTTCTAAAGGTGCTATGATCTATACTGACCGAAAACCGGTTGTTAAAGTGGAAACAACTGGATCTCCTTCCACTACCGAGGATCCCAGAAGTCAATTCAGAGGACAGAAAGAAGAGTTCCAGATGAGGCCTGCCACTCCAGTGAGGCATCCCTTCTCAGGTCCTATTTTGGCGATGATGAGCAAATCTGGAAACGAAAGGAAGAGGGCACCATCTGTCTATGACACGCTGAAGCATATGCTCGATATTGAGAAAAGTCTGGAAAACGTAAGTACATTGTTTATTTCTACCTTTTTTACTGGGTACTTTAATAATTGTATTAAGCTTTACTGATCTAAGACATCAAAAGATACTTTAAACTTTCATTTGTATTGAATTTTATGACATTCAAACATAATGGAAATTGTAAATACGGAATCAGGTGAGTAAGATGGCTAAACTACGTTGTTAAATACGCAACAAATTCAAACTAATGGGTAGACCAAGAACGGTTTTGGTAGGAATTAAACTTATGGGGTGATTTGTCCATTACTCTAAAAGAAATAAAATTTATTATTGAATATCCGGATTTGAGCAACAAACATGTGCTGATATTCTATGAATATGCAAGCAGTGACGTTTAGTTGTGCTCCATTTTCGGTTGTTAGATGATTACGAGAATTACGGACAATTATTTAATTTTTTGTTTTTTTTTAATGTTTTTTACTATTACTGGTCATTGATAAGATAATTGATAATTCGCTATTAAACTCAGTCACTAATTTAACATGCATTCTAGCTGTCTTCATCGCCTAATTATTAAATTGTTTATTGATTTGTGATTGAGAGATTGAGACTAGAATAGGTAGGATTTTTTTGCTTTATTGAAGTGAAAAATTGTAGTTATAGAATCAACTTTTATGTAAAACAGCATGGAGGTTTTGTTAATATTTCAGGTTTTATATCATCCTTTAGTTCTTTCTGAATTTGTTCAACTGTCTTTAGGAATTCGTTTCACTTATACATGTTGGTTGTGCAAGAAACATTCTCAATAACTGATGGGATGTTTTTTTGTATACCTGTCGAATCACTGAAGTTCAATAACAAAAATACTTCGGTACTCTCAGGAATGTCTTCTGTTTTATTACAATTTTTTTAGCAACAAGCAAGAAGCAATATATTTATAAACAAACTCTTGAATGAGATTCAGTTAAGGTTAAATTAAAAAATATATATTTCAAAAGTTTAAAGTTAGATGCTTTCGATGATATTTATACTTTTGTGGAAGTTTTATTTGTATTTTCTTTTAGTACAACATTGGTCAGCTGTTTCATTGGAAACTCAGTTATATGCGACTATTTTCTTGAGCAGACCTTGGGAATGGTAAATGGTACAGTACAGTTAAATATGTCAATCAGAAATTTGACCGGTTCCCGTGTTGCCAATCGTGTTAAAAAAAATCCACTCCCTAACTTTATTTGGCTGCACTTATAACAATTTTTATGGACTTTTAAGAATGAGAACATTCATTTAAAGGGAGGAAGGTCAATAGAAATCTCACACCAACATTTTTATTTATTATTACAGATAGAATTTCCAACCATTCCGTAATATTAAATATTGTATATTCAGTTTAGAAATATGAAGCAAAATACTTTAACAAATGAAGTAAATTTAATTAGTTAAAGCTTTAAAACTTATACTCACAGTCTCACGTGAGGGAATGGGGTGGGGGTCTTACCACATATTACAAAATTTTATTAAAGGGTAATGAGGGGTCCAATTTTCCAGAGTTCGATGCTTCTATATCTTAATGTAACTTTACCATAAGGAAAAGAATCGTCGCAAGACAATTGTTTTTGAAAAAAAAAGATTTCAAGGAATTGACACTATGTGAAATATTTCGTCATTGCGTGCTTAATTCATGTGTACTTTTGAATTAGAAAATTCTTGTATGAAATCTATCAATTTTTAGAGAGTTATGCCATGAAGGGCTTATGTAAGCATTTAAATGGTTAATTACTAACACTTTAAACACGGAATAGAATCCTCGGTATATATGGTGGAACATCTTCAACATATCGTCTAAACATGCCTCTTTTCACTTTTAGAAATTGTTTTTTTTTGCTGTTTTGTTGAACAAACTTTTTGTCAGTCATCAACTGTTAGTAGATTTAGCAGATGTACTGTTCATTATTATCTTCTGATGAAGCTAAGAGTAAAGAGTAAATTTTCATTGAATATAAAAGTTATAAAAAAACTAAACTCCCAACTCCTAAAAAATAATTAATATTATATATATTATTACATATTATATAATTTGTCAAAGGGGGGTCAAATCCGAGATCAGATTTGCGGATTCAATATGAGAGACATATTTTTTGAAAATAAACCAATTTGCTCCAAATTTGTTATATGGTTGGTTTTGGGGTCGCCGATTGCGATTCTGCAGTGAAGTTCTCAAATTTCCCAAAACCATTATAGCGGATCCAATATGGCAGTAGTATGTTTGAAAAATCAACGGATTTGCCCCAAAATTGTTATACGAAGTTTTTGGGGTCACTGATTGGAAATCTCATTAAAAACAAGATATTGGCCTAAGTAAGGCGAAAAAGCCGAACCCAGTCCACTAAATTATGCAGACCATTGTTGCAAAATGTAGTTGTGTTTATTGTGTATTTTTGCGGCATTTATTTTCCACGTTACAATCTAATAAACTTTTTTTATGAGTATTTTCATTAATTTTTTTTTTAAAACGGCATGAGTGTTTTGAATAATTTAAATTGTACATCAAACCTGTCATTTTTCAGAAAATGAAAGAAACGTGATTATAATTTGGATAATATAAACTATATTCTATTATGGTGACCCTATAGATTTTTCTGTAACAGTTTTTTAGAAACATTTTCTTCACATAGTTAAATTTATTATCAATATGTATCAAAATGAGTTTGTTATTTCATAGTGTTTTATAAAGTAAGTCAGGTATATCCGAAATTATTAGAACAAATTTTTCTTTATACAGTTACTGCAAATCGTTTCAATTTTGATTTTCTGTCTGAAAGTTTCTTTTCTTCACATTTCTTCAAGCGTATAATTTGTGGAATCGTTGGATTCCTTACCCAAATAATTTCGTTCCACCGGAATAAATATTTTACGAGAAAGAATGTGGTGAAACGGAAGAAATTTAATATCAAGATAGCAGAGCAAGCCTTTTACGTAAGCTGAATATTATAAAACAATTGAAGACGTTATGAAATTCTTCAAAGTGTTTTAAAGTAGAAAACTATTATGTTTTCCTTTGGTAAACTAAAAATAAGTTATTCAGTAATAATACTATCCAGTACAATATAGTTTTGCCTTCCAAATTTATTATTCATGCTATTCAGCAAAATATATAGTTGCGAGATTTATAATGTGAAATTGTTTATATACTACTCGTATATTGGTGTCATTGATTTGTTGTTAGTGACACTGATTTATTTACGCATGTGTAACTGAAAACATTTTTATCTGAATTTAATTTTTAATATATGGTTTGACCAGCTACCATTCCTAGTTATTTATACACCAATAAGGCTAACGGTGGTTGGATTATTTGTATCCTGGTCAAGCATAATACATTTATGTTTATTGAGAAATTAGCTTCATTCTCAATGTCATTTTTAACTATCACTTAAGTTATATTGAATAATTTGGGCATTTTATGGTTGATATGAACATAATTTCAAGTGGTCTGCATGGAACTTGTTATAACACTGAAAATTGCAACTTCCTTGACTATTATAGAAGAAAAAGTAAAAGACTAGAATGTATGCATTGTGGCACACGACTTACCATTAGCTTCTCTAATGAAAGAGAAGTTCCAACGCTTTAGAAACGCTATAGAGAAAGATCAAATACTTTTGTACAATTCAGGTATCTCGGGATTCCTTCATATTCAGAGTTTATGATCACTACTGACTCAATAGTGCAATTTACTCGTAGTTGACTTTGTTTCTGCCTTGGAATAATTTGCTCCCGATACCAAATTTTTGACTACTGATTCCATTTTGCAAACAGCAGGGCTTAAAACTAATTACTGCTAGTAAAAGTGTAATGTGGCAGTTTTTGAGAAACTTCTGTGCAACGAAACCATCTTGTATAAACAGAAAAGCTGTAGAAGCCGTACATATTCAAAACCTCTTCAAAATTAACACAACATAATTTCAAATGTCAACTTATCTTTCTATTTATCCTGATAACCTAGACTTAACATCGGAAGAACATGGTGGCTCAATCAGATCTTTCGTAGCATTTATATACGAAAACGAGCCACCTAATATACCTTTTTTCAATTTTTTTTAAATCCATTTAATTCTACCTATCCTATATATGGAACACCCTGTGAAATTACACTTGATATATCAGTTACAGTTTGTTTTAATTGAAACATGTTACATTGGCATATTCCAAATTTGGAATAAATGCTAAGCTGATGCAAGTATCTAAAATTTGGTGCATGCGGTGAAACCAATTGACTAATTATGATTACCGAACATTGTAGTAGATTTTTCCCTATATCTACCGTTTATAATAATAACTAGAACATTCGATGTTTCTAGATTTTTCTTATCTGTGGCGACTATGGCTAAGGAACCCCTTCAGGTTTTTAACTTGGGTTTGTTGATAATATTCTTGTTAAAAATTATTAACTAAGTCCGTTCACTTTCCTACTGCAGCAGTGTTTTTCTCGAGAACTACCTGGGTCAGGTGTCACTCAAAATTAGGGTGTTAGCTACACATGTCCTAGACTCTGGTGTCTAAAGTTATTTTGTCTCTTCAATGTACCCACTTACACACGCCAGGTTGGATTTTGTGCCAATACAGGAAAGGCTTTGCTTTTGTTAACAGACTCCTCAAAGTGTTTCCGGTTTTATTATAACTATCGTTGATTCGTTGTCGTGCTTTGCTTGTTTGTGGAAATCTAAGATAGTCATGAAATTATATATTTTTATATTAAAAATATTCTGCAGGTATAATTGACTCTGTTGAGTTATAAGAATCAAGTTGTAATTTTCACGATATAATTGGAGTTGTAGAACAGATATAGTATCGCAGCATTTCTACAAGCTTTTCTATAGATCCTCGTTCAAGTCCTTCGGCACGCCCCTAGAAATTGTAAAAATCTCTTCTCTTCCATTGTTAATTTTATGGATGAGTTAGGTAGTCCAGGCATCTGTGTAGTTCTCCTTCGCTCTGTTGCCAAATAATGAAAATGTCTCCATCAGACTTCAATCAGAGCTTGAGTTTTTTTTTGCCGTAGCTCTTCTGATGACTAGGGTGGGATATTTATGTAGGTCTGCGTTAGTGGGTTTTCAGTATACTTTGTGCCCAAGGGTGCTGTCGTTATTATTCGAAAGTACAATATTTGGAAAAGGCAGCTGTCCATCTCTTTTTTTCTCCATGATAAATTGAACCCGTACATCAATGCCGCTCAAATGGTGTGGGAATTCCATTAGTGAATATTTACAAACCAAAAAGGGTTATGAACCTAACGCAACCAAAATGACGGTGTGCAGAAAACGTTGTTCAAGGCTTTGGATTCAAAAATCTCCATCTAAAAAATGACCGGACTTAGTGCACTTCCCATGATTACAGCATCAACTTACTCATAGAATACTGGATTCAAGTAAGTAAGTAGTATTTAGAACATTTCGAAAAAGTTCAGATATTTTGTAGGTGTAAAGAGCATGATGTATAAAGAAACTACGTCTAGTACTTTGCCAGATGGTAACTTGACAAATTTACTTTTCTAACAAAATAGACTCTGTTGTATGAGTTGGTCATTACAACGTGAGGTTTGTAGTATGTTGAACAGCCGATGGCACTAACGATAATCTTGGTAGGGTGGCCTCAGATTTCTTTTCTTTGCTGTGATCCTCAATAAGCATCGATTGCACCTTGATCAGCTCATTAGTTGTTTTAAAAATTTGATCCTTCTATCTATCATTACTGAATAATTTCGAGAAATACTCCTTCTATCAACTTGCTGTGACAGAGGAGAATTAATTTGTAAACGTACGTCATACAGCTAGTCGCTTATTACTAGTTCCATTTTGACAATAATAAATATTTTTTATTATTACTACCAAGTTTTCATATACAATAACCGCAACAAATTTTCTCTATTACGTCATAGAGGAAATTGCTCTGAGAAAGCGTTAACGTTAATATTTGAACAGATTCCTAAAAATAGCGGAAACATAAACATTTTGTCACGTTCACCATTCATGTTAAACCTGATTTCCATAATCCTTTCAATGATGATGAAACGTATATTTATATCACGCCGTTATTTACGTCACCGAAAAAACAAGCTGTGATGGATTCCCGCTAGATACGAGTATAAACATGAAATTGTGCTCGTCATTTAGCGATGATATGAATCTTTTACTAGGAAGTGCCTACCCCAATATTCCCGCGAAATAGTGCCGCATTTCTGGCAGTTGGCCAGGACATCAGCAGGCCTGGGAGCAGAAGGGGCGCGGAAGGCGGCGGCGGAGGGGGGGTCGCAAAACCCCCTTTACATGTAAGCGTGCTGCTAAGTTTAGCGCAGTGCGGACCCATGAATGGGGTACGGTGGGATGAGAAAATCGAAACGGCATTTGTTGAATGAAACTTCGCAGTCACTTCCACCATCCAAGGGATGGGTCTTGGAGCGCTATTAAATTCAGAGGGTAATTATTCTGTGAATGGGAGGATTTGGGGCTTTATTAAATGCCTTTACCGGACCTGAAAGGAGTATGATTTTTACGGCGGTATCATGCATCTAAATTAGTGTCAGTCTTTTATATCTTATGCAGAAATATCTGTTAAATTTCAGAAGATTTTCTTAAAAGACATACATAAAATATAACAAAAATTTACATTAAAGAAAATTTAGTGCAATGTAAGAACTGGGAATAGAATAGACAGATTTAGCGCTTCCGAAAAAGTTCGTATCCCGAGATATATCACAATAGTTTTTGTGGAAATACTGAATTGTCTTCAACTGAAATTAGCTAATTGTAAGTCCCAAATTAAACGATAAAACTAATTAAGCTCTATACTTTTTGAATAACTGAAACATGTGTTGTGATTCACCCACTGTTCTCATAATTTACAGAAATGTTTCTAGGCTTACTTTATTGAGAATTAAAGAGTATTGAGACTAATTTTATTTGTAATCATTAGATGTAAAGGTTAGATGGTGTCAGATAAATAAACTGTTTTCTGAATGTTATTTGTGGCATCTTCTAGTTTATTTTAGATTTTCTTGGGAATAATACCACATCAGAGTTCAAACTTGTGTATATTTTAAAACCAAACGTTTCAAAATCCTGTCGGATTTCGTTTTCAATGGATATAAATTTATAAAGTAAAATTGAAATATATGACAATTATTTTGACAAATATGTTTACGTAAACATATTTGTCAAAATAATTGTCATATATTTCAATTTTACTTTATAAATTTATATCCATTGAAAACGAAATCCGACAGGATTTTGAAACGTTTGGTTTTAAAATATACACAAGTTTGAACTCTGATGTGGTATTATTCCCAAGAAAATCTAAAATAAATAAACTATTTCGTATATTAATTGTATTGCAACTTTGTAATAAAGTATTAATTATTATTAATTACCATACACATATAAAACGTGACAATCGACAATTTCGTTTGTTTTCTGTAACAGTTACGAACCATCATCATGGCAGTAATACAAGGTACACCAAACATGTCGACTCACTTAACTTACGGAACTCGGTCCCAAGTGGGTACACTAGCCCACATCATGAAAGCGGTCAGCTTCCAGGATTTTTGGGGATGCAACATCATATCTAGCGCCAAATAACTGCCGAACACTATCTAACCTAGCTGGAACTGTAGAGTTACAACAAGATACAGAAGAATCAAATGGGATGTCATTGGCATAAGTGAATTAAAGAGGGAAAGTGAAGTACTAATAACATTTCGATGCAATTTCCTATACTACTACGAAACACCAACTGGAAAAATACAATATTAGGTAATGTCGGTGAGTCACTTCGAATTTTGCGAATGCAATGTAAGATAATGGAGATTAGTAAAGTTCGTGCACTAACAAAAATCAAACTTCAGTTGGAGAAACAACATCAGCACCATCAAAGATGTAAGCTAAATAATTTCAGCCATAGTCTTATGTATCATACTAAACTGGAAATATTCCCACTTATCATTAATACGCGGACCAACATTATTGGCCATTACAATCTGAAAGAAAATTCCAAATAATTTCGGTCACGTCTAGAAGAAAAGCTACAAGAACAGGATGGTTCGCAACTAATGAATATAATTGTGACTTATGCAGAACATAACAATGAAACCACTACTACAAACTAAGCCCAAAACGAAGACCTCGTTACAGAAATGAAGGGAATGGAAAAGATCAACAGACATCCAACATGTAGAATATACCAAACTGTGTAAGAGCATAGCGAAGAAGATTACAGATAATTCCAAAATGAATACGACAATTTACTATTGAAAAAGAAAAAACGCTATAAGAATGCTAAAAAAGCACTAATAATCAGGAAAAGGTAAGTTACATTAACTGGGAGAGATCAGATACCAGGAATCGGCTTGCACAATTTTTAAAAATCTCATGGTATTATGTACATTGTTGTCAGATTTTTAGTTTTTCTGGAAATACAGTGAACTTTGTTATTTTTTCTTTTTTTAATACTTAAAAGAAACGGAATATTTAAGTGTAAAGACCCCCTTTACCTAAATGTCATTATTTCAGAGGTTTATACGCAAAATTACATTATACTGCCAAGTTAAAATAATACATCAGGTAGCTATGATTGAATAAATTCGTTTAGTTGGAATAACTTTTAATAATTCATATTCTAACAAAAATCACATATCTATTTTCAGTATATTAGTAACAAAATTTTACGAAACTGATAACCTGCAACAACTAAAGACATTGTTCGTGTGAACGTCGTTATCGTGGGGCTGTCGTATACTTTACATTAAAGACTGGTGGTAAAACACGTAGGAAACAATTAGCAACAAAGGCAGCACGTAAAAGTGCGCCCGCTACAGGCGGTGTAAAAAAACACATCGCTATAGACCTGGCACAGTAGGTCTTCCTGAAATTCGTCGCTACCAAAAAACTACCGAATTGTTGATCAGAAATCTTCCATGCCAACGTCTTTTTAAGGAAATCACAGGATTTCAACACCGATTTAAGATTTCAGAGCTCAGCACAATGGCTTTGCAAGAAGCTAGCGAAACTTATCTGCCCAAGGACATAAAGTTGGCAAGATGTATACGTGGTGAACCACATTGAAGTGGTAAACAAATAGTGAACTTCAGAAAACATAAAGTAAACGCGGCTATTGCAGCAGGTGTGCAAAATGTTCTCCATTCACTTCAATACAACAAGCCATGACATCTTTGAAACTTTGCAACACATTTTGCAATATGCCTGGCTACTCAATTGATCGCATCTCTACGGTAATCGTATATTTTAATTCCTCAATATGGCCGCTTTTGTTTTATGAATGGAGTGTTTTAACTGACCCCATTGGAAATAGTCTAAATGATTCTTATCGTGTAAGCGAGTGAGATATTTGATAAAACCAACCTTCTAATCCATTTTCTGGGAATCACATTTTTCATATATTGCCGCAGCTCAGGCAGAAAGTGAGGTGGAGCTCCATCATGTTTTAGCTAAATATTGTTGTTTGGGGTATTTTTATTGTCTGAAAGATTCAAATAATGACATTTCTAAATGAATGGGAATTGAAAATTCTTATATATGGAAATCACTGAACTAACTCTAGTGAAATACTGTTTCAATAATTTAAATGTGCCATTTCAGTTGCCTTCAATAAAAAGGGGTCGAGTTTCTTTTGAGGATTTGAAAAGTCAACAATAAAATCCGGGTGACCCATTTAAAAAAACAAATTTCATATTATTTTCAGAAAAACGGAAGACCTGACAACAATGGAAATACTACCATAAGATCAGCCCTACTACAAAACCCTCACTCACCAAACTTTATAAAATCGTTCAAGCTGTTTTGAGGTTTGCGTTCCCAACTTAAAACTCACCCCGTGGATATTGTATTCTTAAAATTCAGATCCCCAAAAACAAGTTATCCACACCCACGGTTGCAAAAGTTAAATAAAATAATTATTTCTATATTAAACTTCGAAAAGGTCTCGTTTCGAGTGTTTAATGGAAGTAATTTTTCATTTATAGCTTAATCCAAAAAAAATCTATTCAGATTTTCATTCATGAAGCGAAACGGTTTCATTATCATACATTTTCTTCATTGTCCTCAGAGCCACCTGATTTTATCGTCGCTTCTAGTGAGTTCGAGATATTATTAATGAAAAACATCTGTTCCCTACGTCATAATTTTTCAACCCGCATCATCTCACTACTCAAAATAAATGTTTAGAAGTTCTTCATTCAGTCGATTCGATTCATCCGTTTTGCTTTATTCATAATGGCAAAAGAAAATTGAAGCAGCAATTGTTGAGTAAAAGTTAGTTTCTAGTGGTGGGTGATTTTTGATGCTTTCTCTGCTCAAAATTAATTCGGCCAGTAACTGAAGTTTCTGTTTGGGAACGGCAGCCTTTAGTTAAATATAATCCAGTCTGTTATTAATTAATCAATTAAATGCAGTTAAAAACTTCAGTATTTGGCTTTTGAAATGCCCAAATTACATACACCTTTATTAAAAGACTATTTAGTATTATTTGAATAAGATAGATGACAGTTTTCATGACGCCTGTCATATTTTCAAATTTGTGAATGGTCGAAAGTTTAAATGGCTTTATGTAGCAGATTGTAGGTACTTATAAACTATGAAAATTCAATAGTATATTGTAGCAAATGTTAAGTGGTATGTGAAATTTGAGCGGACGGATATTGGCTTAACCTGTCGCGATAATGACTATCAAACATTCAGGGGAGTTGTAACTATATAAGGAGAGATGTAAAAGGGAAGGCGCTAACAGGTTGTGAGGGGTGAACTCTAGGAGCCCTTTCTGCCACTATTTAGATTCTGCATATTTACTTTCTAAAAGTGTTAACGTAGTTCCTCAATTTCCCCACCATCTTTCACGATCTTTCTCTACCTCCTCTACAATGCTCTCCCCCTCTGTGGGTCTATCCTCAACACTACGGCATCTGCCACCTTTCAACGGCTTCCTGCTGCAACATCCAGCTGGTTCATGATCTTTCTCAGCCATCCCCATTTTCAAAATTATTTATGCTTTTCTGTAATTTAATAATCGGCAGGATAAGCAAAAAACATCCAAAGATTTGGTCGGTACATCGCCATATTATTTTCACTAAACTGGAATTTAACAAGAATTGAACTTATACATTGGAAAATATGGCAGAAGCTCAAAATTACCTTACGATATTTAGTTCTCAACAAACCAAAACAGCTGCATTTCTACAAAATTTTATTAGCTAGTATAACAATTAAATCCTAGAACTATAGATTTTTATTAACCTGTTTGATATTATTAGAGCAGGTTAAAACACTGACATTGTTACAATAAAGTCCATCCCTTACATTTCATTCAATTACTACAACACAACCACATTCGCAGTCATTTCTCATTACTATGTTCATTTTGAATTCTCGCACTATATATCTTGTTGTGCGATCCGGCCAATAAAAATGGGAAATGGAAAAAAAAACAGCAAAATATAGAATACCAATTAATACTAAAAAATACTATCAAAATTAAATTAAAGTCAGATTTACGAAAATGGGCATTATTGTGAAAGTTAAGCTATAACACATAAATCATTTTTATTTAAGACGGACTGGCCTTCTAGGTTTGAAGATTATTCAGTGTCATTCACGGGTTAGATTTAATTATTTCTTGTTGTCAGTAATGGAAATAACATTAGCAAATTTCAGATGATTCAGATATTCTTCATCTATATTAAGTCTGTTGTAGTTCTACCTTAATTTAAGAAAAATAATTTTGTTGCCACTATGAATAGCCTAAGTGAAGTTTGTGAAACATTCTGAGCTGCTTTCATATATTCTAATCTTGGCTCTGACTTCTTTGTATATGTTTTAGTATAACCACATTGACCAATATTGATCTTTTCACCTCACTATCCTAATTTAAAAAACTGACGGTTTGCATAAATTTCAACAAAGAACATAAAAGACAGGCCTCCATACTATGCATCCAAACACTGAATCTAGGACGGGAAGCGTCTTCAACATTTGCATTTATAGACCAACTTGCATCATACGACGCCGTGAGGTGTTTTTCTATGATAAGTGAAACATTGCAGTTACAACATTTATGGAAGCTCTATGTAAGCACCAGCAGGCGCCAAAATGGCGGAACAATAACATCCGCCGACTCAGCTTAGAAATATGTCAACACACAAAATTGTTGTGATAGTGATTCACGTGTTGAAGTTGCAGTACTAAAAATTACGATATAGCTTTGACATTTCAATCATATGAACATGATTTCGGATTTCAGATATGCCTTTCAATCAAGGCTCTATGCTCTATATTAAGTAACAAAGTATCAAAATTTTCCATCGTTTGCAAACATAATTTGTTCGCAAAAAGTGAGGCATCTATCTCGAACTCAAATAAATATTGCAAGTTGCAAGATGTATTGAAAAGATATATAGTCAACATCCGACTGTGGAATATCGTCTCTTATTAATGGCGAAGACACATTGGCGCCAAAAGATTCGCATCCCAGGATCAATACCAACCGAGAGAGACAAGGATAGGAGAATGATCCTCACACCAGGCTGGATAATACGAGAAATTTATGTTTCTATATCGGATAATGGTTTTAGAGGCATCTAGAATATGCTCAGTGCCATTCTCGATTCAATGAATGGTTTATTAAATGATGGAGCCCAGCCCAATAAATATTTTTTGAGTTTTCGGCGCTTTTCTAAAAAAGCTGTTTTATCGCATTAAACGAGAAACGCTCGAAAAAAAATATTTATTGCGATCTCTTAATACCCAGATTTGTTTTTCTTAAATCTTTGCAGGGCGATTACGTTTCTATTTTGTTATTATAATCTTAAAACAACTTCGGACTTTCTTAGAAGCATTTTTCTGGATTTCGTAAAATGTCAAAGCATACTTAGGTATATCCATGTTCTACAAAATTAATATCATTTCGGTTTTATAAAAGTAATTAATTTATCATAGCTAATAAATTTGAAGGGATTATGGCGGCAAAATTAATTATACATGAAATTTTTATATTCTTTTTCAAACGGTCTGCATTTACAAGCCTCACTAGATACTGGCCGTAGTAATATAAACACAGGAGTTCAGGACCACTTGGTTTAAGTAGTGCTCCAGAAATTATGATTAATTAGAGTAAGATTGGGGAACAGTAATCAGAATAAATCAGTATTCTAAGGACTTGCGGCAAAAGTAACTCATCTTAGACATAGCCTATTTAGTTGACTTTAAAAAGATTTAATTCAAATTGCCGAACTCTATAGCATTTGTATTTTTTTTTCATAGTCACTCGAAACACTTCGTGTACCGCCATTACCCCCACCTTGCTGGAAATGGCGGTCACCGATTGGGACATTACTAGTCATTTGAAAACAACAGATCCTAACTTCCAAAATATACCGATTCCCGAAGTGTATTAATTAAACAATACGTTTATTATACTTATTTGAATACAAAACAATTGTAATTCGAATCGAGTACTGAACGGTAAACTATACTGTTTCGGAACTGATGGCATCAAATCTCTACTTTGCACAGCTTCTACGAGGGCTGCCTTTTATATTTCGGGACTGGACAACCCTAGTGTTGCAATCTGACAACTGACAGCTCTATCGTAAAGTTTGACATTTTTGAGGTTATACGTACTCAGAACGTTTTGACATACGAGCGCTATGTGTTGTTTACAGTAACTTAAATGATTCATCTCGGCCAAAAAATGGAATTAAATCGTTCAAAAAAAGGCTCGTGTCGATTGGTCGAAAGAAAAGCTCAAAAAATACAATCGCGGTGCTTCAAAACACGTTAATGACATAGTGGCAGGTGATGAATCGTGGATTTACGCTTATGAGCCCGAAAGTAAACAGCAGTCGACTGTATGGGTGTTTCAAGATGAGCCGAATCCAACAAAAGTTGTTCGCGCACGAAGCACTTCCAAGCAAATGATCGCCTGTTTTTTCGGAAAAACTGGACATATCGCAACCGTACCACTAGAACAACGCAGAACAGTGAATTCTGAGTGGTACACAACTATTTGTTTGCCACTTGTCTTCCAAGAAATGAGGAAAACCAACCGCCGAAGACGGATCACTCTTCACTACGACAATGTGAACTCTCACACATCGGCTCAAACAACTGCAAGTTTGACCACTCAAAACATCCATTTCATGAGTCATCCACCGTATAGTCCTGACTTGTCACCAAATGACTTCTTTTTATTCCCGTACGTCAAAAACCAACTGAGAGGTCAACGTTTTTCGACACCTGAAGAAGCGGTTGCTGCGTTCAGAATGCATGTTTTGGAGATACCTCAATCAGAGTGAAAAAAGTGCTTCGACAATTGGTTCAAACGCATGCAAAAGTGTATAGATCTTCATGGGGAATATTTTGAAAAACAATAAAGTGATTTTCGATGATTAATATTTGTTTTTGTTCTCTAATCCCGAAATATAAAAGACAGCCCTCGTAGAGCTTTTTCTAGATCTTCTTTAGTCTATTGTGCTTTTATTTTAGTCTTCTGTCCGTGACACGGTATCTAATTACAAAATAGGAACTTTCATATATCAATAATATATATATATATATATATATATATATATATATATATATATATATTTCTCAAAGGGCTAATAACGGTCGGTGACTGCCAAATTACACCAACTTTTCTTGGGACGACTACTAATTTTTAATAAGAAAATACGGTTCAACTCTTCTGCGACTATCAAACCCACGGCGTATTACGAAAACTTGCAGCACGCAGCCAATTAGCTTCTATGGTCGTCTAATAGATGGTGGCCCTAGTATATTAAGTTAGATATTCGCGGAAGTTTTAAATTTGGCAATGACGCATTTCCCACTGACTGACATTCCCCCATCTTACCCTAATCTCAAAGCAGTAAGTACGCTAGACTGTTTATTTTCTTCTAAATTTAAATATTTGATGGGAGTAAAGCGATGCTATTTTTCATCTTTAACTGAAAGATGGAAATATTTTTAATTTAATTTTTGAAGCGAACAGGCGAACTGGCTTATTAAATGAGAATTTTCGTCAGGTGACACTCTAAGTAAGATTTTACTTAGAGAGTAAAGGTAAATATTATTCTTTACTGTAAATAGTGATAGTCAATCAGTGTGCAATGAAATGAGAGTAAATTGGTTAATATAGTATTTTTATAACAAAAAATACAGGTTGTTTAATATTTTTGAAAAAATGCAGACATATTAAAATTATTTAAATCAATAAAATATTTTTTTCGTTCTCAATTTAAAACCATCCCACAAATAGCGGACAGAAAAGCAGAGAATATTTGACCAACATGATTTGTACCGTGACGATCTTTCCATATTCTTTAAGGTTGCTCCTCGTACAATTGCCATTCGCCCTTTTACTTTTTTCGCACAGTTCTTGGTAACCGCAAAATTATATCTGTTAATCTCTAGGAACTCTAATAAATTCATTTTGTTGCAATTGTCCTGTAAATGAAAAATTTTTAGATTGCTATTAAAGTTATGATCATCTTCAAATAAATGAATAATTAGATTGTGTGGTGTAACTTCTTTTGAGCTCATTAAGACGGATTGTAAAATTTCTAATGTCCTATCGATATATCATTAATCACAATTGTGGAACTTTATCTTACAACCCCGAATTTACATTTATTGTCTACTTTCATTTGTTGTTCTTTATGTATTTCGAATAATTGTTTGTGATATTAAAACAAACATTTATTTCACGTTTTCCCCAGGAAGGCTACTCATATTTTTTTGAGAGTTGGATAAATTAAATTAATCGACATTTGAAACACGTTTTTTAAATAAGTTGTCAACAAGTTGGTGATCGACACCATTATTTATTGAAATTTATTTTATACGATTTTTTTTTCAAAATATTGATTAGTTATGAATCTACTATAAAATGTAGACACACTATTTGTTGATAATTGTGAATGATTGTCAGAAGATCTAGGTTGGTGGTACATGAGAAATGTTGTTCACTCTACTAATGATTAAGCCTAAAACATTAATATCTATTGTAAACTCAATATTTGAATGTATATACCATTAATGTAGTAAGACTGATGATGATGATGGATAGTACAGTGATAGAGAAATTTCCTTGGAAAATTTTTGTCAGTAAATCGATTTGTCTGAAATTTTGATTGTAGGGTGAAAATAGCATAAAAAACAAAACATATATTGTCCCAATGTATGATCTTGCCCAGGGGGTAAAATCCACCCATTTTATGGGGTGCACATTAAAATGTTAAAAATAAGTGCAAAAATCGATAGATCGGATGAATTATAGGTATAAAGCTTCCTATAAACATTTTTAAAAAAATCAATACTTTTGAGTTATTTATGATTGAAAATGTTTTCTGCAATTTTTTCGAATAAGTGGAATAATTGACATCCTGCAAAAAATGCTCTTAAAGAAAATGAGTTTATAAGAGTAGGCAAAGTTTTTTTTATTTATGTAGGGGCAAAAGGTGTTAAGATACGAGTGGTTGAAGGTCAAAAAATTCACAATTCAATAATTCACTGAACATCTTTTGAAGTGCTTCAAAAAATCTGCATAATAATATGGATTTTAAGCCATTAGCATAATAATTGAGTTATAGTCGAAAAAGCTGCTCATTGATGTTTATTTTTGTTCAAATACTGCAATAAAATATATATAATTACCACCAGATTTCAAATTAAAGGCTATCCTTTTTCAATTTACTGTATTTAAATTCTTATAAAATATCCTGGAAGTTTCAGCGATTTAGGATGCATATCTTTGAGAATTTTAAACTTAAAAAATAATAATAATTTAATTATTTTTGGAAACAACATGGCAACGATACAAAAAAATTGTAAAGAGTTTTTGCTCTTTACATATTTTTTGTACAAAGCATTTTTCCCGTAGAATATTTTTCTTTTTGTATTTCCATAGCACAAAAATTTACCTAGATATCACGGTTAAAAGGTAGCAGTCGAGAGTGAATACCATTTTTTCAAGCACATTAATCTAAAAAATCGAAAATAACGCGTTAAAAAATATTGAAATTCATACAATTCTCTGTAAAATGGATTTTGAATTTTAACGATAGCTTTAAAATTAAGAAAGATACCGTTATAAAACTGACGTCATTTACACGATTTAGCATATTCAAGCAGTAGCAGACAAGGAAAAATGGAGCAAACAAAGCAGCTGTTGAACATTTGCTCATGACGCCGTAGCTCTTAAGTGTTGAAATATCGGAACAAATTGTTTCTTGTCCCAAACTATACAGAAGATTTTTATTTTTTATATATACGTCTAAAAATATTTCCAAATTAAAAAAAAAGATTTTTTTTTCGTAATTTTGTCGTTAAGTGTTGAAATATTACAAATACTATATAATAACAAGTAATGTTGTACAATGTTAAATAATAATTGTTCTGCTCTTTTGGATATAATTTTAGCTTAAGAAACATCTATTTTTATGTTTTAATTATTTTTTAGCTTAAAACAGCACCTGTCAAGCTTATATAAGTTTTTATATAGAAGGTAAAATTAACTTAATTCCCAATTTTCATTATTAAATTAGGTTCACTGGCAAAAATTTTCCAGGTTCGGACTTTTTTCTCCCTAGTCACTATACTAGGGGGTATGATTGTAAAGTCTATTACAGATACAGCTTCACATAATATCTTAATACTTTGAGAAAAAATAACTCATTAAAAATGTAAAGCTGTAACTCAGTTTCATAATTTCTTACATTCAATTTAAAAATTCTGTGTTATTTATCCAATTCTCTGTTGTTGCAGGTTCCTCCAGAGAACGAATTGCTTCCTAACATGAAGAAGAGAATAATTACACCTGAAGAAAATTTGACTAGGCAGCTGACGGTGTTGAAGAAAGCTCAGTAAGCATAAGATATCTATCTAATTCTGAGTTTTTGTCTTTGAGTAATTTACTATCTACGTCTATATAGCGCCAGCGCTCCTCTAATTACTTTATACTAAAGAATAAGTATAAACGTTGTTAATTTTGACGAAGGAGTCATTTTCGCGCTACTTGAAGGGACTTTGAAGATTTGACGGACATGAGAAATGTAATCAAGACTGACTGTACTAGTATTAAAAATGTATTTTGATAGAAGTTCGAGATCTGTAAGCGGGGTGGTAGATAAAATTCCTTCATTCTGATATGTACATAACATGTTTCTGAGCTTGGACTTTCGTCATCAGCGTTCTCATTAATTAAGCCAAATAGGTTAACTAGCTTTAATACGTAGGCTTTCTTTTTGAATATTCTGAAAAAAATGCAAATGTGTAGAGACTATAACACAGTAGACGCTTATATAGATTTTCTGCTGATATCGAAGACTGATTAGTGAAAAAAAAATTCTTGCTGGAATATTTAAAACGATGACATAGGGACAATAATATTATCACATTGAGTGTGTATATGCTATATATCAAACAATATCATTTACATATATCAAAAAGTATATAATTATTTTTATCAATTAATTAACAAATCAGGGTAAGATAATTACTTGATTTGAAAAATAATTCTAAAATCAATTAGTCATAGTTAAATAGTTCTGATAGTAGAAAAAATTATATCAAACAATTGTTACAGCGATGTTAAGACAAAACTAGTTTTAAGGATAAGGACAACCAGGAAAACGATTTTAATTTGCATAACTGTAAAGTTACTGTTATAGAAATAAACTGCTAATAAGCTTAATATAGAACTTAATATATCATACTGAATTTCTGATATTATTGAAAATTTTGCAGTAAATTCAGAAATGTTCTTATAAAGATAAATAATACCGTGGTATACACAAACAATGATTCTATTGTTATACTATTATTTGTATACAATTTGGGCCATATATGTTCCAGACTAATTTTTTACTTAAATACTTTTGGGAAAAATGAAAGATACCACTAACATTGTAAGAAGTTTGCTTTAACATTAAAGTGCAGACTCTATTGGAGCATAAATTTTGTTCTCCAAGTAAGGCCTAAGACGTAAATGAAACACCACGTGAAACCTCTTAGAAACAGTTATAGTACCTTTTCTAACGATTTAACATTTAGTATTCCATATTTTGGGCAATAGTGATTCCCATCTAGTTATACAAAACAAAATAATTCCAAAATACGTCATGTAACTGTACTTTCAGCAAAATATGTTATTCATTTGCAGTTGATAAACACGATCCTGGTACTAGAGATTCGTATACAAAATTTAAATTCGAGGTTGATCTAAGGTTTACAGTTTATGTACTGGGATATGGAAATGTTTCAAATGCATGTCTAGATTCTTCTGAGAGATGGGAAAAGTACCAGCTCTTAGTAATGGAGGAGAGTAGGGTGCTTACATTACAGTGAACACATCATGAAACCTTTTTGTGACAAACCATAAGTTCTTCATGTTCACCAATGACTACAGTTAACTAAGTCATTGGTATAAATTTACGGTAATAGTTGCAAATTATCTTTTGAAATATTTTTATATGATGCTAATCGGGCTAAATAGCACACCGTTTTGTGTTTATGTCCTGCTGCTCAAGAATCTAGGAGTAATCTTTGTAGATCTAATAGAATTCGGCGGAATTGTATTCAGTAAGTGACAAATGAGTCACTAAGTATTTGGAATATATAGAAAGTTTCGTAGCTCTAATTTGTTACAACAATGAGTATTGGTTAGTTTTCTTCACTATGTAACCATAAATTGGTACTGGTAACAAACCAAAGACTTGAGTAACCAAAAGAATTCTGAGTTAGAGATCCTCAGGTAGTGGATCAATACTCTGCTAATATTTAGTATACACCACCTAGAAGTGGCTTTTTTGCATAGTTCTCCAAGAACTAAGGAATTTGAAATAGCTATAGAAATATTAATAAAATATTGTCAGCTGAATAGTTCTGAGTAAAGACACTATGTGATAAAAAAACAATTGTGTGTCTTCACTGATTTAAAGATTTTGTGAAACCACAAATTAACAATTTAGTAAGTTTGGCTTGTAGTTTCTTGACGCTGGTTTACCACATTCACCAGTTAAAAACCAGTATGGCGATACTTTGATTCTGGAAAATAAAATTGCGACTGAACATACCATGGCAGTTATTTATAACTATGTTTTTATTTCCACTCTTCTAACATTAACACTAAATTTATTAGAATGATTTTTTTCTTTAATGTATTTCTGTTATATATCTCGGAGTTTTGTCAAATTTGATATTTGAATTCTATTCTTTCATATTGTGTGTCTGACTTATATAAATGTTCCTATTTTTTTCTTGACTCTGTTATAACTTTCTAAATTTTGTCCATCTTACTTCTCTGTTATCTTTATTTCTGTTGAATATAGCATTTTTAACTGACTCAAATTAAAATTAACAAATTTTAAATTCATTAGTTTTATGTTTATCTGATGTACAAGAAGACTATGGTGTTTTCTCTACATACACACCTACATAACCTATAAAATAATTGTTAACGTAGTTCATCTATTATATATTACTGGATAGCCCAGTTATGGTAGGAACAAGTGATATCAATTTAAATCGAAAAAGGAAAGATATTAGGCGAGGCACAATTTGACTAAATATTATAACAACTAATTTAGAAGTACTGTAGAAGATTTTATAAAAACTATGAATAACATTTTTAAAATGTTTAACTTTTCATAACACATTGTGAAATTCATAAAGTATACGAAAATTATGATTAACTAGAAACAGCTTTCTCCCGTGTCAGTATCTGTCAGTTCTTAAAAATGTTTTGATCAATTCTGTATTTTTCACACTATTTTGTGAGGCGAACGATAACATTATTAATTAAATGTGTTCATGTAACCTCGTCTCGTCAATTAACACAATTTGGTGCAGTTTGGTGAATATTTAGGCGATTCGGTGCTATCGCTATTTTTGAATTGGAACACCACGTAATTCCAATGTTTCTTTTGACAAATTGTTGTAGTAAATAGGAGAAAAAGGTGTTTCATTCAAAATTACTTCTTATATTAAATTATTTTAACTATTCTTATCCAATCGCAACGGCAACCCGGTGTATCTTAAGTTCCAACTTATCGTAGTAAATTATAATTATATTAAAATCAAATTGTATCAGCTGTTAGCATAGCCTTGTCAGGAGAAACTGTAAAAGCATTCAAACCCTGTGACATCATACTCATTTTAGTAAAACGAAACAAATATTAAGCACAATATAATTTTATACAATACATCACAGTGAATTTAACACCCAATTCCAATGTCTAACACTTTTTCATTTCGAGAACGATTGTCGTTACGTTAAAACTATGGAGGGTGGAGCTAAGGAGCACCGATTCTGTGTATGAAAAAGTGTCTGCAAAAATGCTTTAAATTGGGGTAGTGCAGACATAGCAAGACGATGGATTTTAAAGAGCACGCCAAAAGTTTTTAGAATATCTAATAGTTACAGTTTGTTATCCTTGGCCATCCATAGCGAAATGACTGGCTGGTAAAGAAGACGAGCCTGACAAATGATTGAGATTTAATTAAATCCGACAATCTTCTGATGACAGCCATTACCTTGCAACTCAAATATGTAAATTACGAACACGAGACACCTCAGGGATAACAGGCTAGTAAAATGTATGCTTTATGATATATGATTGCGCCTGAAGTGACGTTCTTAGAGCATCTACTTCTTAGAGAAAGCCTGCAGTGCATAAGTATCGTGCCAAGGCTAGAAAGAGAGGGCATCCAATGAGCTCATTGGCTGCACCTACCAACCGAGTGAAATAGCCTCTTGCTCTGTCTATTGGCCTCTCTTTCTATCCTTGGCAAGAGATTTGTGCATTGCAGACTACATCCGGACGGTTTATGCTCTAACACGACAATAGTTAGCTCATAACAATGGATAGTAGAGGTAAGGATGTCAAACTTATATGGGGACAAAATTGAAAAAGTGTCGAACTCAAAACACTAAATAACAAGTTCACGAAGTGACCAGAATGGCGCTGGTGTATAAAGAGGGTATGATGTGAATTGTTTAATCTAAAATAATATTATTCTAGTCCCGTTTTTTGTCTTTTTTTAACCAGGAAATTTGACGGAGCCCTTTTCATAAACAGAATGTATTCTCCATAGCTTTACCCTCCATACTGATAACTATTTGCACGGATACTATGAAGCAAATTCTCTTTAGGTGTGGACTGAAAATTCAAGTTTGCTAGTATTTGAGTAATGTCTTTAGAACTGAAGACTTTTTTCCTTGAGGTACTATCGATTATTAACTCGATAGTATCTTGTCTTGAATATCAGATACCAACTATGCTATTGTGAATAATATTTTATTAGACAATTATCACAACGTACAGTTAAAATAATAATTATAGTTTAAAAAAACTAAAAAATACGCTTTAGTAGCAAACCGAACTAAACAGCAGAAAATAATTTTTAATTATGAACAGTTTATATTACAGCAGTAAAAATCGTGGGGTGCTTGAAATATTAAATTTTACAATTATTCTATTGGCAACTATTTATAAGAGAGGAGTTATGCAAATATAGTGAAATGCACCCCACGCTTTTTACTGCTGTAATATAAACTGTTCATAATTAAAAATTATTTTCTGCTGTTTAGTTCGATTTGCTACTAAGGCGTATTTTTTAATTTTTTTTTTAACTATAATTATTTTCGAAGTTTTTAGTCTCATAACGATGTATTTACAATTAAAAGTTTACTTCATGCTTGCTAACCTCTCCGCAGTTCTACTACTGGCAACTAGATGGCAGTAGTTAATAGACGAATTTGTATTTAGTCAAGAACAGTGACAAAAAGACAACAATCGGGAGAATTCAACTTATAGAATTGTATTGTCATCGGCCCTTGACACTTGTGTCAATTTTCAACTTAATTGGACTTCTTTATGTTGGTGAAAATTACATTGAAAGTTTCCGTTAGATAGATACATACATACATACATACACATCGACTTAATAAAAGCGTATTAAAAACAATTTTTTTTAAACTACAAATTTATTCAAACTTGGGTTTTTACATACAATTTTTTTTATAAGTAAAGTGAGTATATAATGAAAAAATGCCTAATGTGTTTTATCTGTTTATCTTGGTATCAAAGGTGGCTAAATGCAAAATCTTTGACTAAAATCTTTTAAAAATTGACACTTACAACATAACTGACAAAAAAAATGTAGGTAAACATATTATTCGGTTAAAATCATTTGATATTAATTGATATTGTTTGGTATATAGTTAAATTTTATTTCATCATTATTAGCACGAACGATTCGTTCTTTTTACTGTTATTCACATATGTACATAGTTCTGAGAAGGTTATTGCTGTTGCTATTTTTTCTTCATATTACAGAGATAATTCTGTGATAACAGAGAAACAAGGACTGTGTTTTCGGTAGATTAACCACAAGTTCTGTACCTGTAAAATTCTTATCCC
This sequence comes from Octodonta nipae, assembly GCA_034190945.1. Taxonomy (NCBI): domain Eukaryota; kingdom Metazoa; phylum Arthropoda; class Insecta; order Coleoptera; family Chrysomelidae; genus Octodonta; species Octodonta nipae. The sequence continues at coordinate 26,523,469 of CM067219.1, read as the reverse complement.
CATAAAAGTTCAATGTCGAATGCTAAAATGAGTGTTTACTAAAGTTTTCTTGTATAAATGAATTGTTTGGTTTGTGTTTTTGGCATAGAATAATCAAACCCAGAAGTGTATCTTGAATAACACCACTGATTGAGAATTTATACTCCTGAAGCAACTCCGAACAGCACAATATGTGCCTCTTGGTTTACTTTTTACCATTATTTTAATTGGAAATATTTTGAAGTACAAACTGTAATTGTTAACTATGTTCAAAATAATATCCACAAAGATGATTATTATATCAATATTTCTTTGATTATAACCTGCACTAACGTGGCATAAACAAACAAAACAGTCGATAGTTTCATTATTCTGTGTTTGACATAAAACAATTATCGCATTTGCGCAAAAAAATGTATCTGGCGGGAACGGAGAATTTCGCTTCTGGGTTTTATTATTGTGTTTTATTGATAGAAAACGAAACAATTTTCGCATGTCTTCAAAATTTAGTTCTCTAAAAATTTGTATCGTCTAGTGGTCGAAACTATAGGTAGTAGTCTGGATGGTATAGAGAATACAGTGTATCTAAAACATTTGGAAAATTTGCAGTTTTTTTAAATTATTCCATGTAGAACTTTTAAGCACTTAACCTGAACAGTTTTTTTTGAGTTATTTAACATTAAAGTTTTAAACTTCAAAAACGATTATATGTAGAAAAGTTGTACTGAAATGCCGAACAAACTAACAGTTGATAAAATGTTTTGGGAATTTCTGCTGGTTGGTGATTAGTCTAAAAAGTAAAAACTAAATTCAACAGTAAGCCATTGCGATGAAAGTAAAGTAGATATTTATAGCATATTATTGTATAAATGTCTATGTATTAGACTAAATTTTCGCGCCACCTGGTGTTTGGACCCAACAAAATTTAGATTTTGACTATAGATTCAAGGTAGTAAAAGTTTTATTTAAAATGTAACCCAAAGTTGCACCGCAATTAGATGATTGAGTTATATAACTTGTTATTAGATATTATTATTAATTCCAAATTTTTTTGATCTGCTGTTCTCCAGATACCTGTCATCTATGTCTATTGTTAGAAAACAGAAATGAACAAGGAAAACTCGTCTCTTCTGTTATTGTAGTGCTTATAATGTATGGATCTTATTATGAAATTTTCACGCTTGTTAGTACACGATTATTGCCTTCTTGTAGTTACTCAGGAATATAGTAGTTAGTGCATGTCCTGTTAAATCTACCTGCGCTGAATATTAAGTGTATGATGTAGTACAAAATAAAACTGGCCTATAGTCTTTCTGTAACTTATGTTACTCACTTTGTTCATTTAATTATTGTTTTCAAAAAGAAGATCAAAACTGATTAATATATTCTGTAATAGTTAAGATGCCAAATTGACATTCATATTCACATATATTTAGGTTGAACGGTTTTATATCGGATTTGTTTTGAGTATTAATTACTTTCACAGATCAGAATTTGTACTGAGGTTACGTCTTTTGAATCATATCGTTAAGAATATTTTTGGAAGAAATTGTCTGTATCGAGACTAAAGTTTACCATTTTTGAAAAAAACTCGATGGGGAAAACCGTTAATTGAGTAAATTATTGCTTTCGTACTAAATTTTTAATTCATACAACTAGACATCAATTTCAAAAGATTATCAATAAGGTCAAAGTTACAGCAGCTAATGTAATTTTATTCAAAAGACGTACACTCTACTATTATTTAAAAAACAATGAGTATCTGGTTTATTTTTTAAACATATTTAATCATTGGTATACCTATAGATTCTAAATACTATTATAATTGTCAATAACATTCCTGTCAAGTATACCTTATGAAATCATAAAATACTAAAAAATTATTAGAAGATAGGCTTGTCTATTTTTAGATGTAGACTTAAGAATAACTACTATTTTGCTGTAGACATATTTTCGTACTGTCTTCTATAGTCAATTCTATTTCCATAGAATAGTCAACATTGTCAAAGAACTATCTAAAATATTGCTTGGTGCTTGCCGTATATTTAGACTTAGATATTGGAAGCCTGGTGTTGACATTCTTTGTAAATTTTCAGGATTAGTCAACTTTTTACTTGTGTCATAACAGGTTTCCATTATTATATAATTAGAGTACCACGCTACTGTAGATTGTTAGATTATTGAATTTGACTCTGATATGAAATAATCTTCAATATAAATATTTTGGGAAACTTATTAAGCTGATAAAAATTCCATTGGCAACACCTTTGGGTTAATTATAAAGAGCGGGAAAAAGGCTGATGTAGATATTTCAATATAAAAAGTTCAAGATTTTTAAGATTTAAACAATAAAAACTGTTGATACAATTCTCGATCTTTCGAAATGATGTTCATCAATTTTGTGCATAATGTGGTTTAGAAATGTAATTGAAAAAGAAGAACCTTGGCGAAAACAAAAATGTAACCGAACTAGGAGCTGATATGTGAATTTTCTATAATTTTCACCATTTTGCTATAAGTTTATTAATAATTCTAACTAGGTACACTTTATACCTTTTTTTAGCAGTGCATATTAGTATCCGTTTTATATAGAGAGAGATTCCTCTTTAACTTACCTTCATGGATCCCTGCTTATTTTTAGTATTTGTGGTCGGTACAAAACTGAATAAAAGATCATGGAAAGTCCCTTAGAATACTTGAATGCGTAAATATGTGTAGAGTAGTAAAATGATGGATATCATAATATATTTTCCAGTGTTCGGCCCTTGTTCAAACCACTAAGAAAGGCAAATAATATTATTAATATATGATCACAAAAGACTGAAGGAATTTGTTCATACAAGCTACATTTCGGCGTAAGAATCCATCATCAAAATTGTGAGACGTCTTTATGCTAATAAGGTAATTCTACGGTAACATTGTTTCTGAATTGGTGTAAAAACATTTCACTAACATAACGCCCAGTACCACTTTTTAGCAACATTACATTAATATTGCACATTAAAATAATCTAGTTTTCGAAAATAATTTCGGCAGGACCTCTATTTCAACCCTGGTACTTCAGAATGTAGGTAATATTCTTTTTAGCAAAGTTATCCAATTATTTAATGTTGTTGCTAATGGTGATTGATTTTTCTTTCTTTATTTGTCTACTACACTTATTGTAGGTACGTCATTATTTCTAATCATTGTGCTCTAAGTTTTATATCATAAATTGTTTCACCTACTTCCTGTCACGCAAGCTTGGTAAGTTTAGAAAAATAAATAACTTTTTCAAGGCATAGTTCCAGAGCTTTTATAATATTAGTTAATATTAGGAAACTTCAGCTTTTCCCTAAAATATATATATTTTTTCGAGTTAGGTATACAGACCACAATAATGAGAGAGGAAAATCGGGGCATGTTAGATTTTTTTACTATTTATTAATATTGTGCACACAGTGTAAGCAAAAATAGATTACTCTGCTTTTGCCGCGGAAAAATCACACACTTTTCGTATTTTGGGATACGTGAACTTTTTCCTGCTCTTTATATTCTTTTATAACTTGAATCTGCATAATATATATTGAACCAGATTAAAACGCAATGTAAATGCTTTTAACACAATGTTCTATTGCCAAAGGGAAAAAATAATGCTATTTTTGACTTTACAATAGAGTTTTGTATTTACTGAAATGACTGGAAAAATTAGTAATTTAGAGATAATCTCCTTGTAAATTAATTATAATATGTACTTTTTTCTTTTATTAATAATATTGTAACATTGGAATTATTTCCAAAATATCTTGAAAAATATTACCACCTTGATCAATGATTTACTCTACTAAATATTGTTAAATTGTATAAAAGTGTTTGTATTCTACCAAATGAAGACATAGAAACTTTTTTCATTATCTAAGCCTCGATTGAATTGTAGTTTAAAATTTTAAAATTGTATTTAAAATTCATTTCGTGTTAGATTGCTCGAAAAAAAAACATGTAGAAAACTAAAGACTGTCAATTGGATATACATATCAATAGTCAACATTTTTCGAAAAATAAAAAATAACAGAATTTTTCTTATTGCATATATGCAGTTAGGCATATGAAGCCAATTTTGTTCATTTGGTAGAACTCTTGTTGATCAATATTAACAGAGAATGTGTATAAAGAACCATTGAAATTATCTTCGGAGACATTTACCTCAAATTAAATCGGAAGAAACTTGAATAGGTTCTTGTTCACCGTACAACAGTGTATAAAGTAAATGTTATTTTGTTGTAAGAAAGTATAACGCTAGTTTTCACTACTGTGACAAAAAAGCATATTTTTCAGGTTTCATGTAGCAAACACATGATTAATTTTTCTTTTGTATGACATCAATTAATTTTGATAAAAATAATAGGCACCTGTTTATAGAATGCTATTTCGACTATCAAGCCTTGACAGACTTCAGATTTTTATATTACTGCTGTATTCGTTTTTGTACAAAACACTTGGTGTAAAACTGAATTTATTCGAAATGCTACAAAAATGAATTGGACCAAATATATAGTTGCAACAGAAAAGCCCCACGAAGCTCAAACGGCAGGGAAACAAGCAACAGATGGCCATAGTAAAATATAATTATAAAAGGATAGTTGCCCCTTTTAGTATAAGACAAAATAAAATAAATATTAAGAAAATGTTTATAAGTTCCTTTTGATAGAGTGAAACTGAAATATATGTCATGCACAATCATTTTCCATAACACCATAAGAGCAATAGTATTTCATGATAGGATTATTGGGCCTGTGTTAGGAAGACTAGGTATTGTATCAACACATATTCATAAAAAATACTACCTTAGTTTAAAATAAACAGTCAAGATACTTACCACAAATGACTTAAAACGTAATGTATCATAATATCCGAACCAGGTATGGAAAGCAGATTTGTAAAATTATAGTGGCAAAAAATAGCAAAACCTATATTCGTACAGAGACTGCCGTAGAAATTACTAAACAGAAGAGACAATTTAAGACTGCGAGTCCTTGCATAAAGTCTTACCCGCAAGAAAAAATATTTAAGTCTACTTATTTAGCAATGTTGTATTAACTGTAACAGCGATAATTTCAAAACAAAAAATTTATTAAATCAATAACCTGTAGAAATAACAATCAATTTAATTAAAATAAATTTATTAAAAAATAATACGTGAACAGTAACACAGCTTAGCATAACATAATTTTGTCCAATAACCTTAACGCAAGAATATTATTATGTGGCCTTGGCCAATTATGAGTTAAAATTACATCTTTTAGTCAAAAGCATTGTGCCATATAAGTAACTCCTTTTCATTGGTGACATTGTGACCTAAATTCACCAACATTTTTTGCTATTAAAGAAACGAGAAGTAACTTACGAACTGCATATTGCTTATTTCCCCAGATGAGATTTATATATACCATGTGGTTCTGGTTCAAGGAGGAATTCTGCAAAGAACTGTTACGGTTAGTGTAGATGGTGTAAAGATTTAAATAAGGATTATCTATGTTATTCGCTTAACTTAAACCTACTCAAAAGAATCGTCATCAAAATCGTTAGCTACAAAATAAAAATCATGCTGACATAAGTTTACTAATTGCAATCTCGAATTCTGCTTTCACCGGATTTTTGAGTTTTTCCACTCAGATGGACTTGGTATACCTGACTCAAGGATTGATTGTCGTATCGCTTATCCAGGATGGCGATGATCTTGTCGAAATTGCCTTGTTCCTCGACTGGAATGCTGTAGAGGAGTTCTAGGGTCGGACCTCTTAACGAAATTACCACAGAAGTAGATTTTTCTTGATTATCCCATCCATTAGCTGTAGCTACGGCCTCAAATTGCCGTTTATACATGGGCCAAGATGAACTGCCGTCGAATGTGGGTGGTTTACTAAAGGAACCTTTGGTACTCATGGTGTGCTGGTATTTTTCTCGCTGTAAGTCTTGTTGGATTTTTTTGATTTCTGTTTCTACCTTGTTTTGGATGACCCTGATTTTATCTTGTACTTCACCTACTTCACTTTGTACCGTGTTTCCAATGGAACTGATTTTAAATTTCACCTGGCTCTGGATGGTATCGATGTCATCTACTTTGATTTCAAGAGTCTCCACATTCTTTTTAGGATCTTTATGTCGTCGTTTATTTCTTTTATGTCTGATTCAACTATTTCCATTCTTTTATTAACTCTTTCATTAACTTGCGATACTATTTGCATTAATTGCTCAACTTGCAATTGTCTTTTTTCTCCCGTTTTGCCTTGTTTTTCTTCAAATAACTTAAATTCATTTTGTCTGTGTTCATCTAATAATTTAAATTCATTTTATCGTTTTAATTCAAGTTGATCTTGTTTTTGCTCAAATATTTTAAAATCATTTTCCGTTTTTCTTCAAATTTCGAGAATAATACTTCATTTAAATTATGTTGTTCACTTTTCATCGTGGTGACAAGATTTTCTAATTCTATTTTACGTTTTTCATCAAAATATTTTACTAACCTTTGTTGAATTTCTTCTTGATGTTGTTTCTCCTTCTTGTCACGTTTTTCTAGAATCTGTACTATTTTTTCGTCTAGTCCCTCCGTAACCTGCTTGACTATTTTTTTGGTAGTTTCGTCCATGCTACGGGTTTCCATAAATCAAATTACGATTTTAACTGCACTTAATCCCACTTCTGACACCAGATTGCAAAATAGTCCGTGGATTCAATTTAAAATTATAAAACTAATATTCACTTTCACTTTTCTAGAACTTTTATTTACATCGAATATACAACAGCTGATTCAAATATCACAACAATTTTACATATAAGCTCTTCGCTCCACCAACTCAACTCGCGATCGTGGCATGCTTCCTTTATAAAACCAGCATAGAAAATTCTCGCAAAAATCATCTTCACTCCTACAGGTGCCGAGTCTTTCGAAAACCATTTTTTATCTCAAAACAATTGTTGTCGTACTGAAATGAAACAGGGTCGGCTGTGGGTAAATTTCGTAACAAAATTTTTGGGAGAACACCTAGGTATTATAAAAAGGAGCAGAGAGTTCAAGTAATCCCTTTTGCATATTTTCCTTGATCAGATTCCTGACAGTATCTATTAAGGTATCTGCTTTCTGAAAGAAGAGGTATGGAAAGAAGCTTTGGAGTTGTAGAATGAAGAATACCTTCTTTACCAGTCGCACTAATAGTACTGCACACTTACAGGCATCTCTGATATACCTCTAGATAATGTTAACCCAAAGAATGCGTTTGAGTCACGTGAAAACAACTGATAAATAAAACCTAATTGTAAAAATAATGAATAAGATGGGCAGCTTTGAAATAACCAATTCCAAATTTATAGGTCTAAGTGAAATGTCATAAAAAAACCCTCAACTATGGTTGGGTGAATTATTTTTAAAGTAAGTAAGGTCCTGTTATGTGTTGGTCCATCTCTATTGGTGTCCTAGAAACCTTCTGAAGTCGTCGTATAATATCGACTGAAATTTGTAGCAACTGGACACCCGCAGTTTAGGGCCTTTAATTTTGGAATTCTGTGGCAAATAGTAAAAGAGATTATGAAAGGTACTTTACTAATATGTATAACAATACATATAGACGGGAAAATACATAGAGATCAAATAAAAAGATTAAAAATGATCAGAAAAATTAACAAAATAGTAGGCAGCAGATTTATAGAAATCCATATCACAGCTTTGCAACTATAAATGTTGGTACTGAATTAGGGAAATGAGTACTATTTGATTGGACAGTGTGGACTAAGTTGCATTTATAACAATAGATACAAACATCTCCTTTGCGACATTTCAGCGAAATCTTTGGAACGGCAAGTTGGAAGCAGAAATATAATGAAACAAATAATTTTTGCAAACTAATAATTTGCTGAAACATCAGCGTAGGTGCGTGAGCAGTTTGCGTGAGTAAATGTGCTCTAGTTAGTACCCATCTTAACAGCTACACTTTCAAGGGTTCAAGTTTCACGGGATCCAATTTCAAGGGTAACATATATTTTTCCAGTACTGAAAGTATTTAAGGGTTTCATTTCATAAACACTGCTGTTTGTCAAATGAATTATAATTCCTTGGAATGTAAAAGCACATAAACATTGTCATGTCATAACGATAATTAAATGTAGCCAAAAAAAAGTCAAATAAAATACCACAAGACATCGCAAATACACCAATAGAAAAACCATGAATACGTATTGAGAAGTCACTGAATTTGTCGAGATTGATGTTTATAAAAATTAATTTATCTCATAGAAGAAAAAAATATTTAAGGTCCACAAATTAAAACTTTGAGTACATTATTTCAGCTTGTGAAGGTACGACAATAAGATAATAATCATTAAGGAAATTTGCATTGATATATTGTTGTTTTAAATGGAAAGATAACATTTCTTTATAAAACTTGTTGTTATTTTCTTAATATGTTAAGTTTTTGTATTGGTTTTGTTGAAAATATGTTGTTGAAATTGAACTACGTCCAGGCTGTCCATTTCTGTGCCCAATTTCGTCAATTAAGCAGTATAAAAAGCAGTCAAATTTTGAGAATTTATGATAAAATTCTTTCTAGAGGGAGTAAAGTTGTGCATGGAAATGGGTATCTAAAAATGTGTCGACTGTCACATTTTATTGTACATATCCCCCATATTTCATATAAATTGTATATAATTATATTTTGATATCGTTTAGAGTCTAGCTCATCTATATATACATAAGAATATAATATAAATTAGTTGAAGACAATTTACATTCTTTTCTGTATCTATGATCACGCTAATGTGTGTTACCATATAAATATATATTCTACTGACTGATTAATAAATGAATGTAAACATACACTAAAAATGTTTTTTTTTCCTGATCCTCTATTATTTGTTTAACCCTTCAAGTGGCAAAACTTTTTTTTTGATTTTGATCATGCTCGTGTATCAAGGGTGGTGCTAATAACATGGGAAAAATATGTAAAAAATTCAAAAATGTCAATTAAAAGAAAAACTTTATTTAAGAAAACAACCGCTGTCAAATTATTTATTTTGCTCACATAAATTTGAGTCGCAATTTAGCTTTCAAATTTGTAACCAGTGGTCTAATTTTATGTGTTTTGTCGAAATTTGGACCTCCAGGTACTAGCAATTTAGACTTGTCCTTTATGTGTAAATACCTGAGTATTTTCAAACATGTCTTATAAGTTACAACAGTGAATTCAATCTCAAAAACAAACACATTTACGTAAATTTAATCAACTTCTTTCCGATAAAAATATGCCGAAATATTATGTGAAAAACCAACACTTTGATCTGTCAAAAACTGTCATTAATTTTTCAGACAAACAGTTAAACGCTTCTGAAACCTCAATTCTACAAAAGGACCTTAATTTTGCAATTTCCCCAAAAACTATTCCAACATTTGATATCATCATTGCTATAGAACAAACTGCAAACAAATTAAACAATAGTGAAACTCAAGAGTATCGAATAAGAGCAAAAACTGAACTAGAAAAACCTATGCATATAAAAAATAACCTTTCGAAAAATGAATTACATTCAATTAAAGTTTTAGAAAATGACAGCACTATTAAGATTTTACCTGCAGATAAAGGCAATGCTACCGTTATTTTAAATAAAATTGACTACGAATCCAAAATTCAAAACATAATAAACCAAGGACAATATACAAAATTAAACAAAGATCCAACAACTTCTATAGAAAGCAAAATATACCGCTTACTTTACAATCACAAACTGAATTTACAGAACAACAACGTAAACATCTTACTCCACACTATTCTAAACCGCCCCATTTATAGGGGTTACCTAAAATTCATAAACCCAACATTCCATTAAGACCAATTGTCAGAACACAAAAAATACATAAAAAACGACAATTTGAAAAATCCAAAATTTGTGAACATGCTTGGCACCTTGGTCATAAAATACAGTTTCAAAATTCAGATATATTACACAAAGAAGAACACAAGACCAAAAGAAAACTAAAAGAGTCTGCTTTAATTTTGTTAAATGAAAACGATTGTATCGCTACTACCTCCGTAGAATTCAGTCGTTCCTGGTTGCCGATGATTAAGGAAGAAATTGCTAATGGTCATGTCCTTGTGAACAACCCAATACCGGGATAGTTCATAAGGTTTTTCCTATGTTTTCCCTTATGATTTTAATGGGATCACTGAATCAACTAAGTTCTTTGGTCGCATTTTTGGCGAATGCATCTAGGAGCGCCACATAAAATTCTGAAGATCTCCCTTTCAAATTCTTCCAATTTGAAAGGAACTTTATGATTATATGATCTTTAGAAATTTCTGTGCTACCCTGTATATTATAAATAAAATTCTCTTAGTTACGTCAAAAATTAAATAATACACATTGTCAAATATTTTAATTTGCATCTTAGCAATGTGCCTTTTTAATCCGTAGTTTCTTAACCATTGACAACGGGGTCTGATCTAGACCCCGAAACGTTTGGAATATACACCAGTTTTCTTTAAACTGTGGTATTATTTCCCAAGAAGCACTTAGACATGTCTTAAGGGTAAGTACATTGGATATACGGGTCACTCCAAAATTATAATCGTTAGACCAATATAACTTCATGGTGGGTAAGCAGTGAAAACCCATTCTAAATTCTAAATTGTTTTCTTGGGAAGCATATAAATTTGATTGGGTGTTATATCCGCATAGATACTCAAAAACTTTTTGAAATACGTTAGTAGAGCAATAATATTTGGATTTATATTATTAGTATTGTGAGTCGTAGTAGCTTCTATAAATTGAAAATTTATGCTGTTCTTTTTTGGACCAAACGAAGTTGTCTTGAGACAATATTGACTGAGCCTGTAGCAGGTCGTCAATATCGTCCTCACTCTCGCTGTTTGGTGATGAACTAGTAGAAATCAACCGAAATAAGTTTCTTTTTGTATTTGGAATATCATCGGGATCTAATGTGGGTTCAAGTGTGCTATCTACTTCAGCCTCTAATAGGTTGTCGTCATCAAATAGTTTTTTTCTTTCAACTCTCTGAGGATGAACCATGCCTGACGTAGAAGGTCCACTAGACAACAGCATAATGTCTTCCACATCTGAATCACCTACATAGTCCGATAGACCATAGTTTTCATCATCAGACTTTTTGAGATAGAACAATATAAATAAATACTTCAAAACTAACTTATTAAATTGAAAATGTATTAAGTATTACTAACTCAACAAAGCCTAAGGTAAGTAGAAACAATTAGAATTTTTAGGGGTTCTATACATTCCATGTACTCTGTGGAAGCATTCAGTTGATTCTAAATATTCTTTAAGAATTTAATTTACAAAAAGCCCGAACAACGATGAATTTTTTTGGGAAAAATTACTGTTTTATCGCAAATGACATTTGATTTTCGAAATTATAAAAAGTATCAAACGACAGAAATATACAAGATGCAAAAATATTATTATTATAGAGAATAGATAGAGGTGAGAAAAGCCTAATGTACCTACTGGCAAAATAATTAAAAAAATGTAAAAAATAAAGAAATCTAAAACCATCAAAAATGTCTGACTACAAATAATAGTTGTTAAAACTACAGTAATGTCAAGAAAATAAGAAAAAATATGAAATACATCTAAAAAATCTATAAACATCAACCAAACCAACATCAATGTAAAAATTTTCAATATTTATAAAACAGTAAAATTTAAAATTTACAAGAATATCAAAAACGTTTCAAATGCTTGAAACATGAAAAATGACAAAAATATATTAAAAATCTGTAAATCTCGAAAGTGTGATAAATCATTTGTTAAAACCACTATCCTGGAAATAGGCTAAGATCAACAAAATATTAAAAATAAATCATCGAAAATCTATATATAAATAGGCAAAGACAAAATGGTTAGGTACCATTTTCTCCTCTGTCTCTCAACTGATTTGCTTTATTTTTGTTTTGTTTAGTAGCTACGGACGAGATTCATTGCAGAATGCGAATATTAATTTATCATATTGGTTCATTAATTAAATAAAATCTAATAAAAAAATTATTATTTACGTCCATACTGTCAACGCCGAAGAAATAATACTGACAGTGCCGCCAAATGGTAAAAATCAAAACATTGAGTAATTATATATGGAGGCAGCGAGCATTAGATGCTGTTATATTCTTAATGCATGTACTTCTGGAGAAGCATGCAATACACAAATTTCGTACCAGGAGTAAAATGAGAGGGCAATACAGAGAACAAGAGGTTATCTCACACGATTGGGAGGTGCAGTCAATGAACTACATACTGCACATAGCTCTTTGAATGCAGCTCTTAATCCAGTGAAATAGCCTATTGCCCTCTCTTTCTAGCCTTGGCACGATATTTGTGCATTGCTGGCTACCGCCAGGAAGTACAAGCTGTATAAGTAGATTGGTTGACAGTGACATGTAACGCTCTTTCAGACCATCATGCGAAGACTATCTTGGATAGTTCAGCATAAAGCGTTGTTATGTTATGTTTAGTGGTAAAATAGTACATAGTAGATCAGTATTGATTCATCGGACGCGACGCAGGGACTTTCATATTAAATATTCTGTTTAATGTGAATTTAAATATTTGGTTAATATATTATTATCACAATCTTCCCAAGTTCTCATAGGGTTGTTGGTCATCTCTTTTCTTTTATTCATGAACTCGATTGAAACCGAAAATGATGAAAACTTTTGGGTTGCAAAGAACAATCTTCCAATTATTATATCGAACATTTTGCCAGGAGCGGATCCAGCCAAAAATTTGGGGGGGGTCATTCATTTGCCAAAAGTATTTGATTAAATTTTTATTTTCTTTTTATTTCAATAGATTTGTCAATACGAGCAAGCGCGTAGCCAGCGGTGAAGCGGGGGGTCCTGGGGTTCAAACCCCCCCGAAATTTTGGAATGTTTGGTTTCCAGATTCGATTTTAACCAATTAATCATGTTTTCATAGAATAAATTTTATATTTATACAATTTTATATATCCTGGAAATACATAAACAAAAATATACATTTTTGAAATGTATATCAGCCCATCACAAATCAAAAAAATTATCCAACCCCCTCCGAAAACCCACCCCGAAAAAAATTCCTGGCTACGGCCTTGAATACGAGTGAACGATTTTGGTCACTACATCTACTTCTCCGAATTCTCCACAACTTTATTTCTTATAAAAATATACTTTTTACAATTTCATGAAATAGGGTCGAATTTCGACTATCTATGCTCTTGAGCATCGTCCTAATCAGAAGCTGTGGTACAGAGAACTGCTTCAGTAGAACCAGATATGGAATACTGAAGAAACTAAATAAGGCAACCTGGTGCAAGGCGCAATTAATAAATTTAAGTAGAATGGCATGTGCATCAAACTGTGGGAGTTTTTGAGTGCAGGCTATTGCTTATGACATTATATCAAAAGCTGTGGTTACCAGAATCAATGTTACTACTTAAACGATATCCGGCATGTAGTTGAAACAAATGTTCTGCCCAATATTAAAATATTTTAAACGTAAATAAATTGATTTGTTGCTTTAGCCAGCAAAAAGTTATGATCTATCGTATATTGAATATGTGCTGGATATTATTGTAGATGGTTGCATAAACGTACCTTCAAATAAGCTAACGGCACTTTTGTCACCACTTACAAATAACATACCTACTACAAAAACGTATTGTTTCAAAGCAATTTCTTTATAAAATTATTTTAAACCATTTTTATTGTTAAATCTTGAAATAAATGCTTCGTTAGGAGTGTACAAGACGTTGCTATATTTCTCATGTATAATTGAATTTAACTTTTGACATCGCTCATATAATTGTAAGAACTTCACAACCATAATTTTTTTTGAAAATGCCACAGAGAAACACATAAATTTCCTTAAAGGAAACATACTTTGTATTATTTTTAGAAATAGCGTACTTTCTAAGAAATTTTCATAATTGTTATTCTTATAGGATTTATCACATTTTACAAATTTTTCCAGGAACATTTTCGGAACTAATGTTTTACTGCCTATATTAATCGTAAATAACGCAATATGGAAAGAGATTGAAAAGAGGAAAGTGCGGTGTGCTACCTGAGAAGCTCCAGCAATTTTGAAGGCCTGTAAATCATTCAGTATTAAAGGGAAAACAAAATGTTCCTTTAAAGATGCTAAAGCCGAATGGTGGATAAATGTTCGCCTGAGGGCCCAACTTGCTATAAATTTTGAGAAAGCGTACAGCATTAGATGCAAGTTGGTTGTCCTGTTATTAATTGTTGTGCGAATCGAAACTTTTTATACAGGGTGTAAACCGTATGCGTGCATGTTTTTAGATGAAGATAGTGTCCACTAAAACATACAAAAAAATTTTCTATGGGCTTTGATAACCAAATTATGACAAAATATAATATGCGAATTAACTCCCTTTAATGCGGCAAAGTACCGTTCTAATATGATTCACTCTGAGAGCGAGTAATAACCAAATAATTTTGATATTTAGGGAATTAGTTTATACATTAAAATAAAAGAGGATAAAACGTCGTTTAAATATGATTTAGAAATAATTCTGCACAAAGTATATTCAACTCAAAAGATCTTTATTATTCATTAAACTAATACTGCACAATGTTAGGAAAAAATGTATCGTAATATAGTAATTACCCGATACATCATCAAGATATAATTGAGCCGATGGATGCCCAAGGAAACTTCGAGGAACGAGTTACATTGTCTATCAACTTCAGACTAGCAATAGATGCTATAGTAAGGTGTTCAAAATTTTCAGGCATGCGTGTGCACAACTGGAACAATATATTGTCTAAAAATATTTTCGTCAATAATAGGTAAGTTAATTTTCATGTGTTCTCATTAATAAAAATAGATATTACTAGCCGTTACCCCAGCGTATGAAATGTAGAATTCTTTAAAAAAATATATAGCTTATGAAACATATGGACTATCCAATATTACAATTTTTTCTAACTTTGTTGAACCACCTACCATATCTATAAATCTACCAATCAATTATATAACAATTTTATTCAACATTTTTGGAACCACCTTGTATAATTGTAACTCTGCTTCACTTTATAGTGCAACCATACTGTAAATGCTCCTGTTCATTTGTCAATCAATATAACATTTTTTAATTACTTAACTATAGTTCTACTCCACCCTATACTAGATATAACAATTATTTCTGATAATTTTTGAGCCACTCCGTAAACTATAATTTTAACCGGCCTTTACATGCAACTTTTTCTAACATTGTGTTAAACATAATATATAGCTATAATTTTGCTTTGCCCCATATTTCAGGTATTCCATATATGAAGATGCCGCTCTTCATTGTCTACCTTATATAACAACATTTTTATATTCACCCTATAAAACTATAATTCTACTAAGCCCCCGATCTCAACCATCTTATATATGCAACTACTTATGTTTAATTGGATGGCCCCAATTAAACATATTTTGTACCACTCTGTATAACTAAATTCACCAATCCTCAAAATATTTTAACCAAACCGGAACTGTTGATGGCTACCCTATATAATAATTTTATTAAATTTTTTTAAGAACTGTCTTCTATAGGTATAACTCTACTTTCATCTATATTTAAACTATCTTGTATATATACTGCTGTCAATTAGTCACCCATTATAACTTATTTGTCTATCAGTTTTTGAACCATCCTGTATAACCATAATTTTGTTCTACAAAATATTTCAACTACGCTGTATATGCATCTGCTTAGGGGCCACCACATATAACATTTTTTAAACGCTTAACTATAACTCTAATCCACTCTATATTTCAACTATCTTATTTATGCAACTGCTTATGGACTACGCTAAATAACCATTTTTGGGTTATTTTTTAACCATCCTGGAAAATATAATTTGTCTCCACCTTATATGTCAACCAACCTTTATATGCAACTTTTTCTAAGATGTTTTAATCACAATCTATAACTATAATTTTACTTCGCCCCATGTTTCAGATATTGCATATATGCAACAGCTCATATTCTAACTAAACTGCAACTGCTTATGTGGCACCCTATGAAACAACAATTTGAATCTATTCCTCCTTATATTTCATATATTATATCTATCCAACTGATTATGAGCTACGCTATTTCACAATTTTTCCTCATATTTTTTGAGTACAATATAAAATATAATTTATCTCCACACTTCATTTAAAAAATCTTTCATTTGCAACTTTTTCTAACCTTGTTTGAATCACACTGTTAACGATTACTCCATACATGCAACTTCTCATGCTCTACCCCCACTGTATAATTATTATTTTACTCCACGCTATATTTCAACAACTATGTATATGCACCCTGTATACTTAGAATTCTAGTCCACTCTATATTTCATCTATCCGGTATATGAAACAGCTTGTATTTAGATCATAAAATTCCTTCATAATAATTTTTAAACCCACCTGCATGGCTGTAATTATACTCTGCTACATATTTTAACCACCCTATCATATACTACTTGTAAACTTGTGAATACTTGTGGATATAAAACATTTTTTTAACCATCCTATAAACGATAATTCCACTCCATCTTATATTTCAACCACCCTGTATAAACAACTGCTTCTAACACTTTTTTTCAACATATTTCAAGAAAATTCAAATATCCTAACTGCTTACATAACATATTTTTTTGTCCACCCTGTATAAATATAATTCTATTTTACCCTTATTTCACCCACATTGTATATGCAATTACTTACGATCCTAGCAATATGACATTTTGTTAACCATCCTGTATAAATATAATTCAACTCCACCCGTTCTTCAACCACCTGGTATATACAACTCTTTACGGTCCACTCTATTTCTTTTTCGAACCACCCCGTTTAACTTCCCCCTTATTTCAATCACATTGTATATCTGCAGCTACTTTCGGGACACCTATATACCTTTTTTTCAAGATTTTTAAATCCATGTAATTCGACATTGCTCTAAGTTCTACCTATCCTATTTATGGAACACCCTGTAAAATTACACTTGATATATCAGCTGAATTTTTTTAAAAATCGAAACATATTACATTGGCATATTCCGAATTTGGAATAAAAGCTAAGATGATGCAAGTACGAGTATATTTGGTGCATGCGATGGAACTAATTGACTAATTGTGTCCTACCGAACATGGGAGTAGTTAAATGTATACCAGATTTTAAATCAAACTTTAAGCTTTATTTGCAACAAAAAAAGATTCAGCAAAAACAGTTGAGTTAGTTATTACGTGATGCGGCAACAAACAAACAAACAAACAAATAGACAACTAAAATTTTATAACAGTATAGAAGAAGATTAAGGCCTGGAGATCTTGCTGGGCAACGTATATAACCATCTCGACCAATCTGACGAAGAGGAAGGCTCCTATTCAAAATTGACAACTAGATGACTTGCTTAGGAGGTGTTCCGTCATGTAAGTAGCACATATTGAAACGTGATTAAAGGTCTACTTTATAGCGTGTTGTTACAAAAATGATGATTCTCACCTGTCAACCAAGAATTCCCCAAGTATTTCAGCCCACACCTTAACCGAGAATGGTTGTTGGAAAATTGACTGCCCTATTTCATGTGGATTTACATCAGACCACGAGTGCGTATTATGAAAAAGTATTATTACTTATTTCTTTTAAAACATGGTTCATCTTTTGTTAAAATATAGTTGACAAATAACGATTGTGGTAATGTTTTCTGTAAGTAATTTCGAAAAGATTGTTGAGGAGGTCTTGAATTATTTTGTCTGTTCATTGGGTTTTCTCTCCTCCAAATTTTTCCCTGCAACAGATAAGTATTTAAAAATTGTATATTTAGAACAAAGTGTAGTAAGGCAATTTCGTAAAATTGCCCGGATTACTGGCTGTCCGTACACAGATTCTTCCTCACAGTTATTCTGAGAGAAAGAGATGTCTACAAAATGATCAACCAGTATTCCTGTATATAAGTAATGTATTGTATATTGTGCAATACTTATCTGTGTATGGAGACGTTTCAACTCCGAGTCTGGAGTCGTTGTCAATCATTTAGTGTTGTTTTCAAGATCAAAGCGAAATTTTTTAGAAAAAACCTCGAAAACAACACTAAACGATTGACAACTACTCCAGACTCGGAGTTGAAACGTCTCCATACACAGATAAGTATTACACAATATACAATACATTACTTATATCCAGAATACTGGTTGATCATATTGTAGACATCTCTTTCTCTCAGAATAACTGTGAGGAAGAATCTCTGTACGGACAGCCAGTAATCCGGGCAATTTTACGAAATTGCCTTAGTACACTTTGTTCTACATATACAATTTTTAAATACTTATCTGTTGCAGGAAAAAATTTAGAGGAGAGAAAACCCAATGAACAGACAAAATAATGTTTTCTGTGGCAGCAACGTCAGAAATTGCTTCGTCGAAAATCATGAACTGAAAGCTGCTTTTGGTATGGATAGAGAAATCGTTCCCGTAATGATCAATGAACGTGTGAGATATTTGCAGTTCAGTTCCAATACTTCGCGCACGATGTACGATGAAATGTGTTGAAGCCGTTATTCGGTAATTTCCAAAATTTTATCTTCAGTAGCTAAGATTATGTCGCAGTGGTTTACGATTATTTAATTTAAGTTACTGGACTACTCGTTTCAAGGAGTCTCTACGAAACAGCTACAAATATCCTAGCATTTGGGAAGCGGCTATTTAGAAACCGTATAAAAATCTTCTGCTTGTCCCATAAATGAACAGCATGTCATTTCTTTCCGTAATTCAATAATCTGCCCATTATTTGTCAGAAATAATCTTGCGAACTTATTTGCTAAATACAAGTGAGCTTAGATGTTTTTCTAACGGATTTTTGTAGAAGAAAATCAGATCGCTAGATCTACATCAAGTATGCAAATGACTATCACTTACACATTATTTTTTCAGAATACTATCATTCAGTAAATTTACTCACGAAAACCAAAATCGCAGAAAATAATAGTAACGGTGAATCACCATTCTAGAAAAAAAATTATCTATATAGTGAGTGAAGATGTATTAGGTATTTAATATTTACATATAAGCTTCACAAGTAATTTGAAAACAGACATATGCTATTATACACTTGGTTAAATTTTCAGTTTTGTATTTCTTTTAATTTAACATAAGTTTCGCCAAATCTGGCTTCATCAGAAATTGGAAATACGATTTTATTTCAATATCTCTGACTGGTGAAGTTAACCTCTTGACATTCTAACCTAGGCATGACGGGATAACAGCAATTACATAGAACGACTCCAGATTCGGAACCTCTGTGTGCTAGTTTTCCCGAAAATCCTAGATGTCGGTATTTGCATCTCGCGTCTACAAATAAAACCTATCAAAGAATTATGATGCTATCTTGTTGAGATTTTACAATCCATTGAACGCAAGACAGTAAATTATTCTTAATCGAGAACCTTCATCAGTTACGCTTCCCTCAGCTTTTTAAAATGTCGAATATATTTGTCGTACAAACTCTCTGCAAGATAGTAACATAAATTGCTTTGAAACATTTTAGTTAACAATTATCATATGAATCGTTTCACGTGATTTCTATCCTAGGAATCACAAGGACACGGCATAACATACACCACATACATTTGGGATCTCTGCAAAATAGTTTTCCCTGAAATTCCTTGATGTTGATATTTATTTCGCCTTAAAATTTTAATTGCAGAGGTATGTATGAAAGACATAAATAATTCTAAGAGATTTCAGTCAGTTAAGGGGAATGCAACCGAAGAGGGTTCTCGACTGGAAACAAGATACTACTTTTAGTCCATTGAAATTTTGCCTGAAGCTGCAAATTGAGGTGGCAGATAATTAACACAGAACATATATGTTTTCGAGGGCGTAGATTACAAATTTGCAATTACAGTTAACGCAAGCAATAAGGGGGGAAAGCCCCTAAAACACCCCCAAAATAGGGTTTTTTGCAATATTATCGAAAACTACAATGATTATGAAACAATTAACACGACCATCGTGTTCCTAGTAAAATTTCACCTAGAAATCATGTAGTAAGGTATACAAAATCAACGAATTGTGTAATTATTTAAATTTTCAGTTCAGTTCATACTTTCGTAATCCACGTATACTAAGGGATCGCCTCAAGGCCGTAGCCAGAGGGGGGGGGGGTGGATATTTTTTTGTGATTGGTGACACTAGGACTGCAAAATATATATTTTTGTTGATGTATTTCCAGGATATATAACGTTGTATAAATATAAAATTTATGCTTACGAAAAACATGACTAATTGGTTAAATTTCGGGGGGGGGAGCTTTGACCCCCACTCTGACCCCCCGCCGGCTATGGGCTTGGATCGCCAGAGTATTTTAATAACGTGTTAGAGGTATGGTGGGTTATGAAGATATTATTATTTGAATATTTTGCTAACAATGTTTTTTTATATTCATTTGTTATTGAAGATAGTCGACTAAATTATAAATTTACAGTCCATTTTATTTCAACGAAGTATCAAATATTTGAAGATTACTAACATGGAGAATTATTACTATAGAAAAAAAATATACCAAAATTGGTTTTTGAATTTTAAATATTTATTAAATAGAATGGCATTAAAGGAGTGGAACGAAATTAAAGGAATCATTTCAGTAGTATCAATTGATAGTCAATAGGTATTTTTCTTTTTTTTAATATTGGTTTTTCGTGAAACAAAAATTTTTCATTGCTTCAGGACAATTATTGTGGATGTATCTCTTTACAAAATTTGCATTATTTATAAATTTTTTAAAGAACCTTATCCATAATTTCTAAAAGTGTAAGTTACTTGTTCAGATGGATTCAGGTAAATACCAAAAGAAAACTCCAATATTATTTATGATGACTTTAACTTAAAATTAAAAATATTGGTGGTAGAATTTCTTTAGATAGGGGTTGTTGTAGGAAGTTTCCTGCTTCTTTTCTAGAAAAACAACTATATTCGTTTTTCAGTAAACCTTTCGAGATTCAACTATGAACCGAATAACACCTTGATCATGATTTTACTTGGAATTATAATTAATATGTATGTAGCGTAACTCCTATAATCCATAATATGTGAATATATAAAGTTTTTTTGTATTGTATTTAATCTATGGTTACACAACCCCATTACAATGACAACTGCATCAACCTGCACTTAAGAAAAGTCTATTAAGTATGTATATAACAAAAAGGTATTCAATTTCATTTCAGTTTTTAATTTATATTCAATTTGAATTTAAATTAAGGGTAGGGTCAAACATAAATTTTGATAAAACCTGTCTACATTCATACTTCTCCATATGTAAATAAATTTGCAACTATTTCTACTATCCTTAAAAACAAACGTGACTATTACTTAACATTAAATTAATATGAATTTCACAATTGCCAAGTCCGACAATCCAGATGTACTACTATAAGCTACCTTTCTATAGTCCGATTTTTTTTCAAATACAAAAAACCATTCAGAAAATTTTTGCATTAACAGACAGTTCTGTCGATTATTCGACGATACATATTCGATAATGGAGTGTCTGTGCACCCTTTGCGTGCATTCCAAAAATTAAATTAAATTGAAAACTTAAATAATTGCACAACAATTCTTTGATTTTGTATAACTTACTACATGTTTTCGATGTGAAATTTGACAAGGCACACGATGGTCGAGTTGCTTTTTTCATAATCATTGTAGTATACGGGAAAAACTTTGTTTTGGGGATGTTTTTGGGGCTTTCCCCCCTTATTGCAAGCTTGCGGTAAAAAGTAATTGCACATTCGTAATCTGCGTAATGTTCTGCGTTAATTATCTGCCACCTCATTTTGCAGATTCAGGCAAAATTTCAATGGACTATTTGAGCTCAATGGATTGCAAAATCTCAATAAGATAATACCTACCTATCACAATAACTATGTTCAGTCTTTTCATTTTCTAAACATGTTTAGAGCCTTTCGTTGATCAAAATAAGGATTTTCATTCGATTTTAACATTCTTATTACATGCTCATTTTTTTTTTCTATTTAGTTTCTAGTGGTCCTTCCTAGATTTGTTTGTATGATTTCTTGAACCTTTAACCGCCTAAAGACTCTCGCTGGCTAGGGCATTGGAGTTAAATGAATACTTCTTGTCATACCTAATTTCTTATGTATGTTCATGTCAACATTTAATGCAGAGGTTTGTCCTGGTTTTCTACAATCATGTGTAATTGATCATGCTGGGTATTCCGCCTTTTGAAATGCATTCGTACCAAATGAGTGCCTTTTGATAATTTAGGTTAGCGTCATGTAGTTCATTTCTCTAGTACTTTCCATCTTTCTCTATCCGCCAGATCGGAAGGCCATCGTTAGGAGTACTGCCTACCCCAATGGATACTGTAGAATGTATTTGGATTTTATTATTATAAAATTTTCATTAGAATATTCAGATGTCTATTTAGTGTTACCTTAGGTTAACGGTTCCCTTCAAGACAAACGAAAACACGGTTGTAGAGTACATTATAAGTTGGATTCCCTACAAAATTCCCTTAGCTTTAAATACGTGGAAAATGCACCTGGCGATTATTCTAATATTTCATGACGGGAGATCCAGTGTTCGTAACACGTGTTTCAGAACAACTAAATAATGCATCTGGAAAGGACCCCGCAGAATCCTTATGGGAAATGGATTTCGGCCAATTTTTTTCAAAGTAAAGCGATAGCTGTTGAAGAGTAGATCAAAAGTGCTCGTGCGTACAAAGCTCCAGAGCCAATATTTTAGGATCTACAACCCTCTAAAGTTGACGTGGTCTAGAATCCTTATGGGAAATGGCTCTCGGCTAAATTTTTTCAAATTCAAGTATGTGATAGCTCTTGAAGGGTAAATCAAAAGTGCTTATGGGCACAAAGCTCCAGAGTCAATAGTTTAAGATCTACAGCCCTCTAAAGTTGAAGCCATTTCCCATAAGGATTCTGGACCAAGTCAACTTTAGAGGGCTGTAGATCCTAATCAGTTTAAGCGAAACCTATTTAATTATCTATAAAGAAATATCTGATATTATCCCGAATAATATATAATAAAAGCTATTGATTTTATATAATGTTTCAGTAGTTAGATAGAAATTAAATTCGAGATTAAACTTTCTGCAACGAAATTTAATTATCCATGATGGGATGATATGAGACTTTTAGAAAGTTTCACAACGTACGAGTTTTTAGGAGGATTGCGCAATAAAAACACATTTTATACCATCAAATACATAAATGTATAAAAGTGGAGCGAAGTTCAATGTTAAAAATATGCGTTATTATGTACTTCGCCGACAAAAGAATTGAAATCTAAACGGGTGCCTAGTTCTGTTGGTAATCCTTAATTTTGTTTATACTCCTAAGAATATTCAACATTCTTAAATAAATTTGTTGAAAATTTTTGTGTTTGGTGTTTTCGACATTTATATCATTTTTTAAATTCTCGACATTTTTTGAGAGTTTTTTATATTTTTTAGTATCTTTAAACATATTCGACACCTTTAACTTAATTGACATTGAGCTTACCCGGGTTTTCCACTAAACGGACAGTTCAGTTTATGTTTGTTAGTGTTACCTAGAACCTGAAAAACAAAACAAGACTGAAAAGTTATCGCTAGGACCTTATATTTTTAGAGATGAGTTGTTATAAAATAGGTACCATGAAAAAACTATAACATGTAGATAATATACTCTTTCAGAGGGTCTCATAAAATGATATTTGTTGTAAACAAACATTAAATTTCAGGCAGAGTGGATAATTATAGTTCGCTTAAGATCTCGGACTTGTTAATATTTATATAAGTTATCCACAAATCTATTACTATGAAAAAATATTATAAGTAGATTATATAATAACAGTAATTTACTTGGATATATCATGTAGTAAAATTCTAAATAAACTAAACCTAAAACAGTCGCAACCTAGAATACGAGGCGACAATAGAAAACACAACACGACCTTTTTCACCCAAAAAATAGCAGTTTCAAAACAGTTTGCAACTTTTTGCTTTAAAACGGCACTCGAAAAACCAAACAGTCGCAAAACAAGCCATTCTTCAAAAACTTTGCGAAAAGTTTCAATTTTGTTTTATTCGACATGAGTTTGTGTTTTTGTTTTGTTCGTTTAGTGGAACACCGATATAAGAATTTTGTTCTATATATCAGTCAGACAGTGCGTCAGTTAGTGATAAAAATGACGCTTTGTAGAAGCTAATATCTCAAGAACCGTTTGAGCCATATTTTTGAAATTAGTGGTTCTAGTGAACCTGGGGGATCTAAGAAATAAACGAAACTTTATGAGTTTATTTCTAGTTATTAAGAGGTCAAAATTGGATTCAAAGAGTTCGTGAAATATAACATAAGCATGCCGCGCCGTCACTTCCTCTTTCTTGGCTTGAATTTGCCTAGACAAGGTCTTGCGTCCCGTCTAAATTCAACAACTGTCTATTATCATTAACTGGTCAGTCCCAGTGTTTGCTTACAGTGACTGCTACCTCATATTCGTCGAACCCAAGAAAATCTCACCAACACAAGTCCAGACTGTAAAGTAAAGTTGTGTTTGAAAATATCCTATTCTAATTATAAGCGATAATAGTAATGAGTTTCCGAAAATTATCTGATAAACCCTTAGCGACAATATAGGGTAAATTAAAGTAGCATTACACACTGCTAACGTTCAGTAGGCATGGTGAAATATGCATTAGCTAACCGCTATCATTGGATCAGAAATGACTAAAATTGCTTTTAACATACATTTTTCAGCTGCAATAAAAGGAATGAAATCTGTAGTTATAAATGAAAACTCTAAAACGTACCTAACACTTTGATTTCATTTTTTTTTAGTTTTGTTCTATGGATTGTAAGGCTGTCGCGTTTCGAGTTTGGTAACAAAGCTATAACTTTTATGAAATCATATCTTAAAAAAAAACAGAACAAAACTTTGATTCCAACAAAAGGAAACAAATTCTTTTCAGCTTCTCTTATAGCATTAACAAAAATTGTCTTCTAACTTGTTTGTGGCATATTCTTGATTACTTTTCTTAAATAAATATAAAGCCATTGACAACTAAGTCAGAATGGACTTTGAAACGTTTGGTTTTCCTTCAACATTCGTCGTTTTATTTCAATTGTGGTGTTATTGTCCAAAAAAACATAAAAGTAATTAACAAAAATCTTGAGATTTGTAACAAGTACAGGGGATTTAGGAATTTGATAACAAGCTGACTATTGGAATTTATGGATTTATTGTTAGAAGTAGTCAAAATTTTCGAATGTCGCGACTCTGCAAGTATTATATTTTATGTTTGTACGTTTTCGGCTTGAATACTGAGAGAAAAAGAGAATGGTACAACAATATAAACATAACCACAGACAGGAGCTTAGTTAGGAAAGCCAGAGAGAAATCACCACTAGGTAGGAGAATTATAGGTCGACCAGAACTTACTAAGACAATAAAAAAGAAGAAGAATAATGTTTTCATGTTGATATATGTACTTATTCTTCTACATTGTTTATATTTGGTCATATATGTTTACATGTATGTGCCTGATGGCGCTAAGCTTATTGTCCTATTAAATTGAATATATATATATATATATATATATATATATATATATAAACATTTTTTTAAAAACAACAATCAAGTTTGATGAAGTAGTAGATAAGTACGTAATGCAGGATTTTAGATTTGCTTGGCACCGACTTCAAAAATATACTAGATAGGTAGGTAATTAATTTCTATAAAATGAGCACCTTTTAATGTTTACATTTTTTGCTTTCTGGGTAGGTACCTAACAACATTTATTTGCTAGAGTTGTGTATTTTGTTATAATTATTTTCAGCTTTTTAGTTATAGGTGGAAGTCGGTTATATTTTTTTAAAAAATGTTTTATTTTCAACTTTTTAGTTTTTTTTTAACTTGGGTAATTTTGATTCTTTATTTTTTATTTTGTATGTATAACCTTAATAGGCAGAACCAGGTAACAACGAAAGCACAGATTACATTACATACACACTGATACATTTTCATTTAAATTGACAGGTAAAAGTTTACGAACAAAATGTACTAGTACGCGTTGACTTAATAAGCCCTAAATATGTTTATGCATTATGGATCACGTTATGTAACCTTTTTTCAACTTTTTTTGACAACCCTGTATAACTATAACAATAAATTTGTTAGCTGCCATCTATAAATTATAGGACGGAGTAGAATCTATCCCATATTTACGGAGTCAAATCCATCCTATATTTCAACCACATACTTATATACGTCCTTGTGGGCTACCCTATAAATTGTTTCATTTTTAACATTTTGTGTTATCACCCTGTATAACATTAATTCCTCTTCACACTATATGCAACTTCTTATGGGCTATGAAATAAACAATTTTTTCATCACATTATATAAATATAATTCAACTCCAGCATATATTTCAACCATCCCGTATACGATTTGTTTATGACCACATCATGTACCAGTGTTTTAATAATCCTATATAATTTTAATTCCACATTTTTTCCACCATTTTTAGACCATCAAACGTCCACTCTACCCTACATTCCAACCGTCCTGTATATACATACGGCTGCCTATGGACCACCATAATGTTTTTTAACTGCCTTCTGTCACTATCATTCTACGACGTCCTATATTTCAATCATCATATATATGTAACTCCTATCACTTTACTTTGTGATTTTGTTTGCTATAACTAAACACCCAGTGTAAACTCGTACGAAATAGTAGTTTAGAGCTTGACATGTGTAGTCAGTGAATTTTCTATTACGCCGGGAGAATGTGACACCAAAA
Organism: Octodonta nipae; assembly: GCA_034190945.1. Lineage (NCBI taxonomy): Eukaryota > Metazoa > Arthropoda > Insecta > Coleoptera > Chrysomelidae > Octodonta > Octodonta nipae. The sequence continues at coordinate 26,496,626 of CM067219.1, read as the reverse complement.
GCACCATCTTCGCAAAATGGAAAAAATTTAATTTAAGTAGGTATTTGCCTGGTATACAAACAAACTGAGCTTGATACTCATTGATGTAAGGACTATGCTTTACTACCTATATGCTTGAGATGTACATAGAAAATTTTCAAATTCGCAATCAAAACTGCCTACAATTTATTTATGAGGAATTGTGCGTTACGTCACTTCGATGAAGTTTTTGATATAAGAATATTGGAATTTTTGGCGATTTTCTGCAAAACTGCACGTTGCACGTCACAGAAAAGTATATGAGACCACCTAGGGATCTTCCTTAGATTACACGTTCAAAAACTCCATATCCATAAGAGATATTTGAAAAATCGAAATCAATATGTCAGGGATATTGGTCGATTTCCATGCACGCATGTGTTCATTCACAAATTTTATCACTTTACCAATAGAATTCTTTTCTCAAATTTCAAGTTCCACCAATCCGGATATATATACTCTATTAAACAAGACCATATTAATTCAAAACGGTTCTCAACAGGAGAAGGAATCAAGTGACATACATACAAAAAAAAACATACGCGACGAATTGATAACCTCCTCCTCCTTTTTGGAGGTCGATTAAAAATATACAGAAATTCTTTTGATTTGGACTAACCTAAATATTACTTTTGACGTCATTTAAAAGTGACTCCACCATAATTAAAGGTTTAATTTTCTCAGGTTAAAATGTGTAAGAAATGTTTGGCTTAGCTTAGAGTTTACTTCTCCGATTATCTAGAAAACTTTTCTCATTAAATCTCCTTTATTACTGACTGGTGAAGAAGCTGTGTTATGGAGAGCGAGTACGTTTTCGCATTCCTTTAGTCGATTAAGTTCTGTGTTGTGTTCTGTTGTTGGTCTAGAGACTTTGACGATAACATACTTCGAAGTTTGAGTTAAGCTTTTCATAGGTTGGTCTAGTTATCCTTAATTGATCAAATGCTGGCGTAAACTCTCACTAATACTGATTTAATAAAACAGTAAGGCAGCCGGTTTGAAACAGACAATTTAGCGTTATATCTTTCAGGTTGTTTATACAGGGTGTTTAAAATAAACATGGCGTTTTTGTTAGGACAGGTAGAACGGTTAAAATTAAGTGCGGTTTACTCAGTAAAAATTATTCCTAATTACCTCTGTTTTCGAGATACAGGATGTTAAAGAATATCATTTTATAAACATTTTTCACAATTACTTGGAAACTACTTACGTTTGTAATAAAATTTGTTGGAAAAGTTTGGTTACAGCTGGCACACACTAACGCTCCATTCTTATATCTGACACTCAAAGAGAGCTCAAGTTATATGATTAATTGGGAGTATTTGTAATTGTAATTTTTTTGTGGCTATGATTTTAGGTCGAAATTTTTAATAAAATTATTCTCCATTCAATTTTACACCAAAATGGTACCCTATGTAAAATTCGATATTGTGTACCGTATCCAAATATTTGGATTTAAAAATGTTGGGACACTCCGTAATGTTAACCAAAATTTATTTTTTAATAAAAATCACGTGATCATGAAACATTAGACTTACTAAGTAAACAACAAAATGGTATTAAAATACCTTGGATTCTAAAAAAAACATATGTTCTTTATTAAAAATTATTTTGCTTTTCCATTTTTGTCTAACATTACGGAGTGACCCATCATGTTTAAATCTAAATATCTGGAAAACGGTACACAATATAGAATTTGATAAGTAATACTTTTTTGGTGTAAAATGGAGTGGATAATAATTTTATTAAAAATGTCGATCTAAAACCATAACCTCAAAAAATATAAATACTCTCTATTTATCATGTAACTAGCGTCCTCTTTGAGTTTTAGATATAACAGTGTCCCGTTGTTACAGGTTTAACAAAACATTCCCAATAAATTTCATTACTGTGGTGCCAGTAGTTCCCAAATAATTGTCATAAATGTGTATAAAATAATATGCAATATCTCGAAAACAGAAACGATTAGGAATAATTTTTACTGAGTAAACTACACTTATTTTTCAGCTATTCTACCTGGTCTAACAAGCACTCCAGTTATTTTAAACACCCTGCATATAATTCGTAAAAATAACAGCTTTCCAAATGACTCGGACTTTCAGTAGCTATAGTGATTTAATGGTTGGCGATTTACACAAATTTGAACTCTTAAATGAGCATTCCATGAATTCGAAGAGAGAAGAACTTAAACACTGCATATAGCATTTAAAAAATGTTGTCCTTGAGTTGGTACGAATAGGTTTCTAAATAGACTTTATTTGTTTTTAAACAGAGGGAGTTCGTCTATATCTGACCTAACTAATTTCACCAACATTACTTAATATGATACGTACCATAACACATAAAAAGTGTTAATGTTATTCTTTATTTCTTAAATAATATACGAGCTGCCCAAATTTCCATGTCGTAATTTTGCTACTTTTGTGACTAATGAGGACGTAGGTTGACGCGAGTCTGTTTTTTCCGGTTTGGGACCGATTTTTTAACCAACTTCCAAAAAGGAGGAGGTTATCAATTCGTCGCGTATTTTTTCGCTTTTTTTGTATGTATGTTACCTGATTTCTTCTTCTGTGGTGCACCGTTTTGAACGAATATGGTCTTTTTTAATAGAGTATATATCCGGATTGGTGAAACTTCAAATTTTGGAAAAGAATTCTATTGGTAAAGTGATAAAATTTGTGAATGAACACATGCGTGCATGGAAATCGACCAATATCCCTAATATTTTAGTCGATTTTTCTATAACTCCTTATGGATGTGCATAGTTTTTTAACGTTTAATCTATTAAAGAAGATCCTTAGGTGATCTCATATACTTTTCTGCGACGTGCAACTTGCAGTTTTGCAGAAAATCGCCGAAAATTCCAAAATTCTTATCAAAAATTTCATCGAAATGACATAACGGACATTTCCTCATAAATATTTTAATTCCAACGTAGTAGTGCGGTAATTTTGGGCCCTGGAAGTTTTAATTGCGAATTTGAAAATTTTCTATGTCCATCTCAAGCATATAGGTAGTAAAGCATATTATTTTCGGCTCCTTAAATCAATGAGTCCTAAGCTCGTTTTGTTTGTATACCAGATAAATACCTATTTAAATGCAAATTTTGGTTGTCACATTCTCCCGGCCTAATAGAAAATTCAGTGACAACACATGTCAAACTTTAAACTGGTACTTGGTGGCCTATAGACAGGGTGTTTAGTTATAGCAAACAAAATCACAAAGTAAAGTGGTAGAAGGAGTTGCGTTTATATGAAGATTGAACTATAGGAAGGATAGTGGTACGTAGGCAGCGGTATATACAGGATGGTTGGAATATAGGGTGGACTGGACGTTTGGTGGTATAAAAATTTTGAAAAAAATGTGAAATTAAAATTATATAGGGTGTTTAAAAAACTATTATGTGATGTGGGCATAAGCAAATCATATACAGGATGGTTGAAATATATGCTGGAGTTGAATTATATTTATACAGTGTGATTAAAAAATTATTTCTTTTATAGCCCATAAGAAGTTGTTTAAAGTGTGGAGAGGAATTAATGTTACACAGGGCGATAACATAAAATGTTAAAAAGGAAATAATTTATGGAAGTTATATACTATGGTTGAAATATAGGACGGATTTGACTCCGTAAATATAGGATGGATTCTACTCCGTCCTATAGTTTACAGAAGGCAGCTAACAAATTTATGCTTGTCCGTGGGCAGTCGTATGTACAGGCTGGTTTGTACATAGGTTGGAGTGGAATTATCTAGTTATACAGGGTTGTCAAAAAAAGTTGAAAAAAGGTTACATGGCGTAGTCCATAAGGCATAAATATATTTTGGGCTTATTACGTCAACGCGTACTAGTACATTTTGTTCGTAAAGATTTACCTATCAATTTAAATGATAAAGTATCATTGTGTAATGTTGAGGCTTTCGATGTTACCTGCTTCTGTCTATTAAGGTTATACATACCAAATAAAAAATAAAGAATGAAAACTAAAAAATATAACCGACTTAACCTATAACTAAAAAGCTAAAAATAATTATAACAAAATACAAATCTAGCAAATAAATAACACATTCAATGTTGTAAGGTACCTACCATTAAAAGGTGCTCATTCTGTACAAATTAATTACCTACCAATCTAGTATATTTTTGAATTCGGTGCCAAGCAACAATCAAGTTTGATGAATTAGTAGATAAGTACGCAATGCAGGAGTTTAGATTTGTTTGGCACCCACTTCAAAAATATACTAGATTGGTAGGTAATTAATTTGTACAGAATGAGCACCTTTTAATGTTTACATTTTTTGCTTCCTGGGTAGGTACCTAACAACATTGAATGTGTTATTTATTTGCTAGAGTTTTATTTTGTTATAATTATTTTTAGCTTTTTAGTTATAGGTAGAAGTCGGTTATATATATTTTTTAATGTTTTATTAGAATATATTATTTATATATCTGAATCAGCATGTAAACAAAGTTTTCCGACGTTTCGCCCACACTTATAAGGGGCTTTTTTAAGAATGAGTAAAACAAAATAAATGTTAGATAACTTGCGGCGACTCCATTCACTTAGTTTTTTTCTCACAATCACACTTTGAAACTTCACCTTATTAAACTTGTGACACTGACGCACGAATTGTAAATGACTAATAGGTACTTTGGATCTAACCAACGAAGAAATAATAATTGACCCCCGTAAATTTCCGGTAAAAGAATGATAGGAAGCACTTAATGGGATTATTTTGGATTGTTTTATGGTTTTGATGACATATGATATATTTTTATGACAGAAATAACTGACCAGAAATTCAAGTTTATGTCTGTGGCGGTTTTCTGGCAATTAAAATGTTTTACGGAGGGCATTTTATTTTATGTGAATGTTGAGGGTTAAAATAAATAAACATTTTGAATGGAACATAGTAATTATCGAATCCTTCCTAGAATAATTTTCTTTTGGTTTTGTTTTATTGTTCTTAAAGTCTGTTTGAAATTAACCACTTTAATGTTTGGTATGTGAAGCATTTTAATATAAGAGTGTATTTAACTGGCATTCCTTTTAAAATTTGTCATTTATAATTAGGCTATTGCCATAGTGAACTGAAAATAATAATTTATACATAACAATATAAATGTATAAATATAAATGTCATGTCAAATAAAAGAAAAGCTGATGTTCCAGTAATGAATCTTATCAACACAAAACTTTTTTTCATTTTTGTTCTTTTACCGTATTATATTTTTTTCTATAATTTAAATTTTATGTTAGTACAATAATGAAAAATAAATGCCGAGTATTGTAACACAAAAATGATGTAGGTATGTAACCCGTCAAACACATTGTAAGTTAATGTATTAGAGAGTAGGTACTTAAATTACAGCAGCAGACAAAAAAGAAAGGCTTGCCTCTACACTACATGCCACACACGATTTCCAACTTATTTTTGCCTTTTAATATTGCGAGTCGGTGGTCAGAATTTGGCCCACACGTCAATTTTTTTCAACCTTGCGAAAAACCCTCAGAATTTCACATTTTTTCATGATTTTTGAGGTTAAGAAAAATGTGACGTGTAGGCAAATTTAGTCGAGTAATTTAGCAATTTAGTCAAGTCGATTCTTTTTTTTTTCATTTTTATCAGTCGAATAATGTCCTCCACCTTTCGGCTATACTCACTGGTTAGTCGTTATTTCGTTCTGTGTTTCTTTGGTTATCGCAAAAAATACTAATAATCTAATATACTCAATAGTAATGAGAACGATTTTGAGGGAGTTGTAATCAAAATAACTCGTCACTCGATTAAACTAGTAGCATAGTCTGAAAAGCATCGAAGACCATGGTTCCGGTCTGCTCAACCCATCGTGCAGATTTGGCTCGAATCCTATACTGGCCATTCTAGCCAGGAACGGAACGCCCCATTTGACACCTCAAGCGGCCGTGGTCTACGTTCCCACGCTGCAATGGTGAAAGCATCGTACGACCGACCATCCACCCAGGGGTACAATCTAACTTAAGCCATTGCCCGTGCGAGGCCAACCCAAAATAGAGAGCCATGGGTAACCTCACCCAGTGAGGACTGCTCTCCACCCGCAGTATCTATTTTGATATCTTACGAACATCCCAGTTCGTTTAAGATTATCCACGCAGATGGGTAACACGTCCGATTCCTCCAAGTCTACCTCTTTTGCATTTCTGGACGAGACTGACATCCGCTTTCAAGGTATTAATGATTTTACTTGCGGGGCGCTTTGGCCCGGTTGTAGGAGTAACAGGCAAGAGGCCGGCAAAGGGTTCTAGTCGCAAATACTGGGTCGCCCCCATACAGAGGGATGACCCGACATCTCAAGCGAACGTCCCACTATTACCCTCTCATCGCTACAATCCCGAAGGTAAGCAGGTCTGACGACTACTTGTGTTAAGGCTTAACAAGTCGGCCTCGTTCCCTTTTGCTAAAGTTTTGACAAGTCACACTCGAATATCTACCGGGAAATGGATTCGACTACCCTGACTTTTATCAATATTTTCAGTATTTTCAAAATGTTTAGTTCAATTTAGTAGTGGGTTATTATTTTTTTCAAATTTTCTGTTGTACAGGTTCAATACATTATTTACTTGTAGCACTCTCGGAAAGATTAATACCTACAAAGATGGAAACTTGATGGATGTATTATCGAACCAGTTGAATTGAACTGAAAGATATTGTCTGTCATATCAGTAAAGTAATCATATGATCTCCTTCCATCAATTTTGAATTTTCTTTTAGATGGAGTCCTTTCAGTCAATTCATTTAAACTGCTTCATTAGTGAGTATGCATGTTGTTTTGATACACAATTTATACGAATAAAAAAATAAAGTATGTAAACTTTGAAATTCTAATTCATTTCAAACGTAGAATAGTTTCGAGTTCGTCGTTTTGTGTTTCTTCTATTTGGGCGAACGGATGTAGTTTTTTACTTCTGCTACATTTCTGTAAAGGGATTCTGTAAAAAGGGATATGGAAAAATTAGTTGTGCCCCCGATTCAGGAACAATATAGTCAGATAACAAATAATGGCATCAAAGACAAATTGATCCTGCAAAACTAGCAATAGGAATAGGAAATGTAAAACAACTGAGGGATGGAAGCATTATGATAAGTTGCAAAAATAAAGAATCCAAAGACAAACTAAAAAATGTAGTTCAAAATGAAATGTGTAACAAATATAAACTGGAGGAGGCAAAAATGAAAATGCCTAAAATTATATTAATAAATGCCGAGTTGTCGTATATAGAGAAACCAGATGAAGAGATAATAAATGATATTATCGAACAAAATGATTTAGGTGAAGAGGCAATTAATAAAATCAAAATAGTAACAAAATTTAAAAAGAAAAATAAAGAAATGACGGTAATATTATATTCGAATTGGACTGTGAAGAGTTTAAAAGATTAATAAGTAGGGAAAAGCTGTCACTGGGATGGCGCCAATGCAAAATATATGAATATTTTAATATTATTAGATGCTACAAATGTGGTGGATACAATCATTTCCAAGATAAATGTACAAACCCCATAACATGTTTAAGATACACCGGTAATCATAAAATTTCTGAATGTGACGCAACAAACAATGCGCCTAAGTGTATAAATTGTTTTAATTCAGTACAGAAAACAAAAATAAAATTAGACTACAGTCATGCTGCAAATAGTAGGGATTGTCCATGTTATATTAGACAAATAAATAAGGAAAATGCAAAAATTAATTATAACTCATAGCAACTCAAGAGGCAAGTACCCATTGTATACCTTAACTGTCAAGGTTTCTTACATAATAAAAATGAACTATATTTTTTAATAACAGAATGGGATCCAATAGTAGTTTGTTTATCAGAAACTCATGTGGGAGATATAATAGAAGACGAAGAACTAAATTTGGATGGTTATAAGATAGAAAGATGTGATACTCATAATAACAGAACTGGGGGAATAATCATGTTCATTAAATCAAAATATAGATATAAGGTAATATATAAGAAATATATTGACATGTTATGGATATTAACAATTATAGTTACGATAGGTGATAATAAATATGTTCTCTATACCGTTACCAAATGGCATAACAGAGATTTTTTGGAAAATTTAAAGAATTTCTAGATGGTATAATAGAAACGTATGCTACACATATAATTTGTGGAGATTTCAATTATGACTTAATAAAATAATGTTTTTATAGAAACATATGTAGTGATCTAATACAAACGTATGGACTCCATCAACTTGTCAAAAATTCAACAAGAATAACAAGAAACAGTATAACGCTAATAGATTATGTTATATCCAATAACAAAATATCTCAATGTTAAAGTACATTCAACACCTAAAATTAGTGATCACTCTATTGTTTCTATAGAAATAGTATGCCATAAAATGAATACTTACGAAGTTATAAAATGCAGAAACTACTAACATTACAGGAACGATATATTACAAGAAAAAATTTTGGCCACAGATTGGAACACCAATTGCAATATTAATAAAATAGCGGAATCTCTAGTTAATGAAATTCAAGACATAATAAACAATATATGCCCAATAACAGAAAGGACAATTTTTGATAAACATATATACAAAAAATGGATTACAACTGAAGTTATAGACAAAATGAAACATAGAGATACATTATACGAAATTGCAAGCATAAGAAATACAGATTTAGATTGGAATAGATTTAAAACGGAAAGAAATGAAGTGACACCCTTTATAAGAAGAGAAAAAGAAGCTTTCTTTACAAAGATTTTAGATGAAAATAAAAGCAATAATAAGGAGCTGTGGAAAAATTTAAAGATTCCATTAGTTCATAATAAAGTAAATGATATCCAAGAATTTGGTGATAATGTATGTGAAGGTGAAGAAATATCTGAACAATTAAATAAATACTTTGTAAATAGAATAGAAGAAACAGTCAATAACATACCCAAATTTAACCCACAAGATGATATGTTGAAAAATATTGAAACATGTGGTGAATTCGTAAATTTTGAACCAATGATATGAGGACATTACGAAAGTACATAGGTTTGTTAAAAAACACATCACATTTTAAAACTGGTATAACCAAACAAGTTATAACTGACATTTTTAAAGTAGTAGGTAACAGATATTTGGACGTTATTAATTGTTCATTACAAGAAGGAATTTTTCTAGAGACATAGAAAACATCTACTATTATACCTGTGCCAAAAGTAAACCATACTATTCTAGGTGAACAATTTAGGCCCATTAATAATATGCCTCCATATGAAAAAATATTAGAGTTAGCAGTAAAAGAGCAATTGTTAAAATTCTGTGATACAAATAATCAGTGGGTTTCAGAAAGGGATACTCTTGTGAATCTGTGATAGTGAATGTATGTGATATATGAGTTAAAGCAATATATAAGAAACAATATGTTATTGCTGTATTTTTGAATTTTAAAAGAGCATTTGAAACTATAAAAAGAGATTTGTTAAATCAAAAATTGTTAAAAATAGGGTTGGGTCATAAAGTTAGAGATTGGTTTAAGTCTTATTTGCAAAATAGAACACAAAAAGTAAAAATTAATAACATAGTATCATCACCCATGATTAACAGTAATAGTGTACCACAAGGTACTGTACTTGGCCCATTACTGTTTATATTGTATATTAATGATATTATTAAATGCATTACAAATTGTAAAATAAGTATGTTTGCAGACTACACAAAGCTTTACATTTGTGGTTAGGACATTAATTATATATCTGCATGTATCAATAATAACTTAAAAAATATGTATATGTGGCTTTGTGATAACAACTTATCGATAAATATACAAAAAAGCAAATTTATAATATTTGGAACAAACATATGCTAAAAAATTTGGAAGATATTGCAGTTAATGTTTGTGTTAATAATGTTTATCTTGAAAAAGTTGATAATATTAAATATTTGGTTGTGATTCTTGATAAAAATCTAAATTTTATAAAGCATTTTAACTATATCATGTCCAAAATGTCCAGGACAACTTTTTTTCTATGTAGAAATAGCAAATTTCTAACTTTATATGTTAAAATATTTTTATTCAATGCACTGATTGTACCTTATTTAGAATATTGTACCACTATATTATTAAACTTAAATCAAAATGAATATCAGCAATTACAGATGTATGCGTATTATACTGAAATGTAACAGATACACACCAATAAATACTATGTTAAACGTTTTAAATATAATGTCTGTTAAGCAGAAAGTAGTTTATAAAACATTAGAATTAATTTACAAAATAAAAAACAAATTGATACCAGGTTACCTTTATGAAAAAATTAAACATACGTTAATAGCATACACGAATATGAAATAAGGAACAAAGATAATTTTTATATTGAAAATCATTGTAGAGCGTCAACTTCTAACAGTTTGTTTTTCAAAGGTTTGTTGTATTTTAATGGATTACCCAGGGAGATAAAGAGCTGCGAAAACATAAAAATTTTCAAAAAAAAGTGTAGTGAATATGTTAAGAAAAATGTTTAGATATTTGAATTACAAAAGGATAATGCCAAATGACATTCGGTAATATATTTTATATAACTTAATATAATATAAGACAACATAATGAAATGTAATAATGTAATATAATGTAATTTAAAGGTAATGTAATGTAGAAAAAAAATGTAATGTAATGTAATGTATAAAATAGCATTTGCTAAATAAAGACTACTACTACTACTACTACATTTCTGTCAACTCTTCCCGGTCCAACAGTATTGTAATAAATCTTTTTTGGGTTATTTGTTCTTCTCATCTATTGTAGTTTACTGTTAATTCAATTATTGGTTGTACCAATAGTTCTTGGCTGATGACTTCATTTCTTATACAGTCTAAAGAGGTAACTGATTTTAAGAGTCTCATTTCTGATATCTCCAGTTACATATAACGTTTTCTTAGGGCCCACGTTTCCGATCCATATTCTAGCGAGGGGATTGCCATAACTTTGTAAAATTATATCTCTGTTTCTTTTAACATCGTTACCTTGAGTGTGTTATAATAATGGTTCCACATATTTTTTGAAAACTATTTATTTTGTTTGAGATATCTTCATCTTCTTCTTATGAGATGTCCCTTTCTCAATATCTGAAATGTAACACCTGCTCTAAAGTGTGATAATCAATAACCATTTTTGTTATAATCGGATCTTTTCCCAGAGAGGCCATTGCCGTCATTTTCTCTATAGATATTTTCAGACTATAATCCTCAGATTACAAATTTAACTTAGGTATTGCCAATTGCAATTCATCACCTGTGTTTTGTATTACAACTTGATCATCAGCAAATAATATTGAATTTCTAAAATCCTTGGACCTACTCTTTATTCCAGAAGATGAGGTTTCCTTCCATTCTATCACAAGTTTATCTACATATATATTAAAGACTACAGGAGACAGAGTACATCATTGTTTAACACCTTCATTTGTCCTTATTTCCTTAGTAATTCCTTTACCAGTGTCAACAAGGATTTTAGTATTTAAGAAGAGGTTTTCGATTACGCTTATTAAGTGAATAAGATACCCTTGTTTATACATTATATGCCAAAATTTATCTCTGGCATTCGGTCAAAGGCTTTTTTGTTGTCTATGAAGGCTAGGTGTGTAGGTAAATTAAATTCACTGCCTTTCTGAGTTATTTGTTTTAGGCAAAAGTTATCATCAACACAGGACGTTCCTTTACGGAAGCCGTCCGTTCTTATAGTATAACAGATGGATGAGAGAAAATTCTTAACCTAACATAACTTTTGATCTATGGCAAATCGTGTTTTGAACCTGTAGCTTTAATAGGTGTATTCAAGAAATTGTAATGGCTAAGTGCTTTGTTAAAGCGGTGAACTAAATTGTGTTTATTTCACCCCAGAGCGTTAATAACGCGTTAAAGCAAATATCCACTTTAATGCTAATTCAGTTGACAAATTCTGTGTTAATATCATTCACTGTACATAAACGCCTCTAAAAAGGAAATCTAAAAATTGAAAGTATCTAGTAACAAAAATCTTCATAGAGTGCTTTCAAATTATACGAGAGATAATGCCAACAACCGTCGCAATTTCATGCTTATGTCCAAAATAATATAATAAAATTTCGGCTTGTCTTTAACTGGTCGCTTGTTTAATTGGACTGGTATAATTTTTTGTTAGTACCTTATGAAATGGGCTAAAGCTAAAAACAACTAGTCATGCTTCCAATCCCATGAAGCATGTTTGCTTTCTATGAATGGTTGTTAAATTTCGACATCAGTCAAATATTTAAAAACTCTTCTTCAAGGTGTAAAAGTATTTGATGCACCCTTGTCAGTTTCCTGTCTACACAAAACAATATAAAATTCGGTAATATTCCTGTAGGTCAAGAATGTTCTTCAATCAAAACCAAAGTTAAACGTCTTGTTCATTTTTCAAATTAACTAAGCATTTTTTATTTAATTTACACTTGATTGACACTTTATTTACATATGTTGGGTGTTCTTGTAACAATTTGTAATGACGATGATGTTGTTGACGGGCTTTTTTAATGCATTCTAATTCTTAATCTTAACAGGACACCCAAGTTGTCAGTTGTGTTACTCAAGGCAGCTGGAAGGCTAAAGTTTGTTACCTTCCCAAAAAATGTAAAAATCATTTACCATGATATTTATGATAATTTGTAGACAGGTAAAAACTGTGTGGATGACATTTTTTTATCTTGACTATAATTACATTTTTCAGTAAATTGTAAAATGTATACTCGACCTTATTATTTAAAATTATTTGTTACAGATAAAGGCTGTGACATAAAACAAATATTTTGTCTGTTCATTGGGTTTTCTCTCCTCCAAATTTTTTCCTGTAACAGATAGGTATTTAAAAATTGTATATGTAGAACAAAGTGTAGTAAGGCAATTTCGTAAAATTGCCCGGATTACTGGCTGTCTGTACAGAGATTCTTTCGCGCAGTTATTCTGAGAGAAAGAGATGTCTATAAAATGATCAACCAGTATTCCTGTATATAAGTAATGTATTGTATATTGTGTTATACTTATCTGTTTATGGAGACGTTTCAACTCCGAGTCTGAAGTCGTTGTCAATCGTTTAGTGTTGTTTTCGAGGTTTTTCCTAAAAAAAAAATTCGCTTTGATCTTGAATTTGTTGCTTGTCAAAAAATTTGCACATTGACAATTTGTCGTTTGGTGATCACTTGACGCTGAGGTTACCGTTTTTTGTTCTGTTAGCAGTAAATTCCTCCAGTCCAAATGAAGGTCGGCTGAAGGTGCTCCGATTTCAGTGTTGTTTATCATCATACAGCTGGCTTCTTTAAGTTTTCTCTTTTTTTAAAATTTCTTCTTTCAGCAAAATCTTTGTTTATCCCAGTCTATCCTATGGCTGCCGGTGCTCGTTAATACATGATTGGCCGAATTTTATATTGTTTATTTCGAAAAGATTATGGGGGAGGTCTTAAATTATTTGGTCTGTTCATTGGGTTTTCTCTCCTCCAAATTTTTTCCTGTAACAGATAAGTATTTAAAATTTGTATATGTAGAACAAAGTGTAATAACGCAATTTCGTAAAATTGCCCGGATTACTGGCTGTCTGTACAGAGATTCTTCCTCATAGTTATTCTGAGAGAAAGAGATGTCTATAAAAAAAATAAACGATATTCATGCACAAGGTTGTAGTTATAGTCCACGTAGAAGCATCGCTCCAGATAGCAAAATTAATCCGATTGGTTTTTGCTGATTTTTATGCAAAAATGTCCCCTAAAAAAATCTGGAGGTTGCCGCGAGGAATCCTGGTCGAGATATTATTTAAACTATCTTTTTTAAACAAATTTTGAACAAAAAAGGGCTCTTGTAATTTTTCTCTTTTAGCTTATAAGCGATTTAAAGTTGGAAAAAACCCAAAAATGACCATTTTCAAAGCTCTATAACTCGGATAAAAATTATCATTTTTGAACACACAAAAAGCCAAATTAAAGTTTAAACATTCCTGTACAACATGCTGGAGAGGATTTTTGGGTTTATTTCATTGCAAACCTTTGTTTTTAAATGTCTATAACACCAGTTCGCACACTATCGATACTCATCAGTGTTGCGTCTCTCTCGCACTCAGGCTTATTATATTATGTTAATATTATTAATCAAGAATTGTTAAACCTTTTATTCAAAGAACTTACTAAATATATAATATGAAGTTCATATATTTAATTAGGTACACCTATAATAATTGACACTTTATCGAATTAAAATAAATCTATATATGGTTCTCAATACATGTATTTTTAATCATTCTTTTCTTTTAATTTCAATTTTGCGGTGAGACTTGGGAAGTAGACAGATTGAGACCCCGAGTTCGATCAAGTCTCTGAAACCTCTTTATAGTTTTCTAGTAAGGCTTGCGGAGTAGGCAGATTGGGACCCCCGAGTTCGAACTAGACCATTTTGCATTTTTAGTTTCTGTTCTTTGTCTCTGGATAATGATCTTCTAAATGTTATTGGTGGCATATTCTTGATTGTTTTTATTTGGTGACGATCGAAACAAAAATCTGTAGATTCAAGGTAAAACTAAACGTTTCCAGGTCTATTCTGACCTCGTTTTCAATGGTTTTAATCATGTATTGAAAATGCAAAATGAAAGTTTGATATATGACATTTAAGTTGACACAAGAAAAATTTGTTGTTTCTAGATATATAGGTAGCACAAAAAATTCTAAAGATCATATATAACAGTTAAACAGCTTTCAAGTTGGAAGAACTTGAAAGAATTGTCTTTAGAATTTATGAGTTCTTCCTAGGTACGATTTTGATTTAAGATAACGCATTCGCCAAAAATGCGATCAAAGAACTCTTTTATTTCAGTGATTCCATTAACTTCATAAGCGAAAAATTAGGAAAAACCTTATGAACTATCCCGATACTGGGTTGTTCAAAAGCAGATGGCCATAACTAATTTCTTCCTCAATTGTCGGTAACCAGATACGATTGTATTGTACAGAAGTAGAAGCGATACAATTGTCTTCATTCAAAAGAATTAACGCACACTTTTTTATTTTTCGTTTTGTGTTTTGTTGTTCTTTGTGAAGTATAGTTGAATGGTCAAATTGTATTTTATGGCCTAGGTTCCAAGCATGTACACAAATTTTTGATTTTTTAAATTGTCGTTTCCTTATGTAATTTTTGTTTTCTTTAATTAGTACGTTTAATGGTGTCGATGTTTCTACAATATAAAATTCACTGCATTCGCAAGAAATCTTGTATATGCAGTTTTTTGAGTTCTTAGTTTTGTTGGTTGGTTTTGTTTTCCATATTAGTGATTTTAGTGTATTTCTTGTTTTGAATGCTGTTTTGACATTAAATCTGTTGCCCAGTGATTTCAATTTTTCTAAGAGACCCTGTATATATGGTATAGTTGTAACTACAATGTGGTTGTCCTGAGTAGTTGTGTTACTAAGAGAAGTTTCGGGTTGATTCCGATGGTTTGTTGTCTGTTCAAGTCTGTTTAATTCTTTGTTGATAAATTTTGTAGGGTAAATGTTTCCAGCAAGAACATTTCTTATAACTGTTTTTCTTTGTTGAATTTGATATCATTAGAACAGTTGGCCTTTGCTCTGTCATATAATGACTTAATAACATCTTTCTTTACTGTATTCGGATGATTTGAATTGAAATCTAGGTATCTGTTAGTATGAGTTGGTTTCCTATAAACGTCTATTTCGAATGATAATTTATAAATTCTAAAGACAACTCTTTCAAGTTATTCCAACTTGAAAGTTGTTTAACTGTAATACATAATCTTTAAAATTTTTTGTGCTACCTGTATATCTAGGAACAACAACTTATGTGTCATATATTAAACTTTCATTTTGCATTTTATATTTTCAATACATGTTTAAAGCCATTGAAAACGAGGTCAGAATAGACCTGGAAACGTTTGAATTTTTCTTGAATATGCAGATTTTTGTTTCCATTGTGGTGTTATTACCCAAGAACACATAAAAATAATCTTGATAATAGCTTTAAAGCCGGAGCCGAAACGTCGAGTATCTCACAAACTTACACGCGGTTCCCACTCGAAACCTAAGCGGAAAGCTCTCAGAATATATATTCAAGACTTTCATTTCAAAACTAGCCACCAAAATAACATATTGTTACGAAATTTACCAAAGCCGACCGCGTTTTATTTCACTACGACAACAATCGCTTTGAGATAAAAAAAATGGTTCTCGAAAAGACTCGGCACCTGTAGGAGTGATGATGATTTTTGCGAGAAGTTTCTATGCTGGTTGTTTAAAGGAAGCAGGCCACGATCGCGAGCTCAGTTAGTTGGTGGAGCGAAGAGCTTATATGTAAAATTGTTGTTGTGATATTTGAATCAGCTGTTGTATATTCGATGTAAATAAAAGTTCTAGAAAAGAGAAAGTGAATATTAGTTTTATAATTTGAACCCACGGACTTTATAGCAATATATATATATATATATATATATATATATATATATATATATATATATATATAGTGTGTATTGTTTCACGGATAGAAATACGTTGTTGATGATGTATTCCGGTGGACATCCGTTCGTCTGTTGTCTGTGTCGAAAAAACTCCTGACGTTTCACCAAATTCATATTTAGCTATCTCAAAACGTACTTATTTTATCATATCGAGCATAATATTTACTATGCAATGTATTTTAAATAAAATTTCTTTTTCTTATATTCAAACTCTTAAATATCTGTAATAGAATTAATTTTTTTTTAATTTTTTGGGATGGAATTTTGATGAGTCTCAGATCAAACAAATTCTAGATATTGAGCCTCCAAATTCACTAGTCTTCGTAAATATCTCAGTAGTTAAAATCCACAAATTTTTACTGCGAAATTCAATGATCTGGTTTTGCAAACTTCACATTCTGTAAACCATCTTTGATATTTGAGTTTTTCTGTTCAAATCAAACTTCGGCCGTGTAAAATGTAAAAAAACTCTCTCACAATACTATTGAAAAAAATCTTGGGAAATGTCCAGAGGGGTAGTCTGTGTCCTTTCTAATATTGGATCTTGCCTCTGATACTTTCGTCTTTTAAAAGGTATTTCACCTTAGTTCAACGAACGCCAATAACGGCGGTATTTTTTTTCGATACATCGAGTTCAGTGGATAATGAAATCCTTTGAGGAATAAATGAAGGGGAAACGGGACGAGGCTTGAAATGGAACTGTTGAAAACAAATTGGTGTTAAAAATAGATTGGTCGAAATCGACATTTCAATTTTCAAGAACCTGGCGTTAGGAAAACGATGCGATAAATAAATTTTGGGTTAGTATCAAATTCAGGTAATACTGCTTACTGCTTGGACCGTGGGACTGGTTATGGGGGAAGCAATGAACTATCGTGTGGCTTGGTTTTTAATTTGACAGGTTTCCCAATAAATTCTAATAAGCGCAATCAAAAATAAAAGTAGATTTCCATCGTGAGAAACCATTACCTAAACAGTGCTGTCATATAATGTCCAAAAACGTAGATTGAATTTTTCTGTATTCTAAAAGATGCTATCAGATTTCGAAAATTTAAAAAATACTCTTATTTACAGTACAAGTAAAGAAGGTTTGATGCCGATGCCCCAATTTTTGGAAAAACTCGGAATTTTCACAAAAAGAAACTGAAGAGACTTGTGTTGCGGCGGGAATTAGAGTTCATGTGGAAATAATAAAGCAACCGTTGATTATACAGTATGGACGCGTGGGTTGGAACAAATTCAGGTGTTGTTTTTTTGCAAAAATGCTCGGACATGTCGGTTTTTTTTTGGACTGCGGTTTTTGTGATGATTAACTCATTTATACAGGGTGGGCCAGAAATAAATTGCGACCATCAACTTCATTTTTTCAAATGGAAACGTTTATTTTTTATTTTATTTTTGAATTCTGCATTGAATTTTAAGTATTTTAAGTATTTTTCATGTACAATGTCCTATAACGAAAATTAACACTTATTAAAAAAAATACATTTATTTCAAAATTAAATGTTCAAATTGTTGACCATTAACTTCCTGACAATACCTAAGACGGTTTTTAAATTCTCGTAACACTTCATTTAGCGTTTGTGGTAGGATTCGTTTTATTTCGGCCCTAATTCTATTCTTTAATTCCTCGATATTTTCCGGCTTATTTAGGTAGGCTTTCGATTTCACGTAACCTCAAAGATAAAAATCTAACGGGCTTAGATCTGGAGACCTAGCTGGCCATTCGATATTACCTCTCCTTTCGATCCATCTATTTGGGAAAATATTATCAAGATAATGACGCACTGTTCGCGACACTTGTCGGAAAAAACTATACTGCTTGAAAAGTGCGGGATGACATTGCATCTATCCATCATTATTTCGCAAAATTTTACTCTCCGGTCCAAATCATCTCTAGTAAGTTCCTGAACTCAATGAACTTTATATGGGTGCCATTTATTTCTATGCAAGCATTTTAGAACAGAAGATTTACTTATTGACTGTTCTGCGGCTATTGGTCTAGTGGATTTGTGAGGATTTTCTGGTAAATCGAGCAAAACACTTAAATGTGTATCTTCTGGAAGATGTTTGGTTTTGTAATTGTCTCTCACGTGGCCAATTCTAGAAACTTTTTTCTATTTTACTAACTACCGATTGTGTAATAGGCCGCTCCGGGTACTTCATATTAAACAATTCGCAAACTTCAGCTTGTGTTCAAGGTCTGTCGCCATATCCTACCATAGTCAAAATTTATATTCGCTGCTTTTCAGTTAAACGCGCCATACTTTGAAACTTTGCAACTGCACTTGACAACTACTGATTTCAAGTAAAATTATAGTATAGTATTTTTATAGAATATAATGCACCTACAAGAGTATTTCAATAAACACAATTCATAAAATACACTAAGATCTTTAACATTACTTAGAACATAAAATATCAAAGTGTGCAAAAAATAATTACTGTATTGATCATTGTTTCCTTCTTTACTTGATGGAAATTTGATTGTGAAAATGATAAATTTTTCATTTAAATCCTCTGCTTAACAGTTTTTGCAGACCAATGCAGAACAACGCATGGTACCAATGTAGTGTAACCAACCACTGACAGAAAACCTATAGTCTTAACATCGTGATTCCCTGGCAATCCATCAGCGCAAATTTTTGATAAATCAAGTTACAGTCATATACATAACATAGCACACTACAAATATATGCGTCTGTTTCTCTTATAACTACTTCGAATTATATCTGAAAGTTACCAAGAAAATTGAAAATAATGAATACGACGAAGATAATAATTTTAACTAGATGCCTACTGCCTTGCTGTGGATGCACATAACAGAACCATAGTAAAATAGAGCTAGTTTGCGTTCTGACTACGCAATATAGGCAACTTAAAGCTGAAACATAACTCCAATAAAAAGTGTCCACAATATATAGTACACACAGGAACGACTTATTGATATTATTGTAGAGAACTGTTTCTCCCAGAATGTCGGTGCCTAATAACTTAACTGGTTGATCTCTGGTCATATGTTCCCTGAAACGGAAGGCTTTATATTGGCAATCCAAGATCAAGTAATTCCAACTAAGAACTACCTAAAGTACATCGTTAAAGACCCTTCTATTAACAACGATAGATGCAGGTACGGTTGCCAAACATCTGAATCTATCCAGCATATCACAGGAGGTTGTCAAGCGTTCGCTGCAACTGAATACAAAGAACGACACGATGCTGTGGCAAAAATACTTCACCAGGAACTAGCACTGAAACATGAATTATCACAGTCGGTAAGATTACCATACTATAAATATAAACCAGAATCTGTTTTAGAAAATAACAACTACAAGCTGTACTGGGACCGCACGATACTGACCGATCGGTCTGTTGCTCACAATAGACCAGATATAGTTTTGGTAGATAAAGTCTCTCGAAAAACAACTTTAATTGACATAGCAATTTTCCAACAACAATAATATAAATATCAAGCAGGCTGAGAAAATAACCAAATATAGAGATTTGGAATTTCAAATAAAGACTCAGTGGAACATGAACAACACACGAACTGTACCAATTGTTATGTCAACAACAGGGCTAGTCCCAAAACATCTATTAAACAATTTAAAATACCTCGGTCTGGACGAACATCTTTACAAACAAATGCAAAAAGCCGTCTTGTCCCCGGACGGTCAGGAAATTCATGGGAAACTGCCGTCACGACTCCAACCACGGGCCTGAAAATCTGGCAAGGGCTCCCACAGAGCTAAACCCTTTTGATATCTAGGATATCTGGGGTTTAGTGAATTTTCCCCTAAAGGCACTCACAGAGTGCCTTAGAGGGAGTGTGATGCCATACAATGTATGGTCAAGTCGGGTTCATAATAATAACTCAACTCAAAAGAGCAACTAGTTAATCCGGGACAAAATTGCCCGTCTTATAAGGTGTTTCCAATACAAATTTCATACCTAAATGAACAGATAGAATAATGACAAAGAGAGAACCTGAAGAGCTGATCTGAAGAACCTAATGACTCGAAAGAACAAAAAAAGAATTCAAGGTCATTTAAGGGAAGAATTAGGATTGAATAACAGATCAGAAGACGAAAAGTCTACAGGCAGTTATGAAGCATATCATACCATATTTCCTCAGTGAGACTTGCTCTAATTGTATAGAACTCTGTACCGAAAGAAGAGTGGAGTAATTAGAACAAGGTATTTAAAAATAAAACTTTAGGAAATCAAAACAATTCCTATTAAAATTAGATGTAGGAAAGAACTATTTTTCACGTGGTTTTAAAATTTGTTATATCCGAAAGTGAATTAGAAAGGCCAATATTTTTTTCTATAAGTGGCAATGGGTCACAGTGAATCATTTCATTCTGGGTCACAGTGGGCTGCTGATCAAGTGTAACACCAGAATTTTTTTTTTCATAGTTAAAAATGTCTTGCAATCGTATAAGGAAAACTAGTCTCCGGGTTCATACTGAAGAACAAATGAGTAAATCTCTAAAACTTATTTCAAATCGTCAGAAGATACAAACTGTTGACTTGTATTCAATTTACAACATTACATAGGTATTATATGTGCTTCTTGCTACACGAATTCTTCTATGATGGTGAACTGCTTTTCGTGAGCAACAATATCACATACTCAATGTGCAGCTGCAGCTGGTAGTTCCTCCACAAATATTGATTCCTAAGTTCATTCCAATTCTGAACGGGTTCGCATAAAGCTAGTAGAGAAAGGCGAAGAGGAAACTCCATGATTACCACCGAAACATCTAATAAAAATAAATTGAAAAAAAAACACATAAAGGCCAAAACAAAGAATAGAAAAAATTTTACAAGAGAGATTCATTGAAGATGAACATCAAATAAGTGTTTATTCTGACGAAACAACAATGATTGACGATGAGGAAGAAGACTACGAAATAGTAGATTTCAGCCATTTTTCTACACCCAAAGTTAATTTTCTTAGAAGATCTGACAAAACCCAGATAATTTTCATATGCCAAATGTGCCTGATATTGTCAGGGTTGAGTTGCATGAAATTAAGATGATTTTACCAAAGCCTAAGTTTACTGGCAACAAAGAGAAAACAGTGAATGTACCGTTTTGATATTAAGTTAATTTGCGTTAATCTCATTTTTGATCACAAACTAAACTCTTAAAGAATTATTTTTATTTATTTTTGATATTAACCCATGTTGTGATCCAAAGTGACCCATATGTAAAAAACTGAGTATAACTTCTAAGTTTGGGTATTACTTACTAGTTAATGCCTTTTATTTTGAAGATTACATGTTCAATATATGATTTAATTTCAGACTAATTATATTAAGTACTAAGTTTGGAACTACAAAACTTAAGACAAAAATGATTCACTCTTCCCTAAACATTAATTATTTGCCTAAGAAACTATAATAAACACAAGCAGACATTGTGATGTTTTTTTTGTGTTCTCTACCAACTGAACTCTTGACTTCCCCCACTGGCTACGGACTTGACAACAAGTGCCCAAATAAATAAAATTGTAAATAAGTAGCCAACATGAAACAGAAAAAAATGCAACCAAGAGAACTGAAAATGAATGCAGTTAAAACCATCGATGATTTTAGAGCTGCCAACAGATTTCTTATAATTTAATGCCTGGGACAAATTGACTGGGGCGGGTTACTTGCACATCACATTCTGGATAATATGAATAACATTTATGAGAATTTATACTTTAAAATTATTTATTCATGCAATTGTTCCCAAAAAGAAAGTATCACAAAGAAGATGATTCTCACCTGAGCTTCGCCATAATATTATCCTGGAGACACAAGCACATGTTACATTAAAGTGTGCTCGGTCGCGAACTGAATGTAAAACTTTGTTTAATATATGTTATGTGCTATTTATTCAGTACCCAGAACTCTATTTATTCAGTACTTACTTACTCTAAACGCAAGGACTATC
Source organism: Octodonta nipae (assembly GCA_034190945.1). NCBI lineage: Eukaryota > Metazoa > Arthropoda > Insecta > Coleoptera > Chrysomelidae > Octodonta > Octodonta nipae. The sequence continues at coordinate 26,474,144 of CM067219.1, read as the reverse complement.
AATGGCCTAGTGAAATGTACCATAATGACCAATATCAGGTCCCGAATTTCCGAAGCTCTTTGCAGAGTATTTGAAGACAATCAGGTATCTTCCTAATCAAACCTACGTTAGAACATATATCGTCTATTTGGCCTCCAAACTACACTTGCCATATCCACAAAATCGAACTAGTATAACGAAAATTCTTAAGGTACATTGTATTTAAAGTTAATATCAAACACTTTTATTTTATTGTATTTTACACATTATAATTAATATTTAATTTGTATAACATGTAAGTGTTTTGTTATGTATACTGAAGTTAAGTTGTGTTAATAGGATGTAAGGTCCGTAAATAAATAAATAAATAAATTACCATAAACTTACCTTGCTTTTAATTTTGTTACCAACAGTTTTTCTATGTTGCATATTGGCAATTTATGCAGATTTGAAGACGCGAGATGTAAGACCGACATCTAGGATTTTCAAGAGAATCAGTACACAGAGGTTCCGAATCTGGAGCCGTTCCGTGTAATTGCTGTTCTCCCTTAACTCCTAGGACAGAATGTCACGATAAAATTTTTCAGGTTACTTCACCTGTCAGAGATATTGAATACTCTCTTCGAGGTGTCATTCCTTTGTACGCAAGACAATATATATTATATATAAATATAATATATATTGTTTCTGGTCGGGAACCTTCATCAGTTGCGCTTCCCACAATTGAATGTCCTCTCGAACACTTCTTTATGCATTTGATGCATTTCGTTAAATTTGAAGACGCGAGATGTAATATAATATATATTGTCTTGCGTAGAAAGGAATGACACCTCGAAGAGAGTATTCAATATCTCTGACAGGTGAAGTAACCTGAAAAATTTGATCGTGACATTCTGTCCTAGGAGTTAAGGGAGAACAGCAATTACACGGAACGGCTCCAGATTCGGAACCTCTGTGTACTGATTCTCTTGAAAATCCTAGATGTCGGTCTTACATCTCGCGTCTTCAAATTTATCGAAATGCATCAAATGCATAAAGAAGTGTTCGAGAGGACATTCAATTGTGGGAAGCGCAACTGATGAAGGTTCCCGACCAGAAACAATATATATTATATTTATATATAATATATATTGTCTTGCGTACAAAGGAATGACACCTCGAAGAGAGTAATTTATGCAGAATTTTATTTATTTGTACAATTGTTATGCCAGTTCCAATAGTGAAATCATTTATTTACAACTGCTTTCCTTTGACCAGGGCATGAAGCTGAATTTTTTAAGTTTATATTCCAATATTAGTTAAAACAATGTCGTTTAAAAAAAATCTGTAAAACACCAGCTCTTTAAAACTTTTAATGCACAAGATTTAACATGAAAGAGTAAGTAATTGTGTGGTTTTATTCTTCAAACGTTTCGCATAACGACTCACATATAACCACTTATGCAAATACGTCATATTCAACATTTCATAAGAGCTATTGAGCTCAAGTGTTACCCTAATTCCTCGACTTGCCATTTAAGAGTTTGTATAGGCTGCAAAGCCATCAACACGGGAGTTAAGTGTCCTACTTCTGCCTTGTGGAAACAGCTCCCTGTAATTTCCACGTGGCACTTGTGAATTATTTCGTACGTTGAACTCCAACCTAGCACGTCTTTAAGGGAAAGTATTTATTCCCAAGTGAAAGCTATATTCGTTTCGTTTCAAATGAAATAAGGGGAAAAATTAGAGCATTTCCTCACTGATGTAATTGAATTTCATTCAATTTAAGATTTATTAATAAATAAATTTAATTAAGAAATAGACACACACAATTGATTGATTTTTCGAGCCTAAATGTTGTGCTTTAACTGTTCAAGTGTTTCAGGTACCAGTAGATGTTACAAATATCTAAAATATCCCCAAAGAAAAAGCCCGGGGTTATTGCCAAAACTATAGAAATTATATGCCTCAAACTGTGCATTGTATACCTCAGTGTTCGATTGATTGCCCTATTCTGCTGAAACCAACCCCGTTAAAGGTACAAATAAAACATGATTATATATATATATATATATTTTATATATATATTTTTTAACCAACTTCAAAAAAGGATGCTCTAGGTTCGTACGTTCTTTTTTATATTTATTCAGTTCTTGACCGCAACTGGCTCAACTAATTTAGATCGTTTAAACTGGAATTTGGGTGGTTAGGTTAGATAATTTTTTCTAATGATGGTCTAAGCCATATAGCCTTTTTAGAAAACTGGAAATATATTGTCATGGAAATGCTCTGAAACATTTGGTGTGTCATAAATGAAATAATTTGGTCAAGTGCGAGTTGGACTCGCATACTAAGGGTTCCGTACCACCTTCAAGATTCTAATATTGCAGTTTCAGACAAGCAGCGAATGAGTGCATTTTCTTATATTTGCCCTAATATTTTAAATTTATAAAAAATATACACTTTCATTTTCTGCACATAGACTTTTTATATTATCTGCTTCAGGATTATACATATGTATTTAATTTTCTAATTTGGCCCCCAAAAATTAACATTAGAGTTTTATTTTACTAATAAACTTTCAGGAAAGCCTTTTACAATCTACTGTCTGAATTTTGAGGCACTGTACATTGGAAGATATAGGGCAAAATAGGTCAAGTTTTAAATTATAAATTATTAAATCTATTATTCAAATTATTTAAAAATACAAATAAAATATATATTTCAAAATTTAAATAGTGTAGTTTCTAAAGTGGGAATTAAGTCGATGTTTAATATTTATGTTAATATCTTTTAAATAAATTATTTAAAAATATGATATATTTGTAATTCACATAATGAGCCTTTTATCTGATATGATGCGTTTGAAAATTGAATTTTTATTTTCCGCTTAATTGTATAATTTGTCCCTAAAATTACTATGGGGGTTTTCTAATAATTTTTCTTATAAATTTCAAGTGAGCACCAGTACCCCTAAGTATTTTCAAAATTTTAGGTAGTATAGTTTCGGAAATAAAGCGAGAAATGAGAATTTTTTATATCTTTATGTTAATATCTTGTAAACAATTAATTTTAAAAATATGAAAAACTTGTATTTGTATTCCTAAACCCTTTCATTTGATTTATCGCATGATGTGTTAAAAAATAATTTATTATTTTCTGTTTAATTCTATAATTTCGCCCCAATATTAATATTAGGGATTTCTTCGTATTTTTCCTGCAAACAAAAAATTTTGGTCTTATAGTTTGGGGAATAAAGGGGGGAATGGGTAGTTTTTTAAATATTTTTTTAAATATATTTTAAAATATTTATTTAAAAAAATAAAAATATATATTAGTATTCGTCATAATGAGCCCTTTGATTTGCCCCCCAAAATGAATATTAGGGGATTCTCCTTATTTTTCCAGTAACGCTCAGGTGAGACGCTATACCTGTATTTATTTTCAAAATTTTACAGTTTATTGTTTCGGAGATTAGGGGGGGGATGTATAAATTTTTTTATATTTTTATTAATTACTTTTAATTAAATTATTTTGAAATATGAAAAAAATATATTTGTTTTCGTCATAATGAGCCCTTTCATTTGATATATAACATGATGGGTTAGAAATAATTTTAATTTTATATGTTCTATTTAATTCTGTAATTTGCCCCCCAAAATTAAAAAGGTTTCTCCTTATTTTTCCACTAAACTTCATGTCAGGGTAAATGTTGGTATATTTTCGTTAATATCTTTTTAATTATTTTTTTTTAATATGAAAAAAATATATTTGTGTTCCTCAGAATGGGACCTTTCATTTGATATATTACATGGTGCGTTGAAATTTTTTTTATTCTTAAATTTTCATTTAAATCTATAATTTGCCCCCCAAAATTAATATTAATTATTTCTCCTTATTTTTCCTGTAAAATTCGCGCAACGATCTATATTTCTTATTTTTTTCAAAATTTGAGGCTCAATAGTTTCGGAGATCAGGGGGGATCCTGCTCGGGTCACCAAACTATACATTGATACCAAATTTCAACTTCTTCCGTCCAGTAGCTTAGGTGAAAATTGCTGTGATGTGAGAGAGGCAGAAATCTGGAGTGATATTATAAGGGTATCCGTATATTGTATATACACAACCCTAAAAACACAGTTGTGCACCCTAACACCAAACCTTTATTTTGAACACTCAACGCCGTTTCAACAACAAGTTATCATCAAGGACTAAACCAACCTATTTGGGTTACTCTTCCTTGATGATGACAACTCAGAATTGTTGAAACGGCGTTGAATGTTTAAAATGAAGATTTGGTGTTAGGATGCAAAAACTGTGTTTTTACAATATCATGTCATGAATAGTAACATCTTGCGCAGGATTAAATGAAAGTAATGGTCGTTGTTCTAAACCTCAGGAGTAATTAATGTTTAACAGATTAGAATGAAACCAAAAGAAATATTAGTTAACTTATTTTAAGATATAAAATTTCAATGCAGTGTATCTATATAAGTTAGAAGCAAAAAAATTTTCTTATGGATATTATTTAGAAAACAGGTAAAATCGCAACATGTCACTTTTCGCAACTGTATATGAGGTTTAACAAAAAGTATGAATTTTGCTTAGAGTTCGTTATTTTTGGTAATATCAAACATTGTTATGAAACTAAGTTGATTAGAATTCAAAACTATATGCTATAACACCAAAATTTGTACAATAAAAAATTTGTTTTGAAACAGGGAAAAGACCGATTTTACAATAAAATTTTGAGGAGAGATTATACTTTATTTTCGGCAAAAGCAACTGCAAAAAAAAAACAAAAAAAAGTTTGTTTAGCAACATTTAAATAATTAAATATTAAAGTTGCTGCCAAATTACAGTAAAACTAAGTGATATTTTAATAATTAAGTGTCTTTGACTTATAGATGCACAGGTGACTTTCATTGTCTGCAAATGCGGAGAAAATTTTTGCGATATTTGCTCTTATAAAACTTTCCAAAAAATAGAATTCTCCATACTTAATTAAAGCATGCTTTAGATTCCGAGTACTCAAAGGTACTCAGAAAGATTGTTCGTGATCTTTCCACATTGTTCCCTTTAATCAATAAATTTCCCGTTTCTTTTAGTTTATTTTTCAATAACTGCCGATTATGTAATCTTTGTTAATGTAAACAAGTATTTTTTCCATTCTTTCGACTTTTCCCAAAGATCATTAGCATATCGGTCAGTTCTTCAAACGAATGCCCTATTTTTTACTAACAAAATTAATTTAAAAACTAGTTTAAAGCTATATGTTTTGATTTGACATGATCTTGTCAAATAAACGAATTAACAAAAATCTGACATGTACCTATAAAATTATAATTTATAATTTGTAGATATTGAGTATAAGATATTCAAACTAAATGCAAGTGGTGTATATTATAAAGCGACTATTTAATAGTTTATTCAGAACATTTAACAATAGTACTAAGTATAAAAAATCATGGATTAATAAATCTATATCAAAATCTTGGTAAGACAAAAAACAACTTTATCTAAAAATCTGATCTTGATAATAATACTTAGAATATGAGGTACAAATATATAAAATGATGATTGTTTCTGTCTTTACTTGGTGAAAATTCATTTTAATTTTATATTAAAATAAACACAATTAGGTAATTTTCACTTATATTTATTTGCTATTGACAATATTGTTTCAACAGGTTACTCTGGCTTCTTTAGAATTCACCAGCATTTAGCTCTACTTTGTATTCTGAAGAACCCATTAACCTGGTGAAACAATATTGTCAATATCAAATAAATATAAGTGAAAATTACCCAGTTGTGTTTATTTTAATATAAAAATATATTAAAGTGCTAAATATAGCAATTGATGCAGCCAAAAAGGACCTAAATGCCTCGAGAAAATTGGGATATTATAGGGCACACATTAAAGACTTTAATATTTTAACGCGAAAAGAATACCGACATCTAGAAGTTTCAGGGTAAACTACCTCACAGAAACCTTAATTCGGTGTGTGTGTGCTTTGTGTAAAATGGTTTCCCTGTGATTCCTAAGAGAGAAAATCACCTGAAAGAATTCGTAGGTTAGCTAAAACCTATTAAAGCAATTATAACACTATATTTTCAAGATTTTTACATTCTATCGAACTCAAAACAATATATTGTTTCTAGTACGGAACTTTCATCAGTTGTGCTTCCCTCAAATGACTGAGATTTCGAAGAATTATTTATGTATTTCGTACATAAAACATAATTTAATATCTTAACTCGAAATCCACACCAGCATCAAGGAGTTTCAACGAGATCGCAAATCGGGAGTCGTGCTACGGATACCGCCGTTTCCCTGTAACTACTAGATTAGAAATCTCACCTCTTCGTATGTTAACTAAAACCTTCATAGCAAATTATGATACGATTTTTTCGAGATTTTAAATAAATTGAACTGAAGACAATAAATTGTTCAAGTCGGGAAACGTCATCAGATACGCTTCCCGCAATTGATTTAAATCTGAATTATTTATGTATTTCTTAAATAAAACAATATTTAAAATTTTAATAAATGAATACTGACATCTATATATACGAAATAATCAAATAATGATTTGATACTCCAATTAGTTGAGGGAAGAGCAACTGATTGATTATTTTATAAACTTGATGTAATAATAAATACTGAAACCATAAGGCTTGTTTATTATGCGTTTTTCTATAGCACCGTAAGTTGTGGCACATTAATTAGCTTTGGGATGGGGCTTATGTAACAATAATTTAAATTTGCCCCAAACTGTGGTATTATTTAGAATGATGATTTCTGTGGGTGGGTTTTCTTTAAACATTTTGGACAAGCATTCGATCGTTGTTTCTTGTTACCAATACGTCCAGAAGGGCCAGTTGTACGTTGTTTTCATTTTCCATGGTATACTAAATGCATGAATGAATGGCGTTTAAATGGTGTGTAAATTAAATTAAGCATACAACAAAGGTTTCATCGACGTAACGAAATCAACATGAAGGTTTTAAAGAAGCTGTGTTAAATTTTTTTCCCTCAAAAATCTCAACATAGAAATTGGCAGTGAGTGGACTAAAATGATATCCCATAGTGACACCATCGACTTATTGGTAGAATCCTTAGTTCCACTAAAAATGTGTGGTACTTAGAACATTTCCAAACAATTCAAAGATTTCGCTCTAAAAGGCTGTACCTCAAGAGTTTTTAATTTATCTATAAAATGGCCGGAGTCTCTGATGTCATATGGTGGTTCCAGCATATCACAACTAGTCAATGTTTAGGGATTAAAAATACTTCAATTGCGCAAAATAATAGGGGTATAAAACTTCTCCCGATACCGTCTCACTAACTAAATTATAATTATGTGATAATATGACTTTTCACCAAACACACCAAAATTAAAAAAAATTTAAAAAATACGGATTTTAAATGTAAACATTTAACACCGTTTATCTTGACAACTAAGCAAAATTTATCAGTTTCTAGGATAGAGCAGTGTCTGACCATTATAGCAACGCCCTGTATAAATGATTTAATTTGCTGAAACAAAATCAAAAATTTGACAAGTTCAAATTAAATAACTTAGATTAGATATAATAAATAATTTTCAAATAATTTGTTAATTAGTTGTAACTATATGTTAGATTGAAATTTATTTTTAACAATAAGGTTATCTGAAAAATAACGTTTTCAGTGTAATACAAAACTGCTGTGTTATAATGCACATATTTAATCCAGGCATATTTGTAATATTTTCCACTAGCTCCAAGGCATTAAATTCCTATTTGGTAAAATCCGCTTCCGTTGGCAAATGTTTGTACAGAAAGATTCAAAATACAATTATCCCACTAAAAATCAATCAGGCGCGATGTAAACATCACGTGACTAACCAAAACTGGGACACAGTGTGTTAGGTAAATGTCCTGACAAACCAATCACATTGCTTCGCTACTGGAAATTACGGCCCCCCATCGCCCTATTTGGGCATAATAGTCAATACAGCCTTGAAAAGTGGGTCACCAGGATATGGGGTGCAAGTTGCAGCTGGCCTACCCCAGCCGAAGGGGCCAAGTGAACAGCAGTTCAACGACCTAAGCTATCTGGTTCCGGGTACATATTTTTAAGTGGATATAAATCCTCTCTTCTTTGCTTTCTACGCAATTTCCAGGGAAACCTAATGGGAAACACGGCTGATCTGAATTTGACAACAAATTGAAAGTTGACGTGAAAGTAGGGTAAGAAAGCAGAGATTTGTATTTTGTTTTTCATGCTGTGTATCTTTGGCTTTCACTTGCTGTACACCGATTTAAATAATACGTGAAGGGAAAGCGCTTATGTTCTGAGGGGAAAATTATACATTTTAATTTATGTCATTCAAATTTAAATAGATTATTTGTCGACAAAAATATTCAAATAACGTCAGTTAAGTATATAAGTAGGTTAATAATATTATAGAGGATGTACCAGAAAATTATTTAAAATTTCAATATGAAATGTATACAATTACCTAATGTTTTAAGAAAGTTGAAATTGATTTTTTTTTTCAATTTTGTTAAACACTCAATGTCATTTCAACTATATTATATGCAGTAAATCAATATACTGTTGGTTCACTGCCATTTTTATATAGAAATTGTACAATGGTTTTGTAGGAGAATGTTGTTCCTTGTGGGTTTGGGAAGATCAAGTCTACCACGAAGCTTCTCAGTATCAAGCAATGTATAATATTGGCTATAGATAATTAGATAATTATTACTGGCTTTAAGTCTTTTTTAATTAGATGTCAAATATATCAATAAATCATATTAGCGAATTTATAATCTTACACGAGTCAATAGAGATTTTTAAGCGACATAAAATTCAGCAGCAAACCGCATAAGCCATCACGTAAATAATAATAACTGACATAATTTTAACAGCAAACTCGTAGATGTAAATTATTCAGAGCATTAAAAACCAATAGAAAAATTGTAGAGAATCGGAAAATATTCAAAATGAGTGTTTATAAATTTTCATCACAGCATTTTTCATAAAGATAAGCTGGAAAAAACGATATAAATATAAAAAATGCATAACTTGTTTGTATTAACAGCTGAAACTCTAATGTGCATCCTAATGATAGCTTATAACGTTGAGTTTAATAACTCTAAAGAGCGATATTTTACGTTAGGAAGTAGATCTTGGAGAATTGCAATTTAAATAATTTGTAGAAACATTTTGCAGTATTAACCACGATATTCCGATAGCGATGTGCAAAATATATTTTGAAAGCTCATAAAATCCACTTCACTTCGTATATCTTCGATTTTTGTTATAGTGCCGTAAAATATATTTATATTCCTTTGATTTGTTGACAGTGGCAGATCCAGTCAATGGAAAAAAGTAATTTAATTAATATCAGTAAACTATATACAGGTAACTATTAACTTAATAAACCAATGGAATAATCGACCAATATGGGCAGGTAATAGTTATTTAAATAAAAACGTAATAAACTGCTAACCAAAAAATATATAATAATACAATTTACCATAATTTTCATCGCGTGCCCCCACCTCAAGAAAATGCTATATCCGTCCATGTACCTTGACAGCTATTGTCAGTTCACCCCTGGCGCTGGGTGACTGTTGCGTATTCCTACATTTAATGCAATATTTACTATTATTTTAAACCAATTTCTCGGCATTATAGCGAAAATCCAAAGTAGACAAAAATTAATTGAAATTTATGAACTTTCTAAGTATTGTTATAAAATTTATCTACGCCATTCCTAACTAAAGCAAAGTAAAACACAACATCAGTGGGATAATAAAATAATTTGGTCAAGTGCGAGTTGGACTCGCATACTTAGGGTTCCGTACCACCTTCAAGATTCGAATATTCCAGTTTGAGACAAGCACAGAATGAGTGCATTTTCTTATACTTACCCTTATATATTTTAAAGGAAGCGTTTTAAATTTATAAAAAATATACACTTTGATTTTCCACACATAGACTTTTTATTTTATCTGCTTTAGGATTCGCTTGATTTTTATCACAATACATATGTATTTAATTTTCTAATTTGCCCCCCAAAAAGTAACATTAGAGTTTTATTTTACTAATAAACTTTCAGAAATGCCTTTTATAATCTACTGTCTGAGTTTTGAGGCTCTGTAGATTGGAAGAAAAACGGCAAAATAGGTCAAAGTTTAAATTATAAATTATTAAATCTGTTATTCAAATTATTTAAAAATGTAAATAAAATATATTTTTCAAATTTTAAATAGTGTAGTTTCTAAAGCGGGAATTAAGTCGAGGTTTAATATTTTTAATATCTTTTATACCAATGATTTAAAAATATGATATATTTGTAATTCACATAATGAGCCTTTTATCTGATATATTACATGATGCGTTTGAAAATTGAATCTTTATTTTCCATTTAATTGTCTAATTTGTCTCTAAAATTACTATGGGGATTTCTAGTAATTTATTTTCCGTTTAATTCTATTATTTGGAGGCCAAATAATAGAATTAGGTATTTTTTTCATATTTTTCCTATAAACAACAAAAAAGAGGTCTTAGAGTTTGGGGAATAACGGGGAGAATGGGTAATTTTTTTAAAATATTTTTTTTTTAATATATTTTAAAATATATTAAAAATTAAAAAAAATATATTTGTATCTATTCGTCATAATGAGCCCTGGGATTTGATATATTACATGAGCCGTTAGAAACAATTATAATTTTTTATTTTCCATTTAATTCTATAATTTGCCCCCCAAAATGAATATTAGGGGTTTCTTCTTATTTTTCCAGTGAAGTTCAGGTGAGGGGCTATACTTCCAGTTTTTCAAAATTTTTCAGCTTATGGTTTCGGAGGTAAGGGGTGGAATGGGTAAAATTTTTTATATTTTTGTTAATATCTTTTAATTAATTTATTTTATAAATATGGAAAAATATATTTGTTTTCTTCATCATGAGCCCTTTTATTTGATAAATAACATGCTGGGTTAGAAACAATTTTAATTTTATATTTTTCATTTAATTCTATAATTTGCCCCCAAAAAAAATATTAGGGGTTTTTCCTTAATTTTCCAGTAAAGATCAGGTGAGGGGCTATACCTCCATTGTTTTTTCAAAATTTTCCAGTTTATGGTTTCGGAGATAGGGGGGAATGTGTAAAATTTTTTATATTTTTGTTAATATCTTTTAATTGATTTATTTTAAAAATATGAAAAAAATATATTTGTTTTCGTGATAATGAGCCCTTTTATTTGATGTATAACATGATAATTGGCCCCCCAAAATTAAAAGTAGAGGTTTCTCCTTATTTTTCCAGTAAACTTCAGGTCAGAACCTATAAATCTATTTTTTTCAAAACTTTACTTTTTATAGTCTTATAGTTTTTAAATTTTGGTATATTTCCGTTAATATCTTTTTAAATATATATTTTTTAAATATGAAAAAAATATATTTGTGTTCCTCAGAATGAGACCTTTCATTTGATATATCACATGATGCGTTTGAAACATTTTTTGTTTTTAAATTTTTATTTAATTCTATAATTTGCCCCCCAAAATTAACATTAATGGTTTTTCCTTAATTTTCCTGTAAAGTTCGGGCAACGCTCTATATTTCCTATTTTTTCAAAATTTTAGGCTCAGTAGTTTCGGAGGGGGGGGAACGGTCGATTTTTTAGTTTTCCCCCCCCAGAAGTACCCCTAAAATCAAATTTTTTTCTTTTACGATATGTACTCCTGATCGGGTCACCAAACTATACATTGATACCAAATTTCAACCTCTTCCGTCCAGTAGTTCAGGAGAAAATTGCTGTGATGTGATAGAAGCAGAAATCCTGAGTATCCGTATATTGTATATACGGAACCCTAAAAAGAACTGGAATCTTCAAATTAGGCAGAAACTATTAATCCCGAAACTGGGCGTACATATAAATATATAATAAAAGTTCTAGAAAGTGAAAATTAATTAAATTTGAACCCACGGAGTTTATTGCAGTATCTTTAGTATATCGTTTTGACGATGATTATTATTCCAGTATGAGTTACCAGAAAGTTATAAATTTTTAAAAAATCCACTGTTGACCAATTTTTCTCGATAAAAAGTGATCCAGTCAGACAGTCTAAATGCTCATTAAGAAACATATCTGATTCTCTACAACTCTTCTGTAGACGGTATTGCGAATTTTTAGTTACTTTAAACTACATAAGCAAAAAACAAATGAAATTCGTGTTTTTTCGAGTTTTTATTATTTAATTAGTTGATTCCTACGAGTTTGCTGTTAAAATCATTCTGTATAAATTATTACTGTCGTGATGGTATAAGCGAATTGCTGTAGAATTTAATGTCCGAAAATGAGTTCAATTGTGCTCTATAAACTTGTGTATCTGGACTAATTTGAAGGATAAAGATATTAATCATGTGGCTGCTCTTGTAACAGCTTAGCTCAACATAAGGTCAGCTTTTGTAAAATTTAGGCGAATTCTGCTGAAAATACACATAATACCCCCCACTGAGCACTAGAACCTGCGATCGAAAGACTGGCACGGTTTACATAATCACGGGTGTGCATGTTAGAGGAAAATGCTGAAGACAAACGGTGTTTTTCTTGGCTACCATTACTTTGACCACAATCCTAAAGATAATTTCAAAAAGAACAAATATAGACCCCGAATTTTAAATGCGCAACTGTAAAAAGCTGAAAATTGTATGAATCTCTAAAAAGTTGATCTAAGGAATAAACCAAAGCCTTCATGGGTATTGAGGAAAGATGGTGGGGCCAAAACAGAGTAGTTGAAACGAAGATTAGACAAAATGGGTGACATGGCGAAAGAGTAAGGGCCGTTGTTCTGAGGGTGAATTGGTAGAACTTGTGAAAGAGGGGAAGTTTTCCAGGTGGTTAAAAAAATATATACAATAGCTACTACTATAGCAGAAGTTAAAGTTAATGGGTGCGTCGCGGAGGCCAAATTGGACTTTGCACATAATATGTCCCACAAAAGGCTCCTCCGTTGTACACTCTATTAAGCACAACACTAATTATTCACAACAGGAGAATAAATCAGGTAGCATACTTACAAAAAAATTCACGCCAAATTGATAACCTTCACCTTCTTGGAAGTCGGTTAAGAATTGAAATATCATTGGATTTGTTATGTTTGCCTGTTTGACCTGCGACTAGAAACGGAGGGAATGAAGTTGGTCTTATTGTTACGGAATTTACCCAAAGCCGACCCTGTGTCATTCAGCACGACAACAAACGCTTTACGATAAAAAAATACGATTCTCGAAAAGACTCGGCAGCGGAAGGAACGATGGTGATTTCTACTGGAAAATTCTACGCTGGTGATGTAAAAGAAGCACACCACGATCGCCAAGCAGTGATACCGCGACGACTAGCTTATATCGGATTATTATTGTATTTTTGAATCAGCTGTTTGAATGTAAATAAAGTTCTAGAAAAGTGAAAGTAAATATTAGTTGTTATAATTTTAAATTAAACCCACGAAGTATATAACATTTGGTGTTAGAAGTGAAGGATTAAGTGCAGTTAACATCCTAATTTGATTTATGGAAACTCGTAGTATGGACGAAACTACAAAAAAAATAGTCAAGCAGGTTACAGAGGGACTGGACGAAAAAATAGCACAGATTCTAGAAAAACGTGACAAGAAGGAAAAACAACATCAAGAAGAAATTCAAAAAAGGTTAGTGAAATCTGTTGATAATAAACTTAAAGTAGAATTAGAAAATCTTGTTTCCACGATGAAAAGTGAACAACAAAATCTTGTTTCCACGATGAAAAGTGAGCAACATAATTTAATTGAGGGATTATTCTCGAAATTGAATGAACAGAGACAAATTGATTTTAAAATATCTGAAGAAAAACGAGAACATGAATTTAAGATATTTGAAGAAAAACAAGGCAAAACGGAAGAAAAAAGACAATTGCAATTTGAACAATTAATGCAAATAGTATCGCAAGTTAATGAAACAGTTAATGAAAGAATGCAAATAGTTGAATCAGATATAAAAGAAATAAACGACGATATAAAGATCCTAAAAAATAATGTGGAGACTCTTGAAATCAAAGTAGATGACATCGATTCCGTCCAGAACCAGGTGAAATCTGAAATAAGTGCTATCCAAAACCAGGTAAAAGCTGAAATCAGTTCAATTAAAGACGCAGTACACAGTGAAGTACAAGATAAAGTGGAAACAGCAATTAAAAAATTGCAACAAGATTTGCAGAGAGGAAAATACCAGCACACCGTGAGTACCAAAGGTTCCTTTAGTAAACCACCCACATTCGACGGCAGTTCATCTTGGCCCATGTACAAACGACAATTTGAGGCCGTGGCTACAACTAATGGATGGGATAATCAAGAAAAGTCTACTTCTCTGGTAATTTCGCTAAGAGGTCCGGCCCTAGAGCTCCTCCAAAGCATTCCAGTCGATGAACAAGGCAATTTCGACAAGATCATCGCCATCCTAGACAAACGCTACGACAATCGTCCAACTCAGTGGAAAAAAGCAAAAATCCGGTGAAAGCCTTCAAGAATTCGAAGCAGAGATTAGACGGTTAGTACACTTGTCCTACCCAGACCTGCCAGAGGAAACGAAAGACCAGTTGGCCACGCAGAGTTTTATAAACGGCATCAGAGATGTGGAAGTACAAAGAAATCTAAGACTAAGTGGCGTCAAGAAAAGTAATGAAGCTCTACTTAGGGCTTTGGAAGTAGAGGCCGTCATGAACATGTCCAAGCCAAGGGTCCGAGCAGTTTCCTTCAACCAGGAAGAGTCAGAGTCCCCATTTCAAGCGCTGCTTGCTGGCCTGAACAACATATTAGAACGGTCACAAAGAACTGGCACCAGAGGGGCATGCTACCGCTGCGGACGGACAGGACACTTCCAACGTGACTGCCGAGTAAGGCTACCGGAACGATCACCAACCAGGGGTAGCCAACAAACCGACCTTACCAACCAGGGAAACTCCAACCAGTCAGCATAAGGGGGCGAATGCTGACTCACCCTCCACCAGCCCCCAGGACAGTTTCCATCCGGGGATTTTGCAGAGATAGCGGCAGCCTAGTCATCAGAGGCACCATCAACGGGCGAGCAGTTACCATCACCATCGATACCGGCGCCGCTGTGTCCATTGCCAAGTCCAGGGTTTTGAGAGCATCAGAAATTCGGCCAGTTACCAATACCATCCAGCTCAGAACAGTCACCGGCGAGTCCATGTCAATACAGGGTGAGGCAGATGTCGTGCTACAGATAGGGGACAACATGATCCGGCATAGGGTCCTGGTAGCGAATATTGAGGACGATTTTATACTGGGAATGGACCTAATTAGCCAGCATGGATTTATGTTCGACCCGAAATATGATGTTCTTCGGTTCCTGAATGAGGAATTTGTATTGACACGGCCCGTCAACACATCAGTCACGCCCATAAAAATTGTGGCAAAGTCTTCAGCTAGAATTCCCGGTCGAACGGAACAGATTATTCCTGGGCAGCTAAACAGCAATCCTGGGAGCTGCGTTGGAATGGTGGAGCCCGTACACTCAGCTCATGACTACTTGGTTGGACGGGCTATAGTGAAAACCGGACGAGATATACCAATCAGAGTTTTGAATCTGTCCAACAACGACATCAGAATTACCAATGGTCAAGAGATAGCTTGTTTCGAGCCAGTAGAGACCATCATCAATTGCGAAGAAGAGTACCACACGTCGGTGAAGGAGCCAGGGCCCGATATAGAGTTCCTACAACAGTTTGCTGACCACTTGACACCAGAGAACCAGAAGAAAGCCAAGCAATTTATCACAAAACACTGGCAAATTTTTAACAGTAAAAATGGAACTACCGGTCGCACCAACATCATCCAGCATCGAATAGATACCGGAAAGGCTCAACCCATCAGAATACCACCTAGACGACTACCATTGGGGCAACAACAGGCAGTCGAGGAAAACATCGGGTCCATGTTACAAAATGGAGTTATTGAGCCATCCATCAGTCCATGGTCTGCTCCCGTCGTGCTAGTTAAAAAGAAAGATGGAACCACCCGATTTTGCGTGGATTACAGAAAGCTGAATGATGTCACGAAGAAAGACAGCTATCCACTACCCCGAATCGATGACACTTTGACCACACTAGCAGGCTCCCGTTGGTTTTCCACACTAGACCTAAAAAGTGGATATTGGCAGGTTGGTCTGCACGCAAACGACAGAGAGAAGACAGCGTTCTCCACCAGTAAAGGGCTGTTTCAGTTCACGGTCATGCCCTTTGGGTTATGTAATGCACCCGTTACATTTGAGAGGCTAATGGAGTATGTACTGAGCGGGTTAACATGGAGGACGTGCTTAGTATACCTCGACGACATTCTAGTCATGGGCCAGACATTCGACGACCATCTGAAGAACCTGGGCGAAGTATTCTCCAGAATTAATAACGCCAACCTGAGACTCAATCCGAAGAAGTGTTCCTTGTTTCAAAAAGAAGTAGAGTTTTTGGGCCACGTAGTGTCCGAGTCAGGAATCCGCACCAACGAAGACAAGATAGAAGCCATCCGCGATTTGCCAGTTCCAAGAGACAAACATGAACTCCGAAGCTTCTTGGGCCTATGTTCATACTACCGGCGTTTTGTTGAGGGATTTGCCACCATCGCCGCCCCTCTACATCGGCAGACCACTGATAAAGAGACCTTCCATTGGAATCAGGATTGCGAAACATCATTCAGGCGACTGAAGGCAGCACTATGTTCCAGCCCAATCCTAGCCTTTACTACACAGTCCGGCAAGTTCATCTTAGACACCGACGCCAGCAACACAGGTTTGGGGGCCGTCCTATCCCAGGTGCAAGATGGTGAAGAGAGGGTGATCGAGTACTACAGCCGTGGATTCTCGAAGCCAGAAAGAAATTATTGCGTCACCAGAAAAGAACTTCTTGCAATAATAAGGGCTGTGGACCATTTCCATAAATACCTGTATGGTCGCCATTTCTTAATCCGAACAGATCATGCCGCACTCAAATGGCTGCTGGACATGAAGACACCGGAAGGACAACTGGCCAGATGGATGGAGAAATTACAGCAATACGACTTCAAGGTGGAACACCGTGCCGGTCGGTTGCACAATAATGTCGATGCCCTATCCAGAAGACCCTGTAGAGCGGAATGCAAGCATTGTCTGAAGACGGAACAGCGAGAAGGTATCTCCATCAGGCAGATCCGAGTGCAGGCCAATGAAGACTGGACAACGGAACAGTGCATCCAGGACCAAATGGCTGATCCAGACATCGAACCAATCTTGTCACTCAAAATGAGAGGGGCACCCAGGCCACGACGGGACGAGGTAGCTAGATACTCCGGCGTGCTGAAATCGTTATGGGCTCAGTGGGACTCTCTAAGAGTAGACAATGGAATGCTCAAGCGAGTTTGGGAAAGCGCTGATCGACGAGAAACCAAGTCCCAACTGGTAGTTCCGAAGAAAAAGGTACCAGCCATCCTGACCGAAGTACATGATGGAATTACCGGAGGCCACCTGGGCATGAATAAAACCCTAGACAAAGTTCGCCAGCGGTACTACTGGGTGAATTACTTCGAAGACGTCAGAGCTTGGTGCCGCAAATGTGCCACATGTGCCGCCAGTAAGGGCCCGAAAACCCGAACCAAGGGCAGAATGCAGCAGTACAATGTGGGCGTCCCATTTGAGAGAATTGCCATCGATGTCGCCGGTCCGTTTCCCGAGTCTGAGAGGGGGAACAAATACATTCTGGTCGCAATGTATTACTTCAGCAAATGGCCTGAGGCATATGCGATACCCAACCAAGAGGCAACCACGGTAGCGACGGTGCTAGTAGAACAACTTTTCAGCCGGTTTGGCGTCCCGATGGAATTACATTCAGACCAGGGGCGTAACTTCGAATCGAATGTATTCCAGAAGGTCTGCACGATGTTGGGGATCAGGAAAACGAGAACAACACCATTATACCCACAGTCAGACGGAATGGTGGAAAGATTCAACAGGACCTTGGAACAACACCTATCCAAGGTCGTCAGCAATAACCAGCGTGATTGGGATGAGCATATTCTCCTATTCCTGTTGTCATATCGCTCTGCTGTACATAATAGTACAGGCCTGACCCCAGCCAGGGTCTTATTCGGAAAGGAGCTGCGACTACCATGCGACTTGGCATTTGGCTCCCCTGAAGAACCTCCCCAAGACATCGACGATTATGCCGACCAGCTCCGACATAACATGCTGGCAATACACGAATTAGCCCGAACGCAGATGTTGGCCACCAGTGACCGAATGAAGACGCGATACGACCTCAAGGCCAATTCAGTCGGGTTCCAGGAGAGGGACAAAGTCTGGCTGTACAACCCCCAACGGAGCAAGGGTAAATCCCCAAAGCTTACGCCCGCCTGGGATGGTCCATACGAAGTGGTCAAGAGGCTGAATGACGTCGTCTACCGGATCCGTCGAAACCCCAAGGCTAAATTGAAGGTGGTTCACTTAGATCGACTCGCTCCCTACCATGGAGGGGATGTTTCTGATCGGGACGATCAGAATTAAAGGGGGAGCAGTGTTACGGAATTTACCCAAAGCCGACCCTGTGTCATTCAGCACGACAACAAACGCTTTACGATAAAAATAATACGATTCTCGAAAAGACTCGGCAGCGGAAGGAACGATGGTGATTTCTACTGGAAAATTCTACGCTAGTGATATAAAAGAAGCACACCACGATCGCCAAGCAGTGATACCGCGACGACTAGCTTATATCGGATTATTATTGTATTTTTGAATCAGCTGTTTGAATGTAAATAAAGTTCTAGAAAAGTGAAAGTAAATATTAGTTGTTATAATTTTAAATTAAACCTACGAAGTATATAACATTATGTAATTACGGCAACATAAAAACATCACGTGACTTTTTTAATGTACTTATTTTTGATACTATTTAGATAAATTTGTATTCGTTTTCAAAAAAAAAAAAATAAATAGGTTCTTAATTTAATCTTGTTTATTGGGAAATAACACCACACTTTAAAGGAAATTGCTGTATATTCCAAACGTTTCGGGGTCTGATCTAGACACTTTAAAGTGTGGTGTTATTTTCCAATAAACACTTAGACATTGAAAAAGATGCCACAAGTATCCTTCAGATAACAACTTGATTTTAGAATTTTTTTGTACATTTTCTTAGTTTTTATGTTCTTGATATATTGACGTGTTTTCGATGATACATCTAATTTTTACTTTTTCATATTTTTGTCAAATCTTTGTCATTTTAAATATTTTGTGTTACTGTAATTTTTGTCAATTTTGAGATTTTTAGCATTTTAACATTTTAGATGTAAATATTTTTCAATAGTTTTTACTTTTACATAATTTCTATATTTTTGACACATTTATGTTATTTTAGAGTATTTTTAGGGTTCCGTATATACAATATACGGATACCCTTATAATATCACTCAGGATTTCTGCCTTTGTCACATCACAGGCATTTTCTCCTAAACTACTGGAGGGAAGATGTTGAAATTTGGTATCAATGTATAGTTTGGTGACCCGATCAGGAGTACATATCGTAAATGAAGAAATTTTGATTTTAGGGGTACTTCTGGGGGAAAAACTAAAAAAATCGACCGTTCCCCCCCTGATCTCCGAAACTACTGAACCTAAAATTTTGAAAAAATAGGAAATATAGAGCGTTGCCCAAACTTTACAGGAAAATTAAGGAGAAACCATTAATGTTAATTTTGGGGGCAAATTATAGAATTAAATAAAAATTTAAAAATAAAAAAAAATTCAAACGCATCATGTAATATATCAAATGAAAGATCTCATTCTGAGGAACACAAATATATTTTTTTCATATTAAAAAAAATATTTAAAAAGATATTAACGAAAATATACCAAAATTTACCGATTCCCCCCCCCCTTATCTACGAAACTATAAAAGGTAAAGTTTTGAAAAAAATTAGAGGTAGAGGTTCTGACCTGAAGTGTTCTGGAAAAATAAGGGGAAACCTTTACTTTTAAAATGGAAAATATAAAATTATAGTTGTTTCTAACCCATCATGTTATATATCAAATGAAAGGGCTCATTACGACAAAAACAAATATATTTTTTTCATATTTTTAAAATAAATAAATTAAAAGATATTTTCAAAAATATAAAAAAAATTACCTATCTCCCACCCATCTCCGAAACCATAAGCTGGAAAATTTTGAAAAAAAATGGATGTATAGCCCCTCACCTGAAAACTGGAAAAATAAGGAAAAACCCCTAATATTTTTTGGGGGGCAATTTATAGAATAATATGGAAAATATAAAATTAAAATTGTTTCTAACCCATCATATTATATATCAAATGAAAGGGCTCATTATGACGAAAACGAATATATTTTTTTCATATTTTTAAAATAAATTAATTAAAAGAAATTAACAAAAATATAAAAAAATTACCCTTTCCCCCCCTTATCTCCGAAAACATAAGCTGAAAAATTGTGAAAAAATTGAAGTATAGCCCCTTACCTGAACTTTACTGGAAAAATAAGGAGAAACCCCTAAATTCATTTTGGGGGGCAAATTATAGAATTAAATGAAAAATAAAAAATATATAATTGTTTCTAACGGGTCATGTAATATATCAAATCACAGGGCTCATTATGACGACAACAAATATATATTTTTATTATTTTAAATGAATATTATAAAATATTTAAAAAAATACCTATTCCCCCCGTTATTCCCCAAACTATAAGAGCTAAATTTAATTGTTTATTTGAAAAATATGAAAAAATCCCTATTTCTATTATTTGGCCCCCAAATAATATAATTAAACGGAAAATAAATTATTAGAAAACCCCCATAGTAATTTTAGGGACAAATTATACAAAAGCGATTCGAATGCATCAAATATATCAGATAAAAGGCTCATTATATATATATATATATATATATATATATATATATATATAATTTATCATTTGTTGACAACATATATTAACAAAAATATTAAACATTGACTTAATTCCCACTTTAGAAACTACACTATTTAAACTAACATAACTAAAATAACAGATTTAATAATTTATAATTTAAAACTTGACCTAATTTGCCCTTTATCTTCCAAGCCACAGAGCCTCAAAACTTAGACAGTAGATTATAAAAGATTTCTCTGAAAGTTTATTAGTTAAATAAAACTCTAATGTTAATTTTTGGGGGCCAAATTAGAAAATTAAATACATATTCTGATAAAAATCAATCGAATCCTCAAGCAGATAAAATAAAAAGTCTATGTGGGGAAAATGAAAGTGTATATATTTTTTATAAACTTAAAACGCTTCCTTTAAAAGATATAAGGGTAAATATAAGAAAATGCCCTTATTCTCTGCTTGTCTGAAACTGGAATATTAGAATCTTGAAGGTGGTACGGAACCCTAAGTATGCGAGTATAACTCGCACTTGACCAAATTATTTAATGTATTAAGTGTTTTGGTATTTTTTGATAATTTTAGTAGTATTTTTAATATTTTTGACATATTTTTGTTATTTTTGTAATTTTTTCGTGTTTTAAACAACTTGTTATTTTTCAGGTATAAGATTTCAGTTAATTTTTGCAGTTTGGATATTTTATATTTTGAAATTTTTATATATTTGACATCTTAAGACTATTGTTTGTTAGTTATTTTTAGTCATATTTAATATTTTTGCAATTTGGCATATTATGAACGTTCTGTATATTTTTGTGGATTGTCACATGTGATAAAACAGACGTTTTCATGAAATGACGAATCACATCTCTATTCATTTAAAGAAAGGGAAAATTCTAAGGCTGCTTTAATTTTAATTTTTGATCATTAAAAATACTTTGAAAACAATTCCTCACCTACACCCCCATCAGAAAATTGCATTTTCGCTTTCGTTTGAGGTATTGAAGTTACCAATAGATACATAAACAGAAAAGTCCCTTTCCCCCATACCATTAATAAATTTTAGCATAATGGCAAACCATTTATTTATTCATTCAAAACAAGTAATCAGACTCTCAACTTTACTATTATATGGATATATTTGAAATAGGAAATTATATTGTTTGTATTTGGTATAATAATAGCTATAGTATAATCAAAAGCTTCTAAATACAACCCAACATCTCTCTGTACACTGCATGGTATTCAATTAATGAAATAAACGGTTATTGGTTAACATTTCTTCTAATACACAACAAAAAATTTGGGGACAGACATTATTAGCCACTCCAAAGTAATGCTACAGTCAACCAATAGTGTACAATACATAGATTCGGCTTAGGCAAAATAAACTTTAACAAACACTTTTGTCGGAAACAACACCACAATTCACAAAATTACCCTATATTTCCAAATATTTCGGTATCTAGGTCAGACACCGTCAATGGCAAAAAAACTATGAAAAAAGGCACAATTCTAAAATTTAAAATTAAAATGTTTGACAATAGTATTTGCATTTATGCCGTAACCAAGAGAATTTAATTTGATAATATACAGGGTAACACAGAAACTTCTAAAGATCATATAATAATAAAGTTCCTTCCAAATTTGAAGAATTAGAAAGGGGTGATCTTCAGAATTTTATGTCATGCTCTTAGGTGCGACTTTGTTATGAGATAGTGCTTTCGCTAAATATGCGATCGTTATATATTTTAAATGCAGTGATCCCATTACAAACATAAGCAAAAACCTAGAAATAATTTGGTCAAGTGCGAGTTGGACTCGCATACTTAGGATTCCGTACCACCTTCAAGATTCTAATATTCCAGTTTCAGACAAGCAGGGAATGAGTGCATTTTCTTATACTTACCCTTATATCTTTTAAAGGAATCGTTTTAAATTTATAAAAAATATACACTTTGATTTTCCAGACATAGACTTTTTATTTAATTTGCTTTAGGATTCGCTTGATTTTTATAAGAATACATATGTATTTAATTTTCTAATTTGGCCCTCAAAAAGTAACATTAGAGTTTTATTTTACTAATAAACTTTCAGAAATGCCTTTTATAATCTACTGTCTGAGTTTTGAGGCTCTGTAGATTGGAAGAAAAACGGCAAAATAGGTCAAAGTTTAAATTATAAATTATTAAATCTGTTATTCAAATTATTTAAAAATGTAAATAAAGTATATTTTTCAAATTTTAAATAGTGTAGTTTCTAAAGCGGGAATTAAGTCGAGGTTTAATATTTTTAATATCTTTTATACCAATGATTTAAAAATATGATATATTTGTAATTCACATAATGAGCCTTTTATCTGATATATTACATGATGCGTTTGAAAATTGAATCTTTATTTTCCATTTAATTGTCTAATTTGTCTCTAAAATTACTATGGGGATTTCTAGTAATTTATTTTCCGTTTAATTCTATTATTTGGAGGCCAAATAATAGAATTAGGTATTTTTTTCATATTTTTCCTATAAACAACAAAAAAGAGGTCTTAGAGTTTGGGGAATAACGGGGAGAATGGGTAATTTTTTTAAAATATTTTTTTTTAATATATTTTAAAATATATTAAAAATTAAAAAAAATATATTTGTATCTATTCGTCATAATGATCCCTGGGATTTGATATATTACATGAGCCGTTAGAAACAATTATAATTTTTTATTTTCCATTTAATTCTATAACTTGCCCGCCCAAAATGAATATTAGGGGTTTCTTCTTATTTTTCCAGTAAAGTTCAGGTGAGGGACTATACTTCCAGTTTTTCAAAATTTTTCAGGTTATGGTTTCGGAGATAAGGGGGGAATGGGTAAAATTTTTTATATTTTTGTTAATATCTGTTAATTAATTTATTTTATAAATATGGATAAAATATATTTGTTTTCTTCATCATGAGCCCTTTTATTTGATATATAACATGCTGGGTTAGAAACAATTTTAATTTTAATTTTCCATTTAATTCTATAATTTGCCCCCTCAAAATAAATATTAGGGGTTTCTCCTTAATTTTCCAGTAAAGTTCAGGTGAGGGGCTATACCTCCATTTTTTTCAAAATTTTCCAGGTTATGGTTTCGGAGATAAGAGGGGGAATGGGTAAATTTTTTTATATTTTTGTTAATATCTTTTAATTAATTTATTTTAAAAATATGAAAAAAAAATATTTGTTTTCGTCGTAATAAGCCCTTTCATTTGATATATAACATGATGGGTTAGAAACAATTTTAATTTTATATTTTATATTTAACTCTGTAATTGGCCCCCAAAATTAAAAGTATAGGTTTCTCCTTATTTTTGCCGTAAACTGCAGGTCAGAACCTATAAATCTATTTTTTTCAAAACTTTACGTTTTATAGTTTCGGGGATAAGGGGGGGATTTTACTGCATTTCTTGTTTTAAATGATGTTTTAATATTATATCTGCTGCCCACTCTTTTTTAGTTTTTCTGAGATGTATGGTTAAGTAATAATGTGATTTTCTTGGAGATCAGTGTTGTTTAGTGAAGCTGTGTGTTAGTTGTTAGCGATCGTTTGGTATTCGAGTAAAAGTTGAGATACCTGTTCGTGTGAGTCGGTTTTCTGTCGAATGTTTTTCGTTTTTAAAATGTCTGAGAAAGATAATTTGTTCAACTTCTAGTGAAAACTGAATAGTTTTGTTCTTTGTTGTTTATGTCGTTAAGTGATTCATGTAAGTCTTCAAGATTATATTCCCAAATAACGAATATGTAATCAACATAAAGCCAAAAAACCCCAAAAATTAGTCTGTTTTGAGATAGTTGTTTGTTGTTCAAACTTATCCATAAAAATGTTGCTTCAAACAGGAGACAGACAACCTGTTGCCATGCCAAAATCTTGTTGGGAGAAGTCATCATTAAATCGAAAATATACCTATTGTCTTTGTACAAAATGTTAGTAGTTACATTACTGTATCAATGGACAATTGTGTACATTGATTTAATAAAGAATCTTGTTCTAATAGTTCTTTTACTATGGGAAGTGTTTTGGTGACAGGAACATTATTGTATAGATTTACAATGTCAAAA
Source organism: Octodonta nipae (assembly GCA_034190945.1). Lineage (NCBI taxonomy): Eukaryota > Metazoa > Arthropoda > Insecta > Coleoptera > Chrysomelidae > Octodonta > Octodonta nipae. The sequence continues at coordinate 26,449,138 of CM067219.1, read as the reverse complement.
CTCGCTAGTGTAAAAGTGTTTTGGTATTTTCCATAATAAATGTGCGCTGTTTTTAAGGTGACAGTTAGACTTACCAGTAAGTGGAGCTATAATTTTTAAAAAAGTTGTGAGAGTTCACTGCATGGAGAATTTATAGAGCTGAGAATTGGTCTTAATGAAATGTGTTTATGAATTTTAGATAACCACAGAAATGTGGCGGTTTAGAATAATGTTGAGTATAAAACTTACTTTCTCATGAAAATTCATAATCAAATTAACATCCGAATTTACAATTAGGGAAATGACAAATGTCAGCTATTGTAAATTTTGGTTGAAAATATATTTGCAATGGTTGACAATTAAGGACCTTAATATTACTGTAATTTTTTTACTCAGTTCGTTGTTTTATCTTTACTTTTGATGATGCAAACAACCTTAATTTGTTTCCGAAAAATATTTATTTACAATTTGGCATTTAAAGTAGAGTTACGTACAATATAACAGAAATACTTTTTGAAATTAATAAGCTCTCTAAGAAAACAAGATATCAAACATTTCCATGTTTTTTTACATTGAGGATTTAAACTGGAACCGAATATACATATAGGGTTGTCCAATCTGGTATATGTTTTGTCTCGGTAACACCACAGACCTAGGAATTATAGGTCTGTGGGTAACACACAATAAGTCAATTGGTCCCCCGCATGCACCAAAAATTAGATAGCTGCATCAGCTTAGCTTTTATTCAAAATTCGGAATATGCCAATGTAACTAACATGTTTGGATTAAAAAAACATCAATCGATGTATCAAGTGTAATTCTCTAGAGTGTTCCATATATAGGACAGCTGAAATTTAGAGCGGAGAGCGGAGAAAAACGTATATTAGGTGGCCCGTAAGCAGTAGTATATATATATATATATATATATATATATATATATATATATACAGTCCTTGGCAACATTATTATGTTTACCTCTAAAACTACTGAATTTAGAACTTTGGGTCTTACAAAATACATATGGAATAACATTTCGTTTAGAATATGCAATAGGCAACTTCTCCTACAGTATTGCTACCTTGGTTGCATAGTTCATTGTTCCGTTAATTTGACTTTTAGGATGAATTTTGATAGAAAATCAAAAACAATGTACTTTGTCGTGATCGGGAGTGTAGCGCTTTTTGGAGTTATTTGTGCCATCTGTAGAGTTAACACTTTTGTGTAGCTGTTTTTTTAAGAATAACTGGTTCTATCTTTGTTCAGGTAAGTTTTCTTATTATTCCACATGAATTTTTAATGAATTTTGTCAAAATATTTCTGTCTAAAAGCAAATAATTAATTTTTATTGTTTTTTTAGTATGGGTAAGTCGTGTGACCTGTCTGAGGCAAAAAAGGTTGCTGTGACTACACTGTTGGAGAACTCCAACATGAGCCAACGTCAAATAGCAAAAAAAATGGGGGTGTCACAACAATCAGTGGCCTTATTGAATAAAAAATTAAAAGAAAATATACCGATTAGTTCTGGACGTGTGGGAAAATGCGGCAGGAAAAAGGTCATTACTCCCAGGAGTATGCGCCAATTAAAGAAATTAGCCATGGATAACAGAAGAGCTACCAATTCCATTATAACACAAAAGTTGCAGGCATCAGGTTGCCAGGTATCCGAGAGGACAGTGCGGAAATCTTTGTATGAGCTTGGTTTCAAATGTCGAAGGCCGGTAAAGAAAACAAAATTGACTCCAGTTCAGAAGGAAAAGAGGATGGTTTGGGCTAATGCTCACAAGCATCTTACAGTAGACGAGTGGAAAATAGTAAGATACAAGTCATACATTTTTTACACAATTTTTTAACATTCTCTGTCTTCTCAGGTAGTCTTCAGCGATGAATCCACGTTTGAAGTATTGGACGACAAAACACAATTTGTCAGAAGGAGACCTGATGAGAAATTCAAGGAGGATTGCCTTATTAGAACAGTGAAGCATCCTCAGTCCGTCATGGTGTGGGGCTGCATAAGTGGCAAGGGCATGGGTCGCTGCTGCCACAACTGGAAGAATGATTCCATGAGGGGCCAAAAGTGTTTATGCAGGATGGGGCACCCTGCCACAGCGCCAAAGCTATTAAAAAATTCTTGGAGGAGATGAAAATCCCTGTTCTTCCATGGGTCGGCAATTCGCCGGACATGAACCCTATTGAAAATGTTTGAGAGCTGCTGAAGAGACGTTTAGCCAAGGAAAACATCACAAATAGAATTCAGTTGATTGAAAGAATATTATATTACTGGAATCATGACGAGAAACTTCAGGAAGTTGCCCAGATGTGTATTGAGTGCATGCCTAGAAGAGTTGCCGCACTGATTGCCGCCAAGGGTGGACCTACAAAATATTAATTTTTAATATGTCTAATATTTGTTTCAATAAAACTTTAATGTAGAATTGGTCTGTATATACATTTGCTCTTAGTTCTACATGATTTTCACAATTTTAAGAAGTTACAGTATGAGTTTTGCTTCAAAATAGCAAAAAAGCTGAGTGACCATAATAATGTTGCCAGGGACTGTATATATATATATATATATATATAATGTTGTTTTAATAAGGGTGAAGGTATACGGGGTGGTTCAAAAAGGTATACTGAGTGGGCCATAAATTGTTGAAAATACCAAGTGTTTGAAAAAAAGGGTGAATAACAGAATGTTATATTGTTCGGCTCATAAGTAGTTGCATATACAATGTGGTTGAAATAAAGGTAGAATAGAATTATATTTGTACAGGGTTAATAAAAAAATGTGTTATGTTAGCAGTTAGGATTTTCTAATTATTTTCTTGAGCTATTATTATAGTTATGAAATGGGTTGTAAACAAAAGGTTAGATGCAGTTGATTATAGACTTTATTAAGCTTTGACCATATTTAATAACAGTATTGCATACAAATTGTAACTTTCAATTCCAGCCCGCTTCAGAATCTAATGATATTTAAGCTTTCTTATTGCTTTAATTGTTCATATGAATTAGTCTTATAACCATTATCTGAGTTAGAAATTTATAAAAACAATGCCATGAATTGTTTGACTGTAAATACAATAATTCGGGTTTGGTCAGGTACCTTTAAAAAAATTATCTTTATTGTAATTTTGCACATATAACTGCAATGAAATTAGAAACAATTTATTCACATAATTTTTTTTTAATTCTGCCAAAAATGACAGATTCTCTCACATTATTGACATTTGACAGCTATGACAAGTAGCTTGCAGAGAGTTATCACCATCTTTTGGTTTAAATTCTCAGCAACATTTGTCAATTTTCTCCAAACAGCTTGATTTATAAATAATGTTTGATGAGTCTGTCTTGAAAACTAAGCATTCCCAGACTTACTTTTATACGAACTTTTTTGTTATGTTTAGATAAGCAATCTCCAGTCAAGCACAGGCTGATTTTTTTTTGCAACATGAATAATATACATATTCACAACGTTACTTTTCGAAGAAAACTAAAACCAACTTGTTACATTGTACCAAGTTTGATGTTTATTTAGGAAATCTTTCTAAACCCACTCACAAATTTCGAAAGGTCAATATTGTAAAGTCAATATCTTTTACTACATCACGCTATTACCTGTACGCTAGTCCAGACCCCCATTTATGACCTTGTTTATCATTTCCCGGTCTCAGGATAACCTTTGACATTTTGTCTGCCGAATCGCTGCTCTTGCTCTTGGCAGCTGGAATGGGATGGAATTCTATCCAGCGAACGCAAAATCTCCCGGCCGCTAGTGTTTCTAGGAAACGAAACGGTCGGACGTTATTATTCACTTGTTTATGTTATGTTGTTGTTGCTCGTCGAAATTTTATCCAAAATATCAACAGATATTTTTGCAGATTTGGCTAAACAACTCCATTATCCAAAAGGATAGTTGGACTGGAGAAAATAGTGCACTGAGTATAAAGTGAGAGTTGCCACCAAACCTATAATTAGAAAATATTCAGTTTGTCTAATCAAAAGTACCATTTACTGTAACACCGCAATCATAAATAGGTATTCAACCTAGAAAAAATTGTACAAGTTGAAAATTTACAGAGACCTTTGAACAATGATTTTAAGTTTAATTCGTAAAATTCCCATGGATGGAATTAGCAGTAAATAAATTATAGTTTAAAAGACTAAACAACACATTTAATAGCAAACTGAACTAAAAACTAATATTAAATTTTATGGGATTCCTAGCTGACCCGTTCCGGCTTCGCATCGGCTATAGAAATGGGCCTATTTGACTTAATTATCTTGAGAATTTTTTAAATTTGGCAATCTTCAAATCTCCTACATTTTTAGAGTTTTTATGAAAAACCTTTTAACATCATCATCAGTGAAAATTATATGGCAACAGCCGCTTCTAAAAATTTATTTTTTTGGGATTTACTATGAAGAGCTAGACATATTCGACGTTTCTGAAATTTTAGACATTTGATATTGTGGTTTTCCCGTTTTTCATTTTAGGCTTTGTTGATGACATCTATTGTCGTTACCGTTTTTGACATTTAAGGTGTTTTTGACATTTTTGAGATTTTCGACATATTTGACATTGTAGACGTTTTTGACAATTTTTATATGTTTGGAATTTTTGGCATATTTTACTTTTGAAGTTTAATATTTTTAAATTTGTTATATTGCTTGCAGTGGAGTTGGTAGAGGACTAGGTAAATAATTGCTAACAACCTCTCCACAAGGTATTTTACCCTACTTATATATATATATATATATATATATATATATATATATATATATATATATATATATATTTCGCGGACACTAAATGTTTTAGGTGGTTTCCGGGAATTCATCCGCGTAGTTGATAACTGATCTAGTTACTCGAATACAGTATTCGAGTAACTAGAAGCGAAAGCAGAAGGCTACGAGAATGCGAACCGACCTGAAGAGGGCAGATGTGACTCTGCCGAAACGTCGATCCCGGCAGGGATCAGTTATCAACTACGCGGATGAATTCCCGGAAACCACCTAAAACATATATATATATATATATATATATATATATATATATAATATATAATGGTTAGAGTTTAATTATATAACGTCGTGTAACTTTTTATAAACAGAACTAGTAAAACATAATTTTTGGAATACAATAAATTTGACTGTTTTATCAAAATTTCTTAAAAAACGAGTAATCTTTTAACCCAGCATAAGTAAGTAATAGAATGAATGAAATTTTACCTTGATTTTGATATAAAAGCTTAGGGAATGATGTTTAATAAAGTTCTAAGTCCAGATTTTCATTAACTCTATATTTTTTTCGCAAAGCAAGGGTTGAAATCAACATCTTTGGGATCTTATTAGACCATGGAAAACACATTTTTAATATTAGTTATTTCCCTATAAAAATTTCAAAATTATAATTCACATAACACCTAATTTTTGGAACGAAATTTTAGATTTTAGATTAATTCTTAGATTTCAAGTTTTAGTTAAGTGTTATTTGGTATTTAATTTTTCATATAGTTGTTTTAATAGAAATATAAAATTAATAATACAAAAATATATTTGAAATTGTGTTTTATTGACTGACAACAGTCGCATATAGAAAGTTTACTTTTCAGATACTGACTCTCAGAAGAGTAAGAAGAAGTTGTGTTAGAATTTTTTTATTTGCAAAAATAATTTGAGTTTTGGAAACAAATAATTTAATAGATCAATTCAAAATTTAAAATTGCATTACAATATATATATATATATATATATATATATATATATATATATATATATATATATATATGAACTAAGCTAGGTTCCGGGTGAGAACCGCGTCTGAATTTATTGAATACTCGACGTTTCGACTCCTGCTTCGGAGCCATTATCAAGAGACAAAAGTAAAAAAGAGAAAAAGAGTTTCAGAGTCTAGATCGAACTCGGGGCCTCAATCTGCCTACTCCCCAAGAGTCACTAGGTAACTGAAGTGAATTTGTGTCTGCTCTGCTTCTTTTATTTATAGTTAGCGCTGGGTTAGAAGGGGATGTCACGTGATGAGGCTGTGTTGTGATTGGTTGGGTGTTGGTGGGCGTGTCTCCTTTGTTTAATCTGGCAATTACGGAGGTCCAAGCTGTGGGAAGGCGAGTGCTGTCATCGCGTCTATTTAGACAGAGAGGTCTTTTTTCTATTTCCATATCCAGACAGGGCACTCTATCAACTTCGAAGACAGTAGGACTATTATATCTCTCAATTCTCTTAGGGCATCCACTATTCGCGAAGCCATCGAAATAGAAAAAAGACCTCTCTGTCTAAATAAACGCGATGACAGCACTCGCCTTCCCACAGCTTGGACCTCCGTAGTTGCCAGATTAAACAAAGCAAACACGCCCACCAACACCCAACCAATCACAACACAGCCTCATCACGTGACATCCCCTTCTAACCCAGCGCTAACTATAAATAAAAGAAGCAGAGCAGACACAAATTCAGTTCAGTTACCTAGTGACTCTTGGGGAGTAGGCAGATTGAGGCCCCGAGTTCGATCTAGACTCTGAAACTCTTTTTCTCTTTTTCACTTTTGTCCCTTGATAATGGATCCGAAGCAGGAGTCGAAACGTCGAGTATTCAATAAATTCAGACGCGGTTCTCACCTCAGAACATATATATATATATATATATATATATATATATATATATATATATATATATATATATATATGTTAGATTGTAGTGCTTTACGAATGGAACAAGATGGGTTCTTATGTTGTATCCGATGTACATCTTGGTGGTTTGTGCTCTGAAAAGAACAGCTGACCTGACGTTTCGCCAAATTCTCATTTGTCATTTTGGTATAGAAGGTACTGCATCATTCCTGAAAATTTGCTGAACGTTGTAAGAGATACAAAGACAGAAGGATGAAGGTAAACGCATATATCGATCAAGTGCTATGACGATATTACTGTCAAAAAGTGTGAAAAAGCTTTTAATTATTGGATTGATTGACGGTACACAAGAGAATTATGAAACTGTGAAAAAAGTTGGAATTAACTTAAATTAAATCAATTGCCAGACTAAATTCTTTCATTTACAGGAGGTCGAGGTCCCTTCAAATGTTTATTAAACAAAGTTGAGTTTTGTTTTATAGAATGTCTAAAATGTGACGAATTTTTCGATAACTTCAGAAAGGTGTTTGAGTCTTGCTTTTCAGCAACTTTAGAATAAGATTTGGAATAAACATTAAGTTACATATTGAAATATGTGTAATGTCTACAGTTCATGCTGTTTTTAATCATGTTACTTACTTCCTCTTAAAAACCAATAAAGGACTTTGTTATTATAGTGAGCAATCAGTAGAATCTGTACTCACCGATTTCAAAAAACGCCCCTATCAAGTACAAAGTACCTACTCCTCATTCAGAATGTTACAGTTACTTGCTGTCAATGATTTATATGTCATTTAATGAACCTGACATATTTTATGGATAATTTCAGTATATAGATATATATTTTATAGATGATAATTGATATATAAAAAAATACATATTTCATTTGTTGAATATCTTAATTAATTAAAACAGGTTCAATTTGAATATTCTGGTTTTAATTATTATTTTCAAATTTGTTTATATGTTCTGAATGGCATTGTTTTTGTTATTTTTATGTTTTGTCATATTTAGTATGTACATTAAGTTTGAGAAATACATTGTTTCTAAACTGAATTAGAGTTTACTCTATGTAATATCCTTCAGAAATTAAGTTGTTGATGACGATTCTACACAGTAATCAATTACATAGGAGTTACTCTACCACAAAACGGAGTTTGTAAGAGCTCATTTATACGGCCCTTAATTTTTTTTATGCTAAATAATATTTGGTAAGTCTCTATATTGCTACTCAAACATGCGAATTATTAAGTGCGAGAAAATAATTTAAAAACATATTCAATAATAGACATTTATTAAAAAGTGCGATTTTAATTTTGACTGCACTATGGACTTAGAAATTATAGTTGGTATGTAGGTTGCATTTAAAATTATTTCAAACACACCGTGCTAGGTTTCAATTCTCTATCACTATTTTACAAACTAGTTTAATAAATAATGAACAACATACAAATGAACGGATAAATTTTATATTTGATTTTTTATGTGCAAATAATGTTTAAATTGAGAATTGTAATTTCAATCAAAAAAATCTATATAACCGTTAATATAGCTGTTTTCTTAAAAATTAAAATCTAAATATAAATCATAGTGCAGCAACAGAGTTCACAAGTTAATGAATATGCATCAGTCCATTAACACAATGAATAACCCTTAGCGTAATTGGAAGCAGGAGTTGAAAGAAATGAATAAAAAATAAAATAACTTTTAACTGGAGTTTTAACTGTCATAATAGAATTGTCGCTCAATAAATTCAGTAGAAACTTCTGTTTCATACCTCAAGTATTACGTGAATTCTAAAGTGCAGTATTCTAGAAATAATATATTGACTTGCATTCAATGGTTGAACAATCTCTATAAGATATTATTATAATTTCTTTGATAGGTTTTAGTTAACCTACTAATTTGTTCGTGTAATTTCCCGATTTGGAGTATTTGTGAGCTGTTTTTTCCTGAAACCTCTAGATGTCGAAATTTATTTCGAGATAAATTTCAATCAATTTGTACTAAATGCATAAATAATTATCAGTTGACAGGAGGGCAAATGTTGATGGTTCTCGAAAAAAAGATTATCATATGGAATGGAAAGCCAGAATATCGTTGAAAATCTAAAATTAACGCAAAGAGCCAAAGAAACCCTGACAAATGAAAAATATCATCGGTAGACCGCAGAGAAGAAGTTTGTAGTCAAATACTGAATAGCACATTAAAAATTATGGGAGAACCCTTTATGAAGGAATGGACGGATGTGGGCAGAAGAAGTTCGTTTATACGTCATTCAATCTGTTAGGTTTACCTTAAGACACGAGTATTCAAAAGAAGAAAATGTACAAAGAGGAGTAATATTTGCAAGGAATTGGAATAAGAAGAATAGTGGATAGAAATATCAGCTATGAAGACGACACCATGCTAACGTAAACTCACTGGAAAACATCTAGTAGTTGCGACAGTAGAAAGAAAAATAGATATGAGTGAAAGTTTTAAAACTCTACTACAGAATAGGTTAGCTCCATGTGCAGACGATATAGTAATTAATTAAGACATGACTAACATGCAGCTAACTGTGATTTTTTATGTCTAGTACTTTATTTATTGTTCAACATGATTTTTTTTGATAAGAAAAATATAAATATGATAAATTTGATAGTATTTTAGCGTGGCCATTGTAAATTAAAGCATAAGTATTCATGTGTCCTGAATAACAGAAATATACCCAAAATGTCAGTACCGTGGCATGTCTGATTTTCGTTTCAAAGTTTAGCTTTTATAACTAAAATCTATTGTATAATTCATGAAATAATTCTGCAATTATCCCTCAATATTGATTGGTAGAAAGGAATAATAGAGATTTAACTAATGTTAAACTTTGTTTTATTCTAAGACTATTATAAGAATTGTTATTTTAATTCTACTGTTAATAAATTTTAAAGATTGTTAAAATCAAGAAAGAAAATACCCTAAATGTCTCTGTATGATTATCAAAGTCCTATAATTTATCATTTGTTTAATTTTTTATGGATTTAAAGAAATTTATTAGGAAAGTATTTTGAATATTTTATTGTCAGTACCGTGGGCGTGAAATTTCTAATTTTTGTTCTATTTTCTTTTCTATTGAAGTTGTAGTAGAACTACAGTACATCCTTAATTTTGAGCATAATAAAAGACCAATAGCACCCAGAACACAAGTTTTAAAACCTTTTTGATTTTGAAAAATGTTGTTGTTATCTGAGAATCACCCATTTATGCTTTTTAGTTTTTTAAATAAAGTGAATTTTAAACCATAAGCATTGGAAGCTGTACATTCTGTTTTATTTTGATGATAATGTCAATTACAGCATTATCAGGGTTCTATAAAAAAGTATTAAACCCTATGCATATAACACAAATCATGATTAATAAAGCAGAAAACGTCCACAACACGACAATTATTCTGTCGAAGGATAAATATATCAATATACCCAATGTTTGTAAGGTATTTAATCTTTATTGTAATGGCATGGCAATATCGAAACCATTAAGTCTTCTAATAATAAAAAAGGCCGTCAGGGGGCGCCCGACATATGTGATACATTCAAGTTAATGTAAAAACTTATAATTAACAGAAACCAATAAAAAAAATAGAGAGTAAAATAATGAAAGAATGGTAAAATTTCGTTATTATATTAATTACAATAATAATTACAGAACATATATATCCCTTTATAAATACCAAAAAAGTTAATATTTTTGATAGAGACCTGTTTACAGCCAATCTACGGAATATTATTTGTCTTATACCCTGTTATTTCTGTATCAGTAGCTGTTGATGAAGAAATTATTAATAATAAAATGGAAAATGAAATAATATATTAACAGTAATTTACTGACCTTTGGTTTGGCTCGGTAGATTATGTTTCATAATGTTGTGCACCCATATTAGAAATTTTTTTGGAGGCTGTTCTTCGATTGACTTTTTGTTTCTTTATGTTCACTTGATCGTCATTGTCACTCAAATTTCGAGTAAATAATTATATCAGTAATTCAAATTAAAATAATAATATTATAAAGAAAAAATACAAAGCGTGCATACAAGAGGTAAACGTGTATGCTAAAGTAGGTCAGATAGAAATAGCATACAACTTATACAGAGCAGCACCGAAGCGTGTAGTATACGCCGGCACACATACAAGTGAGTCGTGAGCAATGGTATCAGAGCGTCATGCCGTTTGCCGTGACGACAAACCAGCTGAGATTACTGCCGAGGCGCCCTACCCATAAAAATGATTTTAATAAAAACTTTATATATAAATGAAACAATGTAGCTTGCTATCAACAGAACTCTAGTGTCTGTCTATCCATAAAAAAATGATTAGGGGAAAACGAACTCATTGATTTTGATATGTATATATAGCATTTGTTATTATGTATAAGTTTATATATTCTGTTTTGCTGTTGTTTTATCACATTTTATCTATCTATGCCTTTCTTTGTCTGCATACATATAAATCACGCGCCTTATAAGTTTAATCATCATCGTCTTATACTTCTTAGCAACCTGGTGACCGTTCCGATGATGTCCCTCTACCTCTGTCTGTTGTTGGCATCACCGGTTGCTTCTTGCTGATTACTGCTAGTGATCTGGGAGCATCCTCTTACTCTTGAATCCTCAACCTTGCCGTATGCAATCAGTCGCTCAAGATTATGCTATCTCGTCTTAAGACATGTGCAAAATATTTTAGTATACGTTGATATACTATCTCAGACAGTTTCTGAGGTTCGTCTATTTCATCGAGAACTGATTGGTTGGTTCTTCTCGCTATCCAGGGTACACGCAGCAGTCGCCTCCAACAATACCGGGGCATCAAATTTTTTCTTATCTTGGGAGTTAATAGTCTGTCACACGACACCATTCAAAGGTATTGTAAGTATCAAGGTTCAAACGATCTTCTTTTTTGTGTTCAATGTCTTTCCATATTTTGAATAGCATTCTCATTGCGGTTTTTGTTATTTCACATCTACCTCTAATTTCTGGTGTACAACGCAGGAGCGTTTGTTATCAATGCTCTCAAGTATACAAATTTTTCCAATTTGCGAAGACGGTGCTTTTGGTTGTTACATTCTACCGGCCTAATAGAAAATACAGTGACAACACGTGTCAAACTTTAAACTGCGTTTATAGACAGGGTGTTTAATTATAGCAAACAAATCTAGTATATTTTTGAAGTCGGTGCCAAGCAACAATCTAGTTTGATGAATTAGTAGATAAGTACGCAATGAAGGATTTTAGATTTGCTTGGCACCGGCTTCAAAATATACTAGATTGGTAGGTAATTAAGTTGTACAGAATGAGCACCTTTTAATGTTTACATTTTTTACTTTCTGGGTAGGTACCTAACAAGATTGAATGTGTTATTTATTTGTTAGAGTTGTATTTTGTTATAATTTTTTTCGCTTTTTAGTTATAGGTAGAAGTCGGTTATATATATATATATATATATATATATATATATATATATATATATATATATATATATTTTAATGTTTTATTTCTCCTCCAATAGTTATGCCGCCTTTCAAGTTTTCCAGTGTTTTCCACATAATATGTTCTCCGTATATATTAAAAAGTAATTGATATTTTGAAGTTTGTATAGAGTTGTCAATGTTCCCATGTCTACGAAGATCGACACAGTTCATCCCACAGAGTGCTATTAAAAGACGTCGTGTGGCCTAGAAAGCACATATAGATTGGTTTATAGGATTCTCGCCCTTTTTCTATTATTTGTCTGGTGTTTAGTGTATGTTACCGCGTGTGTCTTCCTGTTACAAATCCGGCCTTCGCCGGGGGAATTTGCCTTTGCATGTATGACTTAAGCCATTCACTGATAATGGTTAGCATGACTGCTGGAGTGGGAGCATAGAGCTACGACTCTGTAGTTTGAGCAATTTTATAAGATTGCTGTTTAGTAATTGTTAGAATATGTAATTGATATTTCTTGTGTAGGAAATATGCAATAAAATGTTTAAATAAGGGGTTGTCAGCCCGTTTTATATGTAATAAATCTTTATCTCTTTAGGGCATGTGAATTCTTACTTACTTATATTCGAAATGTATGTTAGTGGTAAATAAATAAATAAATATAATAAATATTTACAGTAATCCTCGACCACAACTGAAAATTAAATTTGTAGTACTCGCAAGTCTGTATGTAACACGTTTTCACATAAATATTTTAATATAAATTTGCTTTATTATTGTTGTCAAGTTGAAGGGGACCGAGAGTCGAAAGATAACTGGGTACTGACTCATTCACCGTATTTTTGCGGGAATTTTATCGTTAGGAACAAAGCTTTCCGAATTTCAAACCTTGATCAATGACTCATTTTTAATCAAAATAACCTTTATACAGCAAAGCCAGCTGTTCGAAAGGAAGAATACTGGTTAAAATTTCGGTAAAATCAAATTAATATGATGGTAACAATTTACATGTGCCGTCTCCAATGGGGTTGTGCATTTTTGTTTATTACAGTACTTATAGTTTTTGTTCAATTTTAAGCTGAAACAAAGCTGATAGTAAGTTTGGATTACTTAAAAAATGGGGAATTTCAGATTTTCTGATATTGCCACAACCGCTAGGCTTGTTCTGACAAATTAGCATTAAATATGACATTTTTGTTGGACTAGCGTAATACTCAAATATTTTTAAATGTAAACCATTGTCATGATGCTACTTCCGTAGAATTCTATCGTGTCTAGTTTCCAATAATTAAGCATGAAATTAGAAGTGAGATCTCCTTTTAAACAGTTCATAAGCTTTTACATAAATTTTCCTTTATGACTTAAGAGAATCACTGAAACAACAGAATTCTTTAATCGCATTTTTACATCTTACATCAAAGTTGCCCCTAGGAGCGCCAGTGATTAAAACAGTTCTTTCAAGTTCTACCAGATGGGACCCAGTTTAAATAACAAAGCCCAATATTTTACGTTTCGGGGCAAAACATCTTTCATAAAAAAGTTTAGGGGGAGCGGGGGTCATTTAATGGTGACCTTGACCTGGCCTTGGTGGTCAATTACAGATCTAGGTGGAAGCAATTTTTTAAAATGTGAACCCTCATTTTGGATAAGGAAATGTAAAGGACGAGAAAAGGTACATCTGGTATGACCTTGACTTGAATTCATGGTCAAGTTCATGACGAGATCGAATTGATTTTCTCAAAAGGGAACCCCATTTTTGATCGAAGAAATGGAAAGAGCAGAAAAATTCGTCCGAAGTGACCTTGATCTTGAGCTCAAATTTAAGATCATGTCAAGGTCGAATCAATTTTCTCAAATGGTAAGTAAACCCATTCGTAATAACAAAACGAAAAGAGCACCATTGCGGATGTAAAATTTCCTGCTCTTTCTATTTCCACTTTCATTTTAAATGACTCAGCCTAATATTTTTCAAAATAGGCCGCGGAGAGAGAAATTTTGATACTAAAGATGTTTACCTTGACCTTGTCCCGGAAGTCAAGGTCAAGTGCATATCGAGGTCGAATCGATGTTCTTTTTTGATCAAGGAAATTTAAAGAACGGAAAATGCTTTCTCCGTAATGGTCAAAGTGTAATAAATTTTTCCACATTATTGATTTCATTATTAAAGTTGGTGTCTCCAGTTGAGAAAATTGATTCGACTTAGACCTGACGTAACCCTGACGTCAAGGACAAGATCACACCAGATGTAAAATGTTTGCCTCTTTCCATTCACTTGGTCAAAATGGGGGTTCCCACGTGAGAAAATCAATTCGATCCCGTCATGATCTTCACCTTCAGGTAAACGTCAAGGTCAGATCAGATGTAACATTTCTCGCTCTTTTGATTGGTTTGGACACAAATGACCATAACCTCCATCAAGCTCACCATCTCTATCCCCTAAATTTTTCGATGAATGTTTTTTTCGTTGATTCGTACTTTCTGGAATATTTGGTAGCGACATTTAAAATAGGACACCCCTTATATCGGATTTTTTGTGCCAGCCTGTATATCTAAAAGCAATAATTTTCTTTAGTTAGGTATTTGTAAAATTGTCTACGATTCAAATTCAAATTTACATCTTATTGCAGTTCAGATCATAATAAAAAGGGGCAACGCGATGAGTTTAGACCGTGAAACGTTTGTATTTTAAATATGCATATAATTTTTGTCTATGTGGTGTTATTTTCTCAAGAAACCCGCCAAAATATTCGTAATCGTATTTCAACAAAAACTGACCATTATTAATACAAATACTGTAGTCATGGCAGGGAAACTATAATTAAAATTTGCTGGGTTCGCTCTACCGTTTTCTTTCTTATCTATCGAAGGAAATATAAAAGAAACAACAAATTTGATTTTCAAACAGTATTATATTAGAAACTAAATGTTGCACATTAAAAGCACGCAAACTATAAATAATATCAGGAGAAGCAAGCAAGTCGCTTGCTCCCTCCAGTGACTTTGCGTGAGCGTAAATATAGGCTTTCGTGAAAAATATGGTATTTTTTATTTGCCATCAGACTGCAATAAAAAAGGCAGGTATTTATGAATGATTAACTAAAAACGGAATTGATAAAAGATCTTTACTTAAATTGGGTTGATATTTTGATATTTTCGTAACCGTTTGTCGTTGATCACTATATACAATCCAGCACGAGTCCTTTTGTGACACGAAACGAATACGATTCATTTGTCAATGAGATTTTCATCCAGTGTACTATACACACTGTGCTACTTTTGTTTCTAATAAAGGCATTAAAGCGAAAATAGGACAACTTAGGAAAAACTGGTAGCAATTTCTAGATATATGATTAAATGAATAATTTTGAACTCAAATTTAATTAAATTTATTAGCAAAAAAATACTATTATAGTTCTTACAATAAGATTATCACTAACATTATTACCAACGTAACAATAATAAGTAAAATTAACAAATATTAATGTTCGAAAGGTAAATAAGAGAGAAATGGACACACAGCTTAAGCTTGTGTTGTGTCCAAGAGAACATTCAAGTATATTTTAGTTAGTCACGACAATTAAAATCTGTTTAAGTACTTCTTGGGAAATAACACCACAGTTAAGAAAATTGCTGTACATTCCAAACCTTTGTTGGTTGGCGTCAAAAACATAGCGTTTGTTTTCTATTTTCTCCCCAATTTCTACAAAGAAGTCATTAAAATGATTTGCTGTTTGTTTTGGATAGCTAATTATATTGCTGAAAATTTCAAGATGTGCTTCCTCGAGTCATTTTATGACGAAAAGTTCCTATGAACATATGTCCGCAAATGCTTCGTTACCCAAGTACAAGCTGTTGAAATCCTCAAGTTTTTTTTCGTTTTTTTTTCTTCTGACTACTAAAGTTTTGAAGGTATTTAGTTCAATTTCGGAGCATTAATGCCTCTATGAAGTGTTCATAATGAGATCACAGAAACGGTCATTAAATTCCACAGGGTGGTACTTTTTCTGGGGTCACGTTTTCTTTCTGTCCCTACAACTTATTTTCAGGGCGCTACAGGCAATTCACAAAAAATGTAAATGAATCTCTTACGAATTTGCAAACTTTTCTAATTTTTGAGTTTTTGTGTAAAAAAATTATCATTTTCATGGTACCGTAGAAACAAAATCATTAAAGAAACAAGTTTACCTAACTTTGAGAACAAAGACATCAAATTAAGTGGTCAAAATAGCCACCTTCAGTCATTACACACGAGTCTAGAAGTCGACAAATAGATCTTTTCCCAGGAAAATCTTGAATAACTCTACAAGAAACATTAATGCAGTTTCTTAAGTCTTCCATGTCTTAAAGATTAGATCCATTATAATCCAACGTTTTTAATTGTGCCCAAGTTGAAAAGTCTAAAAATATTCTTTGTGTTTATTCAAATATATTCTTACACAAGAATTAATAGAAATAGGTTCGTTAACATTTGTCTTTTTGGTATGTTTGTATTTATAATGTTTTCTGTCTGTGCGAGTTTTTCTTGTCTTTTTTGTGGTTGATGGTGACGTTCCTCGTGTTTCCTTATTTGCCTTTTAATTAGTATGGGGTTGTAGTGGAGTAGGTGACGTAGTTAAGGTTTTAGATGATATGCTAGTTTAGCATTTGCCCCTCTTTATCTTCTCTTTAGGACCTCAAGTACGGTTGATGGTGTATTTGAAATGACCGAGTTAATGATTCAGTGTCAACATCGAACCGTAGGTGGCTGTCTCAACCGGCTGAGTAGAAAGTAACATGAAAGTTGATGATCATCGTTCCACGCTAATTCTCGTCTCCAAGGCTAACCAGCACTATTATCTATATAGCTTGCGTCAGTTTAGCCTCTGTGCTTTATGCGTCGAGTACTCTTTTTCCTCGGCGATTTTTGCCTTCATTATTCTACGAATAACATTCCTCTTTAATCATAACTTTCCTTATGTTCTCTGTGGACACTGTATAGGCGATCTTATTTTTGATATCTGTTCCATTTCTCTGCATTCTCAACAGTGTCTTCTGCCTCATGTATTCTAGAACTTCCGTTCTCTAGCATTTTCTAGTGTGCTCTGATATTACATATTTTTTATTTCGTTGAGACTGTCTTTGTTAACGAGTTTATCAAATATAAAATCGAATTTGTTTCAAATAAAGGTGTAGGATCCCTCCTATAACCATTGGCGCTTCGTATGAAATGGTTTTAAATTCTGAAATTCCATGTAACAGTGCTCTGTACTTCATTTTCGTACACATGTTGTTGTATTTCTCAATTTTCATTTTCAATTACCAAACTGGGGCTCCATACAGTCGACAACACATTTTATTAATGTTCTCTTTTTCTACTGTTTTAGTTCCATAAAGTCCATAAGTCCCTTAATGGTCAATATAAAGCCCCATGTATTCAAACCTTTTGAGGTGTGATTGTAGTGGCACCACTCTTTAAGCTTTAATTCATTAGTGATCTTTTCCATTTTTGATCCCCTTAGCAGAGCTGCATTAGATTTAAGTGGAATCTAATCCGCGATTACACTGATTGCCCGGTTTACGCTCCCCACCAATTGTTCACTATTTATGGATTCGACATAGAAGGTTAGATCATGAGCAAAAGCTATTGTGGTATTTTATTTCTTGGCATTCTCATCAACAGCAACAAGGTGGATCCCAACTCGGAAACTTAGACTTGTTTTAGAAGTCATAACTTTGGGATAATACCAGTATCCTTGCAACGAGTTCTTCTAACTCCTAGATGGAGCATACTACCTCCATGAAGGCTTTCCACATGGTTCGATTTTGGGCTGTCTTTTCCTTGCTCCATGTTTTTCTGACCTTTCTCAACTGGAGAAAAAGTCATAATCTCTAACTATGTGTTGGACTCCCAACTCTTCATTTCACTTGCCCGCTCCATTCTAGGACGATCCTGGCAATAGTTTTCGGTGGCTTTCTTAGAGTGTGTCTAACCCAGCCCCATTTTCTGTTCTTAATACATAGGAATGCTTAATTTTGTTGAGTTCTTCGCTATTGTTCTACATTACTGAATATATCAGGCCAGAGAATGTGTAGATTTCTGCACAGACCCTTGTTACCAATTGGTTGAAGCCTTGATGTTATTTGTTTGGTGACTTTACAGGTTTCACGACTATATAGCAATACTGACTTTACATTCGTGTAAAAAGTCTAATCTGGCTTTGAATCCCAGATTGGTTTTAGTAGACCATATGCTAATTCCTTGTGTTAATTTTTATTCACCTGGTTCTATTGATGTTGATCTTTCAACCTACTTCTGCTGCTCCATTGACCACTAGATCCATCTAGAAGTGCATATCTGCATCTGTGTCCAATCAGGAAATATCATTGGCATAATCTAGATCTACAAGAAACGATAACATTGTCCAGCTTATGCGAAGCGATTCTGCACTCATTTTACTAATGATAGAGTTCAGCAGAATGTTGAAGAGCATCGGCGACAAAATACATCCTTGTCTTTAAATCTGCTTTTATTCTAATGGGTTGATTAACTCTAGCATCTAAGATTTTACTTGTCTAGATAATTCTATTAGTAGATCCATTATTTTCAGGAGGATCCGTTTGACGTGAAGTGCACTCTGCTTTTGGTGGGTTTAACTAGTACAACCAGTTTATAGAGCAAAATTTAACTCATTTTCGGACATAAAATTCAACAGCAATTCGCTTATACCGTCACATCAGTAACAGTTTATAAATAATTATTTCTAAGATTTTAACAGCAAACCTGTAGAAATAAACTATTTAACTAATAAAAACCCGTAAAATGCGAATTTCTTTTTTTTTGCTCATATAATGAAAAGTAATGGAGGAATCGAATTGTCGTCTATAGGAAATTTGTAGATAATAAGAACTCTACCTTAATGATTTTAGATCATTTTTTACCAAGTAAACTCAGACAAACTGCTCAAAAGTGTTTTGTTTTTCAAAAATTTATAACTTTTTGGTAAATAATACTGGAATATTAATCATCGCTAAAATGATAGTTTATATGGGCTCACGACGGGTACTATCGGATAAGTAGTTTTTGAAGAATTGGATTTTAAATAATTTAGAGAGCTATTTTGAACATCCTACCGTATTAACGACAAAAGTCCGACCGGGATATACTAAAGATATTTTGAAAGTTTATAAATTTCACCTCAATTTGTCTATCTTGGATTTTCGCTATAATGTCGAGCAATTTTAAATAATAGAAAATATTGCGTTAAAAGTAGGAATATGCGACAGCCAGCCAACCGTTCACTGACAATAACTGACAAGGTACATTGACGGATTTTCTTAAGGTGGGCGCTCGAGATAAAAATTATGGTAAATCGTATTATTATATGTGTTTTCTCAGGAGTTTATTATGTTTTTATTTACATAACTATTCGCTGCCCATATTGATCTATTTCCATTGGTTTATTAAGTTAATAGTTACCTGTATACAGTTTAATAATATTAATTAAATTACTTTTTTCCACTGACTTGATCCGCCACTGTCAAGACATTGGAGGATTCGTCATTTAAGACAAATTTCAAAAGCAGTATTAATACATTTTACGGCACTATGACAAAAATCCAAGATATACGTAGTGAAGTGCATTTTATAAGCTATCAAAATTTATTTTTCATATCGCTTTCGATCTTTCGTGGTTAATACGATACGTTCTGCAAAATATTTCTACAAGCTATTTAAATTGCATCTCTACAAGATCTACGTAACGTACAACATGGATATTTAGCGTTGTTAATCTCAACGTTATAAACTATCACTAGGAGGTTCCAGCTGTTATTACAAGTTATGATTTTTTTTAAATCACTCACTTTATATCGGTTTTTCCAGCTTTTCTTTATGAAAAATGCTGCCGTCAAAATTTATAAACACTCTTTTTGAAGATTTTCAGATTCTCTACAATTTTTCTATTGACAGCATTAAGAACAGATCATTACTTTTTACATTGTATGGAAAAAACGAAAATACCCCATATTCTTTGGGATTTTTAAGCCTCCAATAATTTACTTCTACCAGTTTGCTGTTAAAACTGTCAGTTATGACTATTATTTACGTGATGGCTTATGCGGTTAGCTGTTGAATTTTATGTCACTTAAATATCTCTATTGGCTGGTGTATAGAGTCGATATTCTCTAGAGGTGTAAGAAAAGTAACTACTCGATACTCGAGTACTCGTAACTTGCCTGGATCCGAAGTAACTAATACAAAACTCACTAGCGGTATAGTTATTCGAGTACTCGAATGTTTCTATAACTATCGAATCCTTGATGGTTGATGAATGGTAATGTAAACACATACTCAACATGGGCTGAATTAATTTTTAGCCGCAGAACCGGTCGAACCGTATGACGGCGAGCAAAATGAATACTATGGATAGTGCCATCGATCAATATTTTAAGAAAGCGTCTTTGAAGTAATTACAGATTTCTTATTTATAATAAATAGATCAAAAAAAAGTTTTATATTAATAATCAAATTCATAATTATTTATGTGTTATAATATAGAAATATATAGAAATGATAACAATAAAATGTTGGTTTACAGTTTTATTATAAAATTGCATTGTTACAGCCTTTATATTAGTATATAAGACTGTTTGGCGGACAAATGATTTCTTAACCAACGTCACATGGCGCGCCGCCCATCCCTTAAGAATTCGAACTTAAAGAAGTTCAAAGTACACGATTTAGTGAAAAAGGACAAAGAAGTTGAATTTTGAAGTATTTGTGGTTGTGGAATTGTCGATTTAGCCTCTGCGTTTGTGTTGTGTGTATGTATTTTCGGAAAATCTGTAACTTTATTATTGTAAATATTATATATTCATTATAAAATTCGGTTTGATTTCGAAATAGAATATTTTGGCAGGTGAGTGTTTCGGAATACTTCTAAAGAAAAATAAGTTTTTCTATGTTGAATCTCTGATAGTAACATATAATTTGCATTTCCTTAGCATGACTGAAAATCAGAAACGAAGTTCTAGACCCCGAAAAGTTTGGAATATACAGCAATTTTCTTTAAACTGTGGTGTTATTTCCCAAGATGTACTAAGACACAGTTAGAAAAATAATTGTCCGTAGTTAACTAATTATTACTAATTTATTTTTTAGATAAATAAATCTATACGTTTATTTTTTTAAAGAATCACTGGGTTGAGTATTTGATTTTTAAGAGTTTCATTCCTTTTTTTGGTTAAAGGCGAGTTACTTAATTTAATATGAAATGTAAAACCGTTTTTTGAAAAGATATACGTAGGACCCATACACTGCTAAATCAGCGACATACCAATAACAGATAAAATGAGAATCCATTTACCACTATCGAAATATCTTCTACATTTACTCATATGATCTTATCAAAAGTCGTTACATCTGATACTAAATACCGAAATCGAGAGCCTTAATATTTACACCCCATATACCGAACGAGTACTCGAGTAACGAATATTTAGAAACGAGTACTTAACTAAAAAGTAACGAATAGTTACGAGTACTCAAAAGTAACCATATTTTACACTTCTAATATTCTCGTCAGCAGAATCTGAGCTAGTACGTTTAATACTGTTATGTCACGCCAGTTTAAGCGTTGTGTATGGTCTCCTTTCTTTGGCAGCTTTATGATGTATCCGTGTTTCCAGTCCTCAGGGATGGTGTTGGATTCCCAAGTTTGTCCTCATAGTTGGTATCATTTGGCAGTTTATTTGGACAAGCTGCTTTGTTGCTCTTTAGTATTTTAATAGCCTCCTATATTTGTTTTTTGTGGGTAGTCTAAAGTAAATGTTTAGTATCCTTTCTTGTGTTTCACCGATGTCTTTGTTTTCATTAACTCTTTCTTTATATTTATTCATCAAATCACTACTGCCTATTACTGAGTTGCCTGTTTTTGATTTTATTATGTCGGTTGAGATATATTTTTTATTGGTGAGTTGTTGAGTTAGGATGTATGGTTTCGGCGGCCATAGCTCGTTGTACTTGGATAGGTAAACGTACGTCTTTTCTGTAAAAGAAATAAAATTGTAACGCTAACACCAAACACTACGTTGGGTTATGTCAGCTTCGGTTATCAAATAATTTGGTATTTTATTGTAAATGAGGTTAATAATAATAATCTGCGGCAGGTAAGTTCTGTTTCACTTGACTCTGAAGTTTCACAACTGGATTATATGGAATTGTCCCAATTATCATCAACGAAAAAAAAAAAATATATTAAATATTTCACGATACAAGTTGTACTTTAGAGTTTTTAAAAAAAGTATTGTTAAAATTTTTGCTACACGAGGAAATCCATAAGGGGCTTGTAACGTTTTACCAACATATCAGGAGGATTTGGTAAATTTCTGCAACTAAGAATTATATTATATCGAAGTAGGAACAAAATTGTACCATAGCTTTCTTCTTGTGAAGTATTTCGAAACGTCATTTACCACCTATCACCTTGAAAACAATATTATAAACCTATTTAGATATTGACACAATACAGCCGTGATACGAACAGTCATTTTATTCACATACACTGTACAAAATGAATTTCCAAGAAAAAAAATTCTAAAACTCTCTTAATAAAAACTGAAGAATTTTAATCAAAGATAACAAAAACGGTGCGGTTGGCAACAGGTCGTTAAACACCCTTTAAAAAACGTCGCTTCATGTACTTACTTTAGTGTGTGAAGTGACACCGAATCTGTTTAAAATTTACAAAGCCTCGGTCTACATACTTGAAGCACAGAAAGGTCTTTACTCATCTGCACCGAGTTAACTGTTATCGTCAGTTTATGTTCCACTAAGAATTCATTAAGTGTCATCAGAGAATGTGGAACGTAATGAAATCACACCAACGGAGATCCTCGTTTAATCCTTTCATTTGAATTCTTGAACCCTCATAGAAGCAACAACGGTGCTTGCTTTTCTGCCTTCTACGCTTGTTCACTTGATGGTTCAAACAAATCCGAAGGTTTTCAGAAGCGGTCGGCTAATTGAAAGAGATTTTGCGCTGACTGTGGAAAACTGTCGTCGTTATTTCGAGAGGTATTTCAGGAAAACTGATTTCGTTGTATTTTTAATAAATAGGTAAATGGAAATTGAAAGGGGCAAGATTTAAAATTATAGAATGGCATTCATTTGGAGATAAAACCGTTAGATAAAGGGTTCAAACTATATGATTTACACTCATTAAATTAATTTCACATTCAACCATTCCTATTCACTACTATAAAATAATATCAAGACAGCAAATCCTCTCTCAAATTTATTTGTTTCTAATATGTAAAACCTGAGGGCAGTAAATATTAAAATAACAATTTTTTCAGATTTGTTGGGAAATATCGTTATACTTAAGAACCAGAACTGTATATAAATAATATACAGCGTAGCATGAAAATTTCAACTAAATTTTGGTTTTAAAAAATCTGTACCGTTCTCTTCTAAAAGGTAATCTAAAAAGTTTCAGATAAGGCTTGTAGGCTACTTAAGGGGTCAGCCGATGTTGTTGAAGACCATAACCATGACTTTGAAGATTATTTGAAGCTCATGGTGATACAGTTCCTTGGTCTGCTTGACCGCCAATCAATTTGTTTGTGCACTGTTAGGCTTTTATGATATTTGCATAATGTGGCAATGCTTCATCTAATTGTGTCCACTTCCTCTGCCAAGTCTTTTCAAGATCTTAAAGCAGATATTTTTGTCATCTTGTGTGTGATCAAGATCATGATCAACACTATCGGGTGAACATTTTAGTATCCTACACATCTTATCTGAACGTTTTTATCAAGGATGTATATACTTCTTGAGATATTGTCACTTATCGATTAAATTTGTATACCCTATGTATACAGGGTATGTCATATTTGAGGGGATAACATCGTATTCTATGAAACGGTAAGAAATAAGAATACGATTAAATGTGAAAAAGTTGCATATTTTAGAGCCCATTCGACCCCTTAAAGGAAAAATTGCCCTATCTCCGTTTTCAAGTTATGCACGGAAAACCAAAAATGTCATTATTTGTTTTTGCCTTTACTACTTTTATTTTAAAAATATCAAAATATGGTAAAGATAAAAGTTTTTTGACGCATACCTTTACATAATAGGGCGTCATCAAATCTTCACTGCTAAGTTTCGATTGTTCTGAGACATCATCAATGATTTTTTTTTAAAACGGACCTGTACTTTTTTGTTCAAATGATATGTTAAATTTTCTATGACGTTTTGGGAAAAAACTAAAAAAATTTAGTACGATCCTCCTTATAGCCTAAATAGTTCAGTGAAATATTTTTTCCATGACAAGAAAACCTATGAATATTTTGATTTGTTTGTCTTGCGTGGTAAAGCGATTTAATTGGGAGAATATAAAATATCAAAAAATGTCAGCTTTGGTTTTTTTTGTAAATTATCTAAGCAAAAAATCAGGAGACTCAATGTTTCTCGTTGATGTATTCTAAAATAAATGCTATCGTAAAAACATAAGCTTACGAAGTTGTAGGTAGGTAAAAGTAAGGTCTATCGCATGACAATGTCAAAGTTTAAAAATATTTACCATTGAAACTGGGAGATGCTTTTGTATTGCAAAATTACGCAACTCTGGTCTCCAATATATTTTAAAATTTCAAATTATTAATGAAACTACTTTTTTCGATGCCATTTTATAGGCATGTGTGATAGTAAATTTAATAATCTAAAATAGGTAAATCATAGATGAGCTATTCACAAGAACGCATTTCCCAGACTCTTCCCCGCTTTAAAATCAATTATATAACAATATACCTATTTTTGTTGTAAATTGAATTGTTGTTTAAATACTGAATATTTGATCACGAAATTGTTTATGTTAATTTAGCGAGCAAAGAGCTCTTTATTTTTTAAAAATATTAAGCCCTTATTGCTTTTCCATAGAAGTAATTAATTATTGCAAAAATTATGCAGCAAAAGAATATTTGTCGATTGTATTCCATAGATCATCCTATTACCTACTGTTGTCCTTCAGAACTTTTTTTTTTGGTGAGCCACTGGTACTTTCAAAAATTGTAAAGAAAAGCTTTGTTGTTATACCAAACTTTATGTTCTCTTGTAGTTTTGTCGTATCTACTACCGGTTTCGAGAAAAAAAATATGAATGATTTTCTTGAAATCCTCAGAAAATTCGGAATTGTCATAGAAATCTAGTTACCTACCTAGTAGGCTGTGGTGAATGAATAAATTTATTGTTAGTTTTGACACATCAAATTAAACTCCTGTGTTTTGAAAATTAAAGATGGTTGCATTTTAATATCAATACATGCCGAATTTTACGAATTCCGAAATGGCTGACATGCATTTCATGTATGGTCTTGCAAATGGTAATTCAAGAGCAGCTAAGCGCATTTACATGGAAAGCTATCCTAATAGAGTGATGCCTAGTCATCGGATGTTCTCTAATATTCACAGGCGTCTTTCAGAATCTGGATCTTTTTCTCCGAAAAATATTAATGCAGGTAGACCACGAAGTGTGAGAACACCACGACTCGAAGAGGCAGTGCTGAACGAAATAGAAGAACATCCAGGAACCAGTACAAGAAAAATTAGTGTTACCTTAAATACAAGTCATCAAGTTGTTTGGCGGAGCTTGCGGGATTATTTGCTCTATCCTTATCACATTCAGAGGGTGCAGGCGCTCTTGTCTCGAGATTGTCATCCAAGAATTATTTTTTGTCAGTGGTACCTCAACAGACTATTGAACAATCCTCATTTTGATTGCCAAATCTTATTCACTGATGAAGCCTGTTTCTCAAGGACTTCAATCATAAATTTTCATAATGAACACATATGGGCTGAGGAGAATCCACATGAAATGGCAGAAGCTTATTTTCAAGAGGAATTTTCATTAAATGTGTGGGGTGGTAATATTGGCGATTATTTGATTGGTCCTTTCTTCTTGCCAGGGCGACTTACTGGTCAATCATACAGACATTTTTTAGAGAATGGTTTGCCCTTGTTATTGGATGATATACCTCTTATGATGCGACGTGAAATGTGGTTCATGCACGACGGTGCTCCTGCTCATTTTTCACTTTTGGCTAGGGAGTATTTGACAGAAAATTATGTAAACAGGTGGATTGGACGAGGTGGACATCAGCCATAGCCCGCCAGATCCCCAGATTTAAATAGTTTAGATTTCTTTCTATGGGGCCATCTGAAATCTCTAGTGTACATAACGCCAGTGAATACCGTAGATGAACTGAGAAATCGTATAATAGGCGCGTTTGATACAATTAGAAATACTCCAGGAGTGTTTGAAAGAGTTCGATCGTCTATGAGAAGAAGAACAGACGCTTGTATAAGGGTTGGGGGAGGACATTTTCAACAATTGCTGTAGTTTAGTTCCTTTGTTGTTATTTAGTTTTTTTATTATGATTAATTTTTGAGTTGTACGTTTCTTGCAGTAATACATTTTTTTGATGATTATACCAGTTTATCGAATCTTTAAGAATCATTGCTAGTTTAATAATTCAAAATTTTTTTCTCGAAATCGGTAGTATATATGACAAAACTACAAGAGAACATAAAGTTTGCTATAACAACAAAGCTTTTCTTTACAATTTTTTTGGAAATGCATCTCAAATAATAAAGGAGGGCTTTTAGGGGAAAACGCTTGGACATGTCGATTTGTAATATATATAGGATGTGTCATGTGACAGTGGCCAATACCAACTTTCTTATTTTAAATGCAAGCCCCTGTATATGATTTATTTTTTGGAGTCTCCAGAAAATTCTAGTCATAATTCATGTACAATGTCCTACAACTATCTTCAACTGTTTCGGAAATATTAAGTGTTTTCACATTTATTACATAAATTTACATTAAAAAAATAAAATTATTTTATTTCACAAATTCGCTACATTACACTCAATACTTAACTCCCATTTAGCTCTTGATATTGAGATAGTAAGCACAAACCATTCCTGCGTTCCTTTTTACTGATTTTTTTTTCAAAAATCATAACCTTAGCATCTTGTTGTCTACCTACATGACAGTGGTGATCTGTGTCAGTGCTATTGTAGTTTGAATTTTGTTAACTGTACTTAGTAATATCAGGAAAATGGCTTATTTAACAGGAATGCACAAAATAACCATTCTACACATGATTGGTTATGGAGATAACATACGGCACAAATGGAAATTGCTCGCTTATTTCACGAATTTTCCAAATTTGCCCCCTGTATCCCAACGAACAATTAGCAAAATAAAAAAGCAGTTTAGCGAGCTAGCTCATGTACGACAGATAAAAAAAGTAGCTGTCAATGCTCTAAGTGATAATACGAAAGTGGATATTATGCTTGAGATTATGTCAAAAAGCAGCCCCATTGTTCAACGTTAGTCACACATCAATTTTTCGAGTATTAAAGGAAAGTAAAATGCATCATTATAAAATGATGCCGACTCAGGAGCTCATGGAAGACGATTTCGATAGGGCAACGTATTTCTGTGAACAAATGATGGTAAGGTTAGATAACAATATAATCCAATTAGAAGATGTTTCGTTTTCTCATGAGAGCACATTTACACTTCACGGTCATGTTAATCGTCAAAATTGCCGCTACTGGTCTAGTGAGGATCCTCACTGGATGACAAAGAAACATACGCAATATCCTGAAAAAGTTAATTTTTGGGCAGGAATTGTTGTTAATCATATCGTATGTCCTTATTTCATTGATGGCAACTTGAATGGAGATGAATATTTAGAACTGCTCCAAAATAATGTCGTGCCAACTTTGACAAACTTATATACTGATCCAGTAAATCCACAACTTCCTGCCAATACAATATGGTTTCAGCAAGATGTAGCAACGCCCCATTACGAAATCAATGTCCGACAGTACCTGGATCAAATTTTGAATTGGCAAACGCGTATCGATAGAATGGCCAGCACGATCTCTTGATTTGACGCCACTGGACTACTTTTTGTGGGGATATGTCAAAGGTGCTGTATACAAAACTAAACCCATCAACTTAGGTGACCTAAAAAGACGAATCACGCTTGCGATTAGATCAGTTACGCCTGAGATGTTGAGTAACGTTAGAAGATATTTACCAAATTAGCATGCTGCCAAGACGTTCGCGGCAAGCATTTTGAACATTTCCTACATTGACATTAATAGTTTTTTGTTTATTTTATATATTATTCAGAAATAATCAGTTTCACTTATTAGATTTTTAGTCTAACGTAGCGAATTTGTGAAACATAAGAATTATCTTTTTTAATCTTAATTTTTGTAATAAATCTGAAAATACTTAATATTTCCGAAACGGTTGAAGATAGGTGCAGGATATAAAATAATAAAGTTGATATTGGCTACTGTCACATGACACACACTATACAATTATTTTTAAATGCGCATTTAAAAATACTAGTCGACGTGTCCACGCATTTTTCCCAACACGCCCTCCTTTATTCGTTATTGAATTTATTCCACTTGGCTGTTCCACACTGTATGAATAAAAATGTAATGTACTTAAAATAAACTCTGCTGCACAAAATTCTTAAGATATCAAAATTCCATTGTGGACAAACCAAGTCATTAATCTTTCAGAATCGAGCGTGTTTCCACCAACAGGTGATTCTGTGACACCGTCTGTTCACGAACAACTCCTTCAAAAGGTCTAAAATTAGAATATCGAGTCGATTCGGCCCGATTATCGGAAACGTTCTGGCAAACCATTATTCTTCATCAGTCGATTGAGTTTGACACCATGGAATGTTCCAATGTTCACGCGATTTACTTGTTTGGCTATTATTCGTCCTTGGGTGAATACCTTAATCGATTGTCATTTCTATTATTGAGCCCTGAAAACAATGTTTGTTGCAGCAAATTGAAACTAAATAGAACAAATCAAAAGAGAAAAAAACTTATAATTTTATTAAATCGAAAATTTAGCCTTTTGACCGGAGTCGATCTACAAATTATAGTAATATTGTAAAGCTTTTTTTGTAATATTTGTAACTACTAATTAGATTTGAAAAAAAAGTATATTATAGCCTATTTGGTTTAAGCAACTACGGTTGCAACCCAGTTGAACTTGAAACTATTTTCAAATCTTGGCAATGTATAGCGGTGAGGACCCCCACACGAAATTAGACTGGTTTGCAATTAGTTTAAAATCGGTTGCAAGCAACTGCTTCCCGAGGTTACAGTTGCGTCAGTTTTGAGTTGTACTTCATTATGTGACAAAATATTAGATTAGATTATTATCAATACTTAATATAATATTAGGTAGATTTTGTATATTATTTTCTATGTAATCTTTATTGCGGTTTGATTTCATTCAATTTGTTTCAGTATTATTATTAATAATAATCGATGTCATCTTTATAAATGATAGCTATTGTATTTCACTGAATATATTTTTACATATTGAACTTATCTGAACAGGCAAAATAACTTATTACGTAGTTATTATTTAAAATAAACTATTTTGAATGTGCATCACACAGAAGTTGGGAAAAATAAGTATTATCAAATTTTTGTCAACAAAAGAGGTAACAGTTTGTTAGATAATATTTTGCAATATTAAACAAATTTTCTTGATAACAATTTTCGATACTATTGTAATGTTTTTATTTTCACACTCTGGTTCAATTGAGTTCTCGGATTTATTATAAACATAGTCCAACTCACCATAATTTATTTCCACTATTTTAATACAATTTATATTCACAGAACTATTTACAATTTATATTTACTATACGGCAGTCGAATACTGATTGCTTCCTCAGCACTCCGTATTTATATATTTGTTCTCGGAATTCTCCATGTCAAAGAGCCTAGAGACTAGACTAGAATTCTTCGAGAACTTATCAAAGCAAGCCGCCGACCTCGTAGCGCTAGAAAAACATCTCGGATCCCCGAAATATCGGATGAATGCCGATTCCACAAATTCTCTCGGGAATTACCGTCACATTACTCCCTCCTTATGGCCATATCGTCCCGGAATGTCCCAGAACCTTTCCCGGTGTGGCAATATTTGCAGGACTCTCCATTTCGACAACGGGAAGTTTGGTGGAAGTAACAGTCAACGGTCTTCGAATCTGGGCTGTGAATATTGAGACAGCATACAAGGATGTCGATGCCAGTGAATCGAAAGATAGTTTCCATCATACTTCTCACCACCCTCCAATTCAGTCCATAGAACCCATAGGCTATCTTCGAGACTGCCAATTTCATCAGGTTCTTCTCTATCATCCGTCCTCAATTCTACCAGATTCTTCCAAAGATCGCTATATGTTGGCTTGCCCTGCGAGAATGTTTTCGTTATATCTCTGATATCCATTGGTTGTTTATCTCCGAGTTGAAGGACCTTCCGTACTACTGGATCTTGCTTCCTTAGCTTCTGGAACTGGTCGTACTTCTTTGTCAACACTTTGGCTATTCCTCTGGACATCCGAAGATCTCGAACTGCACAACGAGCCAAGGAATATTCTATGGGCAACTGAAACAGATTTCGGGGTTCCTCTCTCGTCACGTCGTGCTGCACTTTCTGCCATTAGAGTACAGTGCCATAAACTGCACGAATGTCATCTCGTCAACGGGTGGTTGGATGCTGCGGACTTGCGCTTGGTTAACTTTGCTGTCATGACTTCCGGCATAATGTACTACTTGGAATTTCCCGCCTTCGGCTTTGATGTCGTATGCTTCCTTCATGCCGGGAACGGCTTTGCACCCTAACACCAAACCTTTATTTTAAACACTCAACGCCGTTTCAAGAACTCTAAGTTGTCATCATCAAGGAGTTAACAAAACTATACCCACATCTGTTGATTCGCCCTGGAACCCCACATTAAAGCCAAGAGCTTGGTATGCTCATGGACTTGTAGCAAAATTAATAAGTTTTAAGTGTTTATAAATTAGATGTATTGTTACGTTCATCATTTTCTGCTTCTGTTTTTAAACATTTTGGGTTTTCTGTAGGTTATTATGTAATGAAATTGCTATTTTTGAACTGAAAAAACTACGTTGTCCATGGTCCACCTATCACGAAGAGAAATTGTTTTAATAGTTTTTCTGCTATGTGTGAAAACCTAGACCAACTTTTACTTTATTTCGACCAATACTTAAACTGTCATGCCGAGACCTTACAATACTATAAATAAAGACAGTAAAGCTACCAATGATGAAACCAAATTTAAATAAATCAACCACTAATATTTTCGATGTTCTTAAATATTTTATATCCGCAAGTTATTTCGGATCCGAAAATGGAGATACAAACTGTCGTTATGACCAAAGAGAGATAACAGAATTTCATTATCCAGAGATATTATCTGTGTTTGCGAATGTTTCGGTTAGGTGTTCCCTCTCAATTTGAATCCGTTAATATTCATGTGGTGTTTCGTCTTGCTTGAAAGAATGCGTAGGATTCGTGTAGGATTCGTTTTACATGGCATAACAGGATAATTTTTGTCATTTTCTAGGAGTTATTTTCCAAGCTCCGAGCAAAGCAGTATTGACGCCAAATTTTATTTTTGCTTTATATTTGCATTACTGTGAAAATTCTTACAGAAAATGTCTGATAAGTATAATATCAAAAATCACAGGGTTCAATTATAAATGAATGAAAAGATTTACAGACTTCCATACAATTAAACAACCTTCTTTAGTGTCATACAGACTCTGGTCGATTTATAAAGATCAATTAAAGATATACAGATGTTTTCTTTTTATTTTGAATGTTCATCTGGGATTTTCTCTCCTCTCAATGGTTTCTGAAAAATACAGATAAGTTAAGTACTTGAATATCAAGGTGTAGTATCTAAGGGCAGTTTGTGGAAACTGCCCGGAACACTAGTTGCCCTCTTATAGAGAAAACTCTCCCGCATAATTAACTGTGAGAAAGTAGGTCTACAGATTTGTCAACTAGTATTCCAGTATAATATGTTCTGTATTTTGTGTTGTACTTATCTGTTTTTTTTAGAAAATACTTATATATAGATGTGTACAAATTCACGCTGCCCCGTATAGACTTACATAAGTTATAACCCTGGTACAGATTTTATAAATCCTCATATATGCACACCTAACAGACATACCGCACATAATTGCTCATCAAGGCTGCTCAACCTTCATTAAACGGCATCACATTCTCTTAATGCATTATTGACAGATATATAGAAAAGCGAACATTGATCTACTCTTGCCACAGCAAGGGCTCCACAGGTCATTGACCTGAAACTTGGAAACAGAATGATTGCATTGCAGATGACACCGCTGTAACTGCAGTGGGTAAATCACTCTCAGAGGTTACTCTAAATGCTAAAATACGATGACGGTTTTCTTTGGTGAGCTTGCAGCTGGCTAACTGATAGCTGAGAGCAATGCTCACTTACAAAAAGATAACACAAGGTGTTAGCCTCTCTGTTAGAGACTTATACGCAACATGATTACACTCCCTAAAGTACTTGGGAGTAACAGGTCGACCAATGATCTCTAATACCATTGACAGTCCCGAGAGCTTTACTTGACCTCAGACGTATCTCTTATGACTCTTGTTACTTAGTGTCAGAAATGTCACAGTTGAAAGAACGAAGCTCTTTTGACGAAAAAGGAGCAGGATTTATTGGCACAAAAAAGTGGAGCAGATCTACCTGTCACATATGGACTTACAGATTGAGCTCCAATATCGTAAGGTAGTCACTTAGTGACAAGCCATCGTTGCTTGGAGGCATTCCTTTTGTGGCTCAAGGTGTTCGATGTATGTTCAAACTGAGGAATACACCTACTTTAGCTGCCAAGTATTTGACGACAAAACAATTAATTTACAGAGTTTGGAGGTCAGGTTAGGTTAGGTTAGGTTAGGCCGACAACCTCTGTTGTTTGATAATGGCTTGGTCAAGTTACTGGGATCTGGTGGCTAAGTTTGCAACAAATGTGCTCAACTATTAGGGACTCGTTGAGCTACTTAGATTATTTCCCCGCTTATATATGTTGTTAAACAGATATTGACTCCAACAGACGTTGGAGTCAATATCTGAAACGTATAATCACAATTAATATCGTGTAAAAAGTGGTCGTTCATTAAAATTTATGGTTCATATAATCTTATTTTATTCATCCAATAAGAATCCGAAGATTTTAAATTACGATTTTAATTTTAGGCTTAAAATTAGAAAATTTTAAAAATTTTAATGTAATGTTTCGGTGAAAATGTTGATTATAAACAGTGCTTCAATCAAAGTCCGTAGATACAAATTTCTGATTGGCGTCGTATTTTGTTTTTGAAAGGGTAGCGGGCATGACTTCATTAAGGCAGCCAAATCTATGTTTCATGCATATCTGTAAATATAAAACTTAAATTGAACCATCAAACAAAAAATCTCCGAATTTCTTGGGAGTTTTGACCCCCTAATACCCCATGATGGTTACGGTCTTGCAGTTAAATTATAACAGAAAATACTTAACAAACAACTAAATTTTTACGGATTAATTTCCGATTTAAGTACATCCATATGTTTAACAATATTTCTAATAAAAAAAAATCAAATTATGTCTGATTTCTCTCTTCGAGGTGTCATTCCTTTGTACGCAAGACAATATATATTATATATAATATACATTGTTTCTGGTCAGGGAACCTTCATCAGTTGCGCTTCCCACAGTTGAATGTCCTCTCGAACACTTCTTTATGTATTTGAAACATTTCGTTAAATTTGAAGACGCGAGATGTAAGACCGACATCTAGGATTTTCGAGAGAATCAGCACACAGAGGTTCCGAATCTGGAGCCGTTCCGTGTAATTGCTGTTCTTCCTTAACTCCTAGGACAGAATGTCACGATACAATTTTTCAGGTTACTTCACCTGTCAGAGATATTGAATAATCTCTTCGAGGTGTCATTCCTTGGACAGGTGAAGTAACCTGAAAAATTTTATCGTGACATTCTGTCCTAGGAGTTAAGGGAGAACAGCAATTATACGCAAATCCTAGATGTCGGTCTTACATCTCGCGTCTTCATATCTCTGATTTATCAACAAATTTATAAGATCCCGTTCTCAAAAGGTTGACACCAAATTACTTAGCATAAACCGCATCCGTTACAAAAGTAATTCGAGGTATGTCTGGTTACTTTAGCTCCGCTTTATCAATTATTATCAATTGGATATGATGGTAGACTGAAGAGGCAAACTCTTTCGACCAAAATGGAGTAGGATCGATCGACAGAAAAAGTGAGGCAGTGTGGAGGTCAGGTAGTGACAGCAGACAATCTTTGTTGTTTGGTAGTGATTGGCTCATGTTACTGGAATGCGCAAACTAATTTTACTTCCAATACTTAGAAGAGTCTCCTGCATATACGGGCTCTTTTGGGGGTCAAAATAAAATTTATAGAATTACTACTAGTTAATATACCAGTGAAAGCTGCCATTATATATCATATATCCAAGCTCGTAGACAGATCTCAATCCAAGATCGTAGATAGAAATTTTTTAATGGTCTGGGGAATTACAAGTTAAAAATCTGGGAACTTGGGAGAGTTTTGACCCGCAAACCCCCGCTGCTGGTTACGGTCTTGCAGTTAAATCATAACTTATAATACCTAAGCAAGTATGTAAATTTTAACGGATGAACTTGTGATTAAGTACCCCCATATATTGTTCTATATGATTTATTATCTGTCTGTATGCCATAGCTGGGGCTATATCTTTAACCGTAATAGGGAACGTCATGCAAACTTACATAATAATAGCTTCCAGCATCTATCATATAAAAAGATTTTGCCATAACCGTCAGGGTTTTGAACATGGGTATAATAAAGTTGCTATATTATAATTTACTTAGTTAAGAATGATTAGAAAACCAATACCTAAAAGTTGTAAGGAAATTTTATTGCGCGAATCTATCGCTTACTTGTCAATTTGTTAGTAACATTGAATTTTTGAATAAATGATAAAAAAACACTACTGTTGGTCCACAATATGGAGGATAGAGCTAGTGAGCACATACTCTGCGTATGAATATTGTCTGTCAAAATTAAGGTGGCGCTGATGTAGCAAGAGGAAGGATTTTAAATAACGCACTAGAAGTTATTAGCATATCTTCTAGATATTTAAGCAAAAATATATATTGTACAAACTCGGTGTTGAAAAAGTGCAAAAACTGTTGTTAACAGTTATATAATTTTATATACAGCAAATCACTTGAATTGAATAGCCCATAAAAAAGATCTTTTAAACCATCCATAACAGGCCTATCTTTGGATCACAGAAAATTTAAATTATTAAAAAATATATATCACTTGACTGTAAAACAAAATGCCATAATTGTGTTTTCTTAAAATTTCCCTAAAAATATAAACAAATGAGGCAGGTACTTTTTATACTAAAGTAAATAACTAAAACATTACATATTTATGATTTAACTCCAAACAAAGAACTAATAACCTATAACAAAGCGTTATTCTGGTCACTTCATGAACTTGTTATTCAAGTCTTTCCGCTGGACATTTTTCCCCATATAAGTTTGTCATTCTTGTCTCTACTACCCATAGCACAGCCCACAATCATAATAGCCGATTAGCAGAAATCTACCTGTTATAACTTTTGTTCTGTCCTTATTTAAGGCTGTAGTTTGACATTACCCTTAATATCAGAAAGTAGAACTGAGTTTAGCTATTTGATTCAACTAGAAAACGTAAATATCTTATGCTAAATTGTTTTGTAGTTTTGTCAATAAATTTCTTGTTCAAGGGGTCTCAATTGTCACCAACAAATACAAAAATTTAAACGATAGCCTTTAAGTTCTTTATAAACAAATCAATGAATACTTGTAACGTTACAAAAGTAATGCGAAATACGTCTGGTGCACACAGAAAAAGATGTACCATTTAAACTCAACGTTCGTAATATCTTTAAATATTTATTCTTTTCAAAAAACTAAATTCCCTTTAGAGGTAGTAATAATATCCGAGCACGATGAAATACCTTGAGAAATGTCTTGATAAACATCATCCTTCAATTGTAAATACTTAATGAACCTTCTTTTCTGAGCAGAAGTTATTTTGAGAAAATCATTTTCCGTTTTCAGTTGACCGTTCATGAAAAATGCACGTACAAATCGTCCATAATAGTACCTATGAATAAAGCCTAATAGGTCATAATACCTACCTTTCCCGTAATCAAACTTGAAATAGATTTCATGTTTGCCGTTATTAACTGTGTGTAATTGTACCTCTGGAAGTCAAAAATAGAACTTCTTTCAATTACGGCGGCTAAAATTAACCTCATGAATCGACAACATGGAAACTTTTAATAAATAAAGTTGATCTGAGAATTGATAGCGTCGTATTACTTTGGAATACTCGACTCTAGAACTTAAACAAATTTTCCACTATTAAAAAATTACCAAGAATATTTATTAACATTATCATTCAAATTGAAATGTTCTGCTTATAAATAGCGTTATAAAATTGCAAATTCATAAATCATCCTCTCATTCTGAAATCAGATTACTTACTTATTCTAAAATCT
The DNA here is from genome assembly GCA_034190945.1 of Octodonta nipae. Classification (NCBI taxonomy): domain Eukaryota; kingdom Metazoa; phylum Arthropoda; class Insecta; order Coleoptera; family Chrysomelidae; genus Octodonta; species Octodonta nipae. The sequence continues at coordinate 26,412,546 of CM067219.1, read as the reverse complement.
TATACCAGTGAGGCAAATGTTTATTTGAAATGTATCATCATTTCTCCAAGTGATTAAAGATTAAGTAGTAGTTTACAAAGAACTTGAAGATGGTTTATGGCTGTTTATTTATACTTTTAAATATGAGTACATTTGTGTACCAACCTATACGTGTAAAAAAAACCGCTTGTAAAGCTCTTCAGCAAATCTCTGGTTGTAGCAGTGTTAGAAGACTTACCATAATTATTGTACATATACCATAATTCAATGCTTTGTACAATCTACAATCCAAGGTATACAATAATGTATAGAAGTACAATAATTTAACACCCATATATTTCATGAAAGTACCTAAGAAATATAATTTCAGAAAAGGGAAACACAGATAAGGAGGTACAGAATAGATTAATACAGGAACACCATGTTATACAAATGCTGAACTCCTTTCTATGGTCACCGAGATTGATATTAAGATCAAAACCAATAATTTTTCAAACAATTGTCGGACCTATAATGACATAGGGCAAAAGTGCAAGCTGTTGAAACGGATTATCTACTACACTTATGCAGAATATCAAGACTAGATTGTTTTCTAAACGTTGTTTGTGGCATATTCTTGATTACTTTTATGTTTTTTTGGGCAATAACACCACAATAGAAATAAAACGACATATATTGCATTAATATCAAACGTTTCAAAGTCTATTCTGACTTCGTTGTCAATGGCTTTATATTTATTGATGTAGATTGCAAAATGAAAATTTGATTTATGACATTTAAAATTGACATTAGAAAATTTGTTTTTAGATATACAAGTAGCACAAAAAATTCTAAAGATCATGAATTATAGTTAACCAGCTTTCAAATTAGAAGAATCTGAAAGAGTTGTCTTTAGAATTTATAAGTGGCGTTCCTAGGTACGACTTTGTTATAAGATAGCGCAATCGCCAAAAATGCGATCAAAGAATTCTATTGTTTCAGTGATCCCATTAACGTCATAAGGGAAAACCTAGGAAAAACCTTATGAACTATCCCGATATTGGGTTGTTCAAAAGGAGGTTACCATTAATAATTTCTTCCTTAATTGTCGGTAACCAGATACGATTAAATTCTACAGAAGTAGAAGCGATACAATCGTCTTCATTCAAAAGAATTAAGGCAGACTCTTTTATTTTTCGTTTTGTGTTATGTTGTTCTTTGTGAAGTATAGTTGAATTGTCAAATTGTATTTTATGGCCTAGGTTCCAAGCATGTACACAAATATTGGATTTTTCAAATTGTCGTTTCTTTATGTAACTTTTGTTTTCATTAATTCGTACGTTTAATGATATCGATGTTTCTACAATATAAAATTTATTGCATTCGCAAGGAATCCTATATATGCAGTTTTTTGAGTCAATCAAGACTAGAATTGAAACACGTCAGATAATTTAGTATGGATATGTTTTGTTAATGGAAGAACAACGATGACCAAAGAAAGCATTGGATTATGTGCCAACGAATAGAAAGAAAAAGGAAGACCAAGGAGACATGGAAACAAAAATTGAGAAAGCAATGAGTCTCCGGGAATTAGAAGAATACGAATGCTGGAGCAGGAAGACGTGTGGGGTATGAAGTGCGACAAGCGGCCTAGGCTGTAGGAACCCGGCAGAAAAAAAATCATAAAAATATAGTTTAAAGACTAGGATATTATCTAATGATATCCAGTCTGTACGATGCACTATATAGCGTTTTAAGTTATTGATTGCTGTCCTGCCGGAAGACATCTTTTTCTCTTTTCAAAAATTAAATTGATAAAACAACTATACAATTTTTTTGAACCGTTCGCATTGGTTTGTATAAAAAGGTCAAAAGTTCAGTAGAGTGTTTTCAAAATATGCATTTGATCTTCACGTAAAGCTCTCTAAAAACATAGAATTATAAAAATGAATGATGATTATTGAAAAATGTACAACAATTTACTGTAAGTACAATAATTTTAGGGCCGTGGTGCAATACTCTCTTTCCACACATCTGCCAAAACTGGGTAGTAGTAACAATTTGAAATCGTAACTGGATTATTTTGCCGATTCATTTGGGATTTCTCTCCTCAGATTTTTCTGCAAACAAGTAAGGATTTGAAAATTGTAAATGTAGAATTTCAAAAATGTGGCCGGATTACAAGTTGTCTATATAAAAATTCATTCCCACAGATATTCTGAGAGAAAGAGATTCTAGAATGTGATCAACCAGTATTCCTGTATATAAATTGTGTTTTGTATATTGTGCTATTTATACTTATTTGTATTTAGAAAGGTTTCAAATCCATGGAGTCGTTGTAAATCGTTGTATATTGTAAAAAACACAATTAATACGATATTACAACTATTTTTAAGCAATTCATACATTACGCTCTATCCTTACACATGCCAAACCATTTAACGCAACTCAGAATTCCAAAAATTGGGTGTACATTATTGTTTGTTATTGTGCTCATTCCTCAAAATTCCAGCCTAGCTATTGTAAAATATAGAAAAGGGTCTGAACAGTTTTTAAACTATAGTTGTAGAAATATTTTTGAAATTAATTTTTCTTATTTTTTATTAATAAAGTATCAAAATAACAAATCTGTACTTAATTCAATGTAATGGTTAGATAATACTCTTAATTATTTCAAAACAGCGCAATTAGGTGAGTGTGAAGTGTGTTGTTGAGTTTTGACGTCAGAATGTACCGAACAATATTTTCGAGAATATGACGCCAGCAAAGAATACGAGTTGTCCTGGCAACAGACGTGACGTTATCCCGCTCGTCCTAGTCCAGTCGGTTTAACCTACAAACCAGATTTAAAGAAATAATTAAATTCATAATTTTCAGAATAACTGTGAGAACTTTTAGAAACCGTATTAAGAAACACAAAAAACGAAAATACACTTCGAGATTTACACTTTATTTTTTAACAAACGACACGTGTTGCGCTATACATTGCCTTTATCAAGTTTCACAAAAATACTTGATAAAGACATTGTATGCCGAAACACGTGTCGTTTGTAGAAACTAAGTATAAATCTCGAAGTGCATTTTCGTTTTTTGTGTTTATCATCATTTATTTACATCAAGTTTCAGCCAGAACAATACAGAACCGTATTTAAGCTGCCGTCAGTATACTGACATACAGGAATTTTAATTGAAACATTGAAATCTAATATCTTTAAAGCGAAAGCTTCTTAACGAAAACCCGCATTAAATACACATATCAACCTAGATGAGTATGGTAATGAATTGCAACGATTTAAAATGCATTTGTTTCGAGTGTTCGTTCCGACCGTCACCAAATTTCCGACCAATACCACACACCTTACTCTTTAAATACAAATACCACCTTTTTTTCTGCATAAGAAATAGTAATCAGGTTATATAATACGAGTCTCTTCGTTTATGGACAATTAATAACTTGTAACAAAAACAAATTTGCTTTTCATTCTAATAAGCATTCTAACTCTTTGTTTGCGATCTTTTAAATCAGAATTTAGAGATCTAACATACGTCAGATAGAACAAAAAATGACAAGTTTATAGATGGTACTGACAAGGCAAGGATGACAAACTAGGACACCCAAAAAGTCATGTTTATAGATGGTAGACACAATGATGACAAATTTATATGGGAATTAAGCTGACATGTCTCCAGATGAAAGCATTAAATAACAAGTTCAAGAAGTGACCAGATTGGCGCTGGTGTAGAGAGTATGATGTGATGCTAAATCTTTATATATATAAATCTTCTGTATGTGTGTTAGTCATTGAACTACTCCTAAACGGCTGGACCGATTTTGATGAATTTTTTTGTGTGTATTCCAGGGGGTTTGAGGATGGTTTAGATTCACAATACTGTCAACTAGATATTGTTTTTTTTAGTTAAATTATTTATTTAAAAATTGTTGTTGATGTTAGCACAACTTACATAGGATCTGGCAGATTGCGCTGTAGTCGCTGTGTCAATAATTCAAGAGTGTGCTTTAGTTTCAGTTACGTCTGATAGATGGCGTTCAGATTATATTGTTACAGCTAATTTTTACAAGTTTACATGGGACAGGACAAAGTCTGTCGGGACCGCTAGTATAAAATAATAATAATATTAAGCTGTTGGTTATGCCGCCACGACTCCAACCACGGGCCTAAAAACCTGGCAAGGGCTTCCACAGAGCTAAACCCTTTTGATATCTAGGATATCTGGGGTTTAGTGAATTTTCCCCTAAAGGCACTCATAGCGTGCCTTAGAGGGAGTGTGATGCCATACATTGTATGGTCAAATCGGAATAAGCTACTGGTTATGTCTTTTTTTAATCAAGGTATATATTTATATTTTTTTCTAAATATTTATGAGATATTCTAAAAACTTTTGGCGCTCTGTTTAAAATCCACCGTCTTGCTACATTAGCGCGACCCTTGTTTAATTCATTTTTACAGAAACTTGTTTAAATATTACAATAGATTCTGTGGTTTCAGTTTCATAAATAATGACCACTCATATACAATTCATTCGTTTGAAGACTTTTCCAGTTGTCTCTGGAATGCTAGTCTAGCTGGTATTCGATTTTGAAATCACATCAACCTTGCTTTTTCACATTAATCGAATCTTTGGGACTACCGTTGTTGATGCTTTTTTATATTCAGCCAGTTTTATTTCGTATTCGCTCCGTGCTAGGAAGCCAAAAGGAACAAATGAGCTCTTGGATTGCGGCGAATTCGATAAACAACGTCATTGATCCTCTTGATCACCTTGTATGGATCATCCCAGACTGGTGTGAGCTTTGAAGATTTGTCTTCGCTCCTCTAGGGGTTGTATAGCCAGACCTTGTCTCTCTCTTGGAACCCGACTTAATTTTCATTGAGATCACAGCGTGTCTTTATCCGATTTCTGGTGGCCAACATCTGCGTTCCGGCTAGTTCGTCTAAAGGTTCTTCTCAAGGCAAAATCACTAGATAATCTCAACTCTTTTACGAATATTACCCTCGCTGGAGTCAGTCGCGTGCTCTTATGTATGGCTGAGCAATAGTCCAATAGGAATAGAGAAATATACTCATTAAAATCACACAGGTTGTTGCTGACAACCTTGGATAGATGTTGTTCCAATGTCCTGCTGAATCTTTCAACCATTCTCTCCGACTGTGGATGCAAAGGTGTGGTTCTCGTTTTCTTGATTCCCAAAATCATACTGACCTTCTGGAATACATCTCTGGATAAAACTATTTTACCAGCACCGTCGCCACCGCAATTGCCTCTTGATTGGGTATAGCATATACCTCATCTCATTTGCTGAAAGTAATTTACCCAGTAGTATCCAATTTTATCCAAGGTTTTATGCATGCCCTAATGAACCCCGGTAATCCCATTCTGTACTTCGGTCGGGACGGCGGATGTCTTTTTCTACGGGACTACCAGTTGGGACTTGGTATCTCTGCCGTCATTGCTTTCCCAGATCCTCCTTAACATTCCATTCTCTACTCATAGCGAATCGTCTTGGGCCCAAAATGACTTCAGGACGCCCGAGTATCTAGCTACCTGGTCCCATCGTGGTCTGGGTGCCCCTCTCTTCTTTAATGACCGGATTGGTTCAATGTCTGGGTCAGCCATTTGGTCCTGGATACATATTTCCATTGTCCGATCTTCGTTCATCTGTACAAGAACCTATCGGATTGATATACCCTCTCGCTTTTCTGTTTTCAGACAATTCGCATTCTGCTCTACAGGGTTTTTTCACATGGCATTGGCATTATTATACGAATGGTTGGCGTTTTTAATTCTAGAAAATACTTCGTCGAGGTTCTTCAGATGCTGTCGTCGAGGTATATTAAGCATGTCCTCCATGTCAACCCGCTCAGTACATACTTCACTAACCTCTCAAACAGCCCTTTACTAGTGAAGAACACTCTGACGTTTTCATGTAGTACAACCTGCCAATATCCACTCTTCAAGTCAGATTTGGATTTTTAAATGTTTAGTTTTACGTTCTCAAGTGCCCTGTTATTTCACAAAAAAAGCAAGTCAGGCAGAAAGAAGAAGAAATTCTGACTGGCTCATAGGCTCAAAATTAATGCACAGTCGAAACTACTGGAATTAGGAATGTAAAAATTTACACATGGCTTCCTGTTTAATGAAGCCGAACACTAAGAAAGGATTTTTTGGAATTCCAACTTCAAGGAGGAAATGGAGTTGATTAATGAAATATGGAATATAGAATTATTTCTTAACCTAAAATTTGGAATTAATAACTTTATAAGAGGGGAGAGTGTGGATGGGGAGCTTCGTATGAAAGTAATTGTAATATTGTAAAACTACTGAAAACTGAAATTGAGCACACGACTACTTATTACATAGGAGAGTATGAAAGAATTTTTGAAACGTTAAACTTTAAGATGGGAAATGGGAGGTGGCTGATCTATTAACGCCCAGCCAAAAATTATCAAGTCCAGAAAACTGATATTTGGAACTTAGAATTATATGAAATTACTTGTCTATATAATATTATTGTGTGAAATTTTGGATGGATATTAATACATTTTACGGTACGAGAACAGAAATCCAACATATACAAAGTGAAGTCCTTGAGGTCTCAGAATAGTGTAGTTAATACGATAAGTTCTGCAAAAAAAATTTACAAATTATTTTAATTGCAGCTCTGCAAGATCTACTTAACGGACAATGGAGATTATAAATCTCAACGTTATTCCTATCATTAGGAGAAATGTTAAGGTTCCAGCTGTTATTATTACAAAGCAGTAATTGTTTTTTACATTTTTTCTTTATGAAAAATGATTCCAACAAGATTTATATACTCATTTTGAAGATTTTCTTATTGTCTACAACTTTTCTATTGAAGGCAATATGAACACATGATCAATTTGTACACTATAAGCAAAAAGCGAAAAAAATCCATATTTTTGGGATTTTTGTGGTAAACTGAGTGCAAGTATACTAGGTGTTACAAATTCAAGTAGTACAGAGCTTGCACGTATACAGCGTGTTTACAAGTCGTAAATGTATAAGATGATCCTAAACAGGGAGTAAACCTACATGGGGTACATTTCCAACGTGAAATATATGCAGCACTATAAGGACTATAAATTGGAAAATTGTACAAATCAGAGGATAAAATTGGGATAAGAGCATCAGAAAAGATCCTTTGTGACCTATTTGTCGAAAATTAGCACGCCGATTTTTGCTGCTGCGTTTGGGCGGGACTCCAATATACAGGCTAACAAATTCTTTGTAAATATACTGGGTGTATAGCAGTGTACAGGGTGCAAATGTGGAAAAATTCAGATAACAGCGTTGGACAACGCCATTTGATTGTGTCAAGAATGAGCTCGCCCATCCTCTGTCAACAATGTTTGCCCATTATACGGGGTGTTAGTATACTGTGTGTTATTGAACAGAGTAGCATACAAAATAAATAAACAAAGTGCAATTTTAAGGGTGTAAGTATAGAGGTGGGTAGTTAGAAGAGTGTAAGTATAGCGGAGATACGTATACAAGATGAAGTATATGCAGTACTGCATGCAAGGAGTAAATATACACAGTCTGAGTGTATAGGGTGTGAGTAGACTGATTATAAGTATGCAGGATGAACATATACTTCTTTATGTTATACGTTGTGTCCAAAAATTAAAAAAATTACTGGTTAACGTTAATATACTTTTACCGAAAAATACGCTTGTATAGAAACTCCCTCGGCGTCATGTTAGAAAATTAAACCGCTACGTTAGTTTTGTGTTAAAATAATTAATAAGTATACTCAACATACTGTACATAATTTATGTCGGTACAGTGTTACAATAATCATGTGCGAGCACTATTAGGCCTGTTCCCATTTCTTCATTTGACTTGCAATACGCCGGTGAAACCCTGAGTAACCCCTAGTAGATTTATATACAGTTTTAATTATCACTTGTTTGAGTCACTGTTGTGTTAATGTTAAATGAAAATTAATGACTCTCATGCTAACTTGATGGAACGTTTACGGAAAGTAAGGATGACCAGCGATGTAATATAAAAAATTGAAGCTGTAAAGTTTTTTTGCTCACTGATAATTAACGGCTAATTGTTAGAATGCGTTCAGTCATTCAGACTCTATAATTCAAAAAGAGCCATGGTGATGGGAAAACGCCAAATAATCCAATATTAAAAACGTGTATTCTGAAATGGTTTTATTAACTTAAATATAAATGTTAGATAAATTCTATTACCACCCGACATGTCCATCTACTGACGAAATGCATAACCACTAATTTATATACGGACAGGACATATCGTTCTCTTTAAATTGATCGAAGGTCCCTACAGTTTTTTTAAACTGATCCATTAGAGAACACAACTAGATGACATTATATTTTGTTGGTGTAACCGGAGTTGGTAGTTGTCTCTAGGCTTGCCCCCTTTTTTAAAGAAAATCAGAGAGAAGGAAATGAGAGAGTGACGAAAATAATAGAAAAAGATGGAAACACAAGCACTAGCGCCTCTTTGTTAGGGGGACAGGTTGAACTAAAAATTGGCGGCTTATTTGAATTTCTATTATGTATTTTCTCAGATTGTACGATATACCATTTAAACCAATTTGTCATAAAAATTGGATATGTACACAAATATAGATTTTTTTCAATTTTATTAATTCAATAATAAATAAACAATTTTATTTTCATTATTGTGTTTATCCGACTTGACCATACAATGTATGGCATCACACTCCCTCTAAGGCACACATAGTGTGCCCTTAGGGGAAAATTCACTAAACCCCAGATATACTACATATCAAAAGGGTTTAGCTCTGTGGGAGCCCTTGCCAGGTTATCAGGCCCGTGGTTGGCGTCGTGGCTGCAGTTCCCCATAAATTTTCTAACCGTCCGGGCTGTTCCTAACAGGACGGCTTTTTGCATCAGTTGGTAAAGATGTTCGTCCAGACCGAGGTGTTTCAAATTGTTTAATAGATGTTTTGGGACTACTCCTGTTGTTGACATAACAATTGGTACTGTTCGAGTGTTGTTCATGTCCCATTGTCTCTGTATTTGAAATTCTAAATCCCTGTATTTGGCTATTTTTTCAGCCTGCTTAATATTTATATTGTTAGGGATTGCTATATCAATTAAGGTTGTTTTTCTAGAGACTCTACCAAAACTATATCTGGTCTATTGTGAGCAACAGTCCGATCGGTCAATATCGTCCGGTCCCAGTACAGTTTATTATCCCGACTGACCATACAATGTATGGCATCACACTCCCTCTAAGGCACACTATGTGTGTGTAAATAGACAGTTCGTGTGTTGTTCATGTTCCACTGAGTCTTTATTTGAAATTCCAAATCTCTATATTTGGTTATTTTCTCAGCCTGCTTGATATTTATATTATTGTTGTTAGGAATTGCTATGTCAATTAAAGTTGTTTTCCGAGAGACTTTATCTACCAAAACTATATCTGGTCTATTGTGAGCAACAGACCGATCGGTCTACTGACCGATCACGATACTTCGTGCGGTCCCAGTACAGCTTATAGTTGTTATTTTCTAAAGAAGATTCTGGTTTATTTTATAGTATGGTAATCTTACCGACTGTGATAATTCATGTTTCAGTGCTAGTTCCTGGTGAAGTATTTTTGCCACAGCATCGTGTCGTTCTTTGTATTCAGTTGGAGCGAACGCTTGACAACCTCCTGTGATATGCTGGATAGATTCAGATGTTTGGCAACCGTACCTGCATCTGTCGTTGTTAATAGAAGGGTCTTTAACGATGTACTTTAGGTAGTTCTTAGTTGGAATTACTTGATCTTGGATTGCCAATATAAAGCCTTCCGTTTCAGGGAACATATGACCAGAGATCAACCAGTAGTTCGACGCTATTATTATTATTATTAACCCAATTTTTATGAAAAATTAGTTTAAATGGAATAGTACAACTGAGAACAAATACACGGCCAGGTTTTATTATAAATTATATATGCAGACATATCACACAATCAAGTTTATTTATGTATTATTGCAAGAGAAGTGCAAATTATATAAAACAAAAAATAACTGACAAAAATTATAAAAGCCAGCATTTCATTTTAAATGGCGAGTACACCTATCATACCAAATTTATTAACAGATATGTATGTAGGTAACATATATACATTCTGAGTAAACTATGAAACAAAAACAATGATAAAATATATTTAAATAAATTTGTAATGATTTTTGTCAATCCAATAATAAAAATGCAAACATATTTTGAACAGTTTTGACTAAAATTTTAATTCTTCATGATGCTGCCTGGCCATTTTAGTATGAAGCTAATCTCATTGAAACCATTTCCTATCTAATTCTTTGTTTTCTGAAACGGTACATGGATGCCAATTTTAATCCTGTATGAAAAGGAATAGAATTCAAACATTTTCTAAGTGTTGAAGGTGAAGGTAATTTTAAACAACTACGCAAAAATCAATAAGACTTTGGTCCCCTTTTATATAATGCCAAAACAAAAGCTTTATTCTTTAAACTCCAAATAGGTTTTTTCCTTGGTGCATTTATCAATGGTGAATTCAGAAAATCCATACCTGTAGCACTCAAAGATTTGTTTAAACTTGACAGAATAAATTGTTGATTATTTCTTAAAGATATAACTTTGATTTTAATTTACAAATTTTGGACTGTTGCTGACGGTTAATTTTATAGAGACTTCTTTCACAAGAAGTCATTTGAGAAACATTTGTACATTTAATCTTTGTCAAAATACCCTGCTTAACTGCCCTGGAAGGGCTGGTAAATGAACATCTGCATATTGACTACTAGAAGATGGTCCTGTACAAATGTCACATACTTTTGAAATTTTTGCAATTGTATGTAACATTTCCAAAGAGTAATGTCGTTTTAAAGGCACTGCAGGTTCATAGTTACTTTCTATAGGTATATTGTCATTTAAGGGACAAGAAATACTACTGTTAATACTGGATTCATGAACACTACTTGGATTAACTATTGTTGGTATCACATGTTTCAAAATTAGCCTTCTTTTTAAAGTACTTGTACAGTGTTTTGGCTCAAAATGGTCTTCACATATAAAAACAGAAGTATGAGTAAATAAAACCATATCTGAACAGTTTTCATTAATTATGTCAAACCATTTTTTCCTCATTTATAAAGTGCTAGGAAAAGAAAAAAAATGCTTTTGATTTACATTACTCAAACCCCTATGATATGCGTTCTGGCAAAAAGGGACCTTGCATTTTCTCTTTGGAACTTTCAACAATTACTCCATTTTAAATTATTAATTATTAAAACACTCTTCTAGATATTCGCCTTTCGAAAATCGACTGGTTGTTTGCTACTACAGAAGATGACTAAAAAAGAAATGGGTAAATTATAGTATTTTATCTGTTGCCTACAGTAAGTAAAATAAATAACAATGGTAAATTTAACTTACTAAATCAGTTCAATCGAATTCTTTTAAATTTATAGCCAATTACTTTAATACAATCAAATATAATTCAAATTCAAATTTGAAATGTGCAGGAAGTGAAAACAAAATTGTAAAGTTATAGAGAATTGTCCTACTTTCTAAAATATCTAAAGTAAATCATCATATAAAGAGGCGATAAGATATAATAACGTATTTCGAGTTATAAAAATATTTGGTGAAAACCCAAGAACAGACATGCATTTGATCAAACTACGAACGTTTGTCAGTGATAGAACCTGTACGAAGCGCCCTCTTCGTACAGGCCAGCTTAGACCAGAAACTACACTTGTGTTTCCAATTTAGCATATGCAATTCGGTGCTCTCTCATTTCCTTCTCTCTGAAGAAAATAAAGTATTGTTGACTATTACAGGTAAAAAATAAAGAACAACATCTGAAAACAAAGTATTTTTTGTTTGGCATTTTTTCATAAATATTTTTGTTACTTCAAGCAACCTCTAAAAAATATGTATTATTAAAGAATGTTTGAACAACATTTTTACACTCTATATTCGTATTTAAGATATACTAGACAATAAATAGTTCATCTTTATTAAATTTAGGGATGCCCTGTTTCTTTCATCCTGTCGCTTACCTTTCATTTGAGAATAAACTGTCTCTTTAAATACTGAAGTTGCGGGAATTGACAGGAGAAATGACATTATTTTATATATATTTATATAACCATTACCTGTTTAAAAATGTTGCCACTTCCTTACAGTTCGTAATTTTAAAAATCTTTATAGAATAAACTTGTGTCTTTAAATGAAGACATCTCTTCATATAGAATATCCATATTAATATTTTGTTTTTGTAGTACATACTTTCAACTATGTGAACAAACGCTCATTTATGTTCCTCAATGAAAAGAGTCAGTCAATGTGTGTGACTGAAAGCAAACCACTTGTCAAGGTACACCAAGATTTTGTTCAAAACAATATAAAATTTCTGGAAATTTATCTAACTAACTTCTTCAATCAATTTTCCAAAGATTAGATTTTATTTTATTTTAATTATTTAATCAAAAAATCCTCATTATTAAATCGACGTTAGTCCCATTTAATATTAACGATCCACACAAAGTTTACATCTGTAACTTAGACATCGAATTCGATGGTCTACTAGGTTCTGACTTTTTAGAACATTAATTACAATTGTGTGATTGAGTTTAACAAAAAACTCCTTATTACTAACTTAAAAACTATTCCACTTATGAAAGTAACCGACGAAACAATATCTACAAACAGGAAACCTCCAACAATTAATCAAACAATTTCAAACACAGTCACTATCGAACAGCGAACAGAACGGATTTGCAAACGCAAATGTGACTTACGCAACACGGAAGCTGTACTAACCACTATCTTCTCAGAAAATGTGAGACTCCCGAATGCTTTAGTCCAAGTTAACGACATAGGCGAATTTTTGAAATCTATCTTAAAGGTAATGTCTGTCCAAAAACAGTAATTTCGATATTATCAAATTAGAACCCATTCAAAATTACTCTGTAAATCATTGCGAAGAAATCTCGTTCGCAACTAATTTTAACAGAGATTAACAATCAACTCCGACTCGAACTCCTTCACGAGTAAGAGACCGAACTAATACAACAACTTTGTCTTGACTTCTCCGACATTTTCTACTTAGTTTCACGTATAAAATTAAACATTCCATCGAGATCACCTACGCCAAACCCATATACACTAAATCGTACCGCTATCCCAAAATTCACAAAGAGGAGTCCGTAACCAAGTTTCGAAAATGTTAGAACAGGGCATCATTCGTCCCTCAAACTCTCCCTGGTCTTCCCCTGTATGAGTTGTCTCAAAAAAACTCGACGCCTCCGGAAAACAGAAATGCCCTTGTATCACAACATTTTCTGGGTATCAAATATTTCACAAGTGTTTGGTTTAAAAATTGATAAACCGGCAGCTGTGTCAATTAACATTTTATTACGTATTGGTGGCGTTGTTGATGTAGAAAAGTTTCTTAGAATTTACCGAAAGTGAGGGGCTTATATGAAAGCCTGTTCCGGAAAATTCAGATTGGAGTTGAAGTCGTCGAGTAAACCCATTGTTTTGAGCTGTGTTTGAATATTGCAGATCTATGTATCGGGTGGTTTGTCTACTGTAAATACCTGTTGAAAATTTGGTTAACGATCTTCGGGTAATTCAGGGAGTAATTGTTTTGTAGTGACATTCTGTTTGTTGACGGCCGCTTGTATTTTTGCTTCGAGACTTTGTAATCGCGCTGCGAAAGTTAGTGTGGATTCGGTAGGTAATTGTCGCATTCTCTGAAGTCTTGGATTAAAGCAGATAAGTCGCCTGCGTTTCCGAAGTGGTTTTCTAGAAGGGTTTTTATTTCATACCAAGTAGACGCATTTCTTGAATTAACAAGCTCGGCTGGGCGGCCTCGTAATTTATTTTTAATGTGCAAAACTAAAAAAGTTATTTGATTTGCGACAGACATATTTTGTGCTGTCGAGTATTTAAGAAAATTGGTTGCCGTCATATTCGGGGATAACAGTAAAAATTTCCGCAAATTTGTATGGTTCTACCCAACCTTGGCATGTTTTAACCAGATTTAGAAATATTGTGAACTAGTTTATATAAACAAATAGATCAAATTAAATATGAAAATATAAAAATTAGTTTATGAGTATTTTTGTAGGTAAATAATAAACAGGTCATAATGTTTAAGTATATGTTTCAAGAAATGTTTTAAAATAGGAATGAATGCGTTTAAATATTAAATGATAAAACTGTATGTTCAAGATACATAAAATCGAACCAGTAAAATAATAGAAAAATCAATAACGTGATGATTGTAATAGTACATATGTTAATACTCCTGGCGTGAGACTGTTCTGGAGAAGCTGAGGATTGGTTAGCTGTAATATTGCTTGTTCCGGGTTCTCGCTGCCACAGTTGTTGTCTGGGTCTGGAAGTTCTTGTCCTAGCTTTGTTGGACAATCCTACTGACTGCGCCAATTTTATATCTTGTAAATGACTTTTTAGTTTTAAAAAATATATATTTATTGAAATATAAAAATTATAACTTTGCATAAAACATTAAATTGAACACTACAAATGAACTAACTAAATGGTATAATTGTACGTGTAATACTAACGATAAATGACGACCGTGGGACCGCCTCGCTCTGATTTATAACATTAAAAAAGCTGACTAATCAAAAGAATGGTCAAGTCGATGCATTCCCACTTTTTAAAAGTAAATGTTTGATAATTATATAATTAATTAAATACAGTCAATGTTATAACTACATTTTAATTTAAAAATGTTTTTCAAGTAGAATTTAAATTTTTCTATGGGTATGGATAATAGTTAATTTAGTCAAATAAAAGCCTTGCAAAATTTATATTAAAAAAATCTTAGGTAAAATACTTTTCAAACACCCACCCACAAGATTTCGTAAGATATTAGCAGACCCCCACCCACCCGAAAATACTCGTGTCTTACGTAATTTATGTATGGTCATCGCTTTTTTATGTTCATATTTTTTGTCGCGTTATCAGCAAAGCTTATCAAATGTCAAACTGATTATTTTGCGTCATTTTAAGGAAATATACGGGAGTGAATTAATTCACAATAGTGTAAGAGTTAATAGAAAAGAATTAAGCTTTGTTTTTTAAAGGGTCCCAAAATGAACCTCCTTAAATATTAGGATGTAATTAAGGAAACCCTGTATATGCACAGAAAATATTGTATTACTAATTGTCTTTTAAATGTTATTTGTGGCATATTCTTCATTATTTTTATGATTTCTTGGGAATAACACCACAATTGAAATAAAACGTTTCAAAGTCGATTCTGATTTCGTCGTCAATGGCTTTATATGTATTGAAAATGTAAATTGCAAAATGAAAGTTTGATTTATTACAATAAAGTTGACATAAGAAAAAAAATTGTTGTTTTTACATATACAGGTAGCACAAAAAATTCTAAAGATCATGTATTATGGTTAAACAGCTTTCAAGTTGGAAGAATTTGAAGGAGTTGTCTTCGGAATTTTTAAGTGGCGTTCCTAGGTACGACTTTGTTATAAGATAGCGCATTCGCCAAAAATGCGATCAAAGAATTTTGCTGTTTCAGTGATCCCATTAACGTCATAAGGGAAAAACCTTATGAAGTATCCCGACACAGGGTTGTTCAAAAGGAGAGGACCATTAATAATTTCTTCCTTAATTGTCGGTAACCAGATACGATTGAATTCTACAGAAGTAGAAGTTATACAATCGTCTTCATTAAAAAAAATTAAGGCAGACTCTTTTATTTTTCGTTTAGTGTTATGTTGTTCTTTGTGAAGTACAGTTGAATTGTCAAATTGTATTTTATGGCCTAGGTCCCACCAACGAATATAGACTCTTATCTACCGGGTGCTTCAAAAAAATGTATACACACTTTAAACTATTGTAGTTTTCCCGCTCTACAAGGCTAATGTTATATTTCTTCGCCAGGTGCCAGCATAATCGTCCCTCTATGTTATATTATCAGTTGGAATTTGTAATATCAACATGGGGGACGTACGTTTGAGTTTTGAAGAACGTAAGCAGGTTATTAAGTGGTACTGGAAGTTTGAGAATGTAAATGAAGTTCAAAGACAGTGGAGAAGGGAGTATGATACAGAACCACCTTCAAGATTAACAATTACACGCATACGAGACAAATTCGAAGTTCATGGAACAGTGTGTGATGTGCATAAAGGCAACGAATATAGACTCTTATAGAAGGACACGCCTTAAGTAAAATATGTCCCTTGTTTACATGTTAGTATGTTACCCACGCGATGGGGGCGCTGATGTACTACAAATCAAGCAACGTCGATACCGTCTAAAATCAACTGACTTAGTTAGGGTCTGGTGGTCGAAAGAGTGAGGCGCGGGGTTTGTAATTGAAGCTGGCGGGTTCGAATCCGCAAAATGTTAATTTTTTTTAAAGTATTAAGTCCTTATTAATTGATTTTATGTACTATTTTCATTTTTCAATTCACATAAATGATTAAAACTCATTTTAAAATCACATAAAATAAGAAGTTACAAATTTATTTAGATTGTGACTAAAATTGTATAATAATAATCAAACGTTTAATGTTTTGTTAATCCTTACTTACCTCCTTGTGGTGTGGCCTTATATGTTATACAATTTTAATTTAAAAAAATGGGTGTGACTAAGAATAATAATATATGCCTTTATAGGACCATCATAAGTGTATAAAATAAATGCACAGGATTAGGTGAATAATGTTTAATGAAATAAATAAATAAAAATTCTGATATTATCCATAGAAACAAAAAATACTAATATTAGCAAAATAATTGTGCAAACCTTGCGGGATCCTTTGGAAAACGATGGAAACTCAAACAAGGATTTTTCGCCCTACTGTTTTCGCACCCCAGATAAGAACACAACGAACGTTTCTTGGACATTCTTCTAATATTTATTTAGATGAGCAAACACTTATTCAATATCTACACTTGAATTAAATAAATATTAATCTGTATTTTAAGATTTTACAATATAAAAACTGTAATGATATGCAGTTTCGTTAACTGTCAATAAAAAACTAATGGTTTGGCGCGATTTTTGCGCTCGCATTAAAAGACTACCAACTTGCAACTATTAAATATCTTTTTGTCAATATTAATGGAATATGTTAATGTAAATAATGAAAGTGGTACACAAAATTGATTCTTTTTTAATTATTTTTATGTTTTTTTGAGCAATAACACCACAATCGAAATAAAACATTTTGCAATTTAAAAAATAAATACACTTTGAAACGTTTAGTTTTCCATCAATATACGTCGTTTTATTTCGATTGTGGTGTTATTGCCAAAAAAAACATAAAAGTAATATTGCGATAATGCCACAAACAACGTCTAGAAGACAAATAAAATTTATTCATCAAATTAATTAATAATGACATTTATTAAAAAACAAAAAAAAAACATCTGTTATTGGGTCTTGAACCCGAGAACATCAGATTTGTGGCCGGGCGCTTTAAGCGCTCGGCTACCGCGTCAACTGTTTGGTGTTTCAATAATATTGTATATACAGGACACATTAACTGATATACTAGCGCCCCCATCGCGTGGGTAACATACTAACATGTAAACAGAGGACATTCTCTCCATAAGACGTGCGCTTCTATAAGAGTCTATATTCGTTGATAAAGGTCATTCAGGTCGGCCTCGAACAGCTACAAGTGATGAGTCATCAACGGCAGTCTTGGAACTGTTTCAACGCTCTCCTAACAAATCTTCAAGGCAAGGGGCACGTGAAAGTGATGTAAGTGCTAGCAGCGTGCTACGCATTCTGAAGAGAGGCAAGTATCGTGTTTACATTCCAAGGCTGGTGCAACAGCTAAATGACGACGATCCTGATCGAAGGTTGCAATTTTGTGAATGGATTCAGGAGATGGTGATACGTGAACCGGGATTTATGGGTAGCATCATTTGGTCGGATGAAGCCCAATTCAAACTTAATGGAACTGTCAATAGGCACAATTGTGTTTACTGGTGTGAAGAAAATCCTCACATTACAATTGAAAAAGCTGTAAATTTGCCTGGTGTAAATGTTTGGTGCGGTTTGTCTTCAAGGGAACTCATTGGACCTTTTCGATTTGATTTGATAACTGGTATTAATTACCTAACAATGCTTGCTGATTCCATATTTCCTGCCATTCGTGCATTATACGGTAATAATGATTTTTATTTTCAACAAGATGGTGCTCCGCCGCACTATCACAGGGACGTACGAGCTTACCTGGATCAAAATTTGTCGGGCCAGTGGATAGGACGCAGGGGGCCAATCGAGTTTCCAGCACGCTCTCCAGACCTTACACCACTGGATTTCTTCTTGTGGGGCACAGTAAAAGATGAGGTGTACAAACGTAAACCACGTAACCTAGACATTCTTTGGAATGAAATTCAAGCAGTGTGTAGAGAAATCTCATTGGACGTTTTGATACGATGTACAGAATCTGTGGTGACTCGTACTCAGAATTGTATTGATGCTGCAGGTCACCAATTTGAACAGTATTAACATTTGTTATTTATATTTCATTTACATTGGACTTTCAGCTTTCTATTTTCCTGAAATTTAACTTTGTAGAACGCTAAATAAATTTTCTATGGAAGTTCAAAGTGTGTATACATTTTTTTGAAGCACCCGGTATATTCGTTGGTCCCACGCATGTTCACATATTTTCGATTATTCAAATTCTCATTTCTTTATGTAATTCTTGTGGTCATTTATTCGTACGTTTAATAGTCTCGATGTTTCTCCATTTTAAAATTTATTATTTTATTTATTTATTGAACAACATAACACAAAACGAAAAATAAAAGAGACTGTCTTAATTCTTTTGAATGAAGACGATTGTATTGCTTCTACTTCTGTAGAATTCAATCGTATCTGGTTACCGACAATTAAGGAAGAAATTATTAATGGTCATCTCCTTTTGAACACCCCTGTGTCGGGATACTTCATAAGGTTTTTCCTAGGTTTTCCTTTATGTCGTTAATGGGATCACTGAAACAGCAAAGTTCATTGATCGCATTTTTGACGAATGCGCTATCTGACAACAAACTCGTACCTATGAAAGCCACTTACAAATTCTAAAGACAACTCTTTCAAATTCTTCCAACTTCAAAGCTGTTTAACCATAATACGTGATTTTTAGAATTTTTTGTGCTACCTGTATATATAAAAACAACATTTTTTGTCTTATATCAACTTAAATGTCATAAATCAAACTTTCATTTTGCAATTTACATTTTCAGTACATATAAAGCCATTGCCAACAAAGTTAGAATCGACTTTGAATCTTTTAGTTTTTTTTTTTTTTTTCGTTCAATATACAGCTTTTTGTTTAAATTGCGGTGTTATTCCCAAGAAAACATAAAAATAATTGTATTACTAACATTACTACTGCAACCTTAGAGCTTGTACCTCCTGGAGAGTAATAACACGTGGAATCATACTGATTATAGATAGTACGTGTCTATTTATTCAAACTTTTGCTGCTGACACTTCTATGGACTAGCCATATTCAACAATTTGGTTGGTTTAACGTACACAACATTATGGATTTTATGAACTAATAGTGCATTTGAATAAAAGCCTCGTTTTTAAAAATACTTCTTTTACTTTTATTTTTCCAAAATTTGCATACCTACATGGGCAGTAGAACATATCGCCCAGGGCGCATAATACATACCTGATGGTCATTAGTGTCAAAATATTTTATTAAAGAAAGAACTTAAATAAAATAATACATTAGATTTACCAGTGATGTTCATACTGCCTTTCGCTTTTCATCTTATGATAATTCAGTATATAAAAAACTACTCCAGCCCCAACTACAACCTGGAAGAAAGGCGCAATTCCACCCTTTCTAGGTTGAACGTACTTATGTTGCCATCTCCAATAGGCTCTGCTGATTGCTCCAGCAACAGATCCAGGTGAAATATTTCTACGAGAAAACCACGCTCCAAGATCTTTGAGCTGTACATCTCCAAAAGGGGTATCCTTTTTCCCGTAGTATCGTGCTGGATCGTATGGACCATGAATTTTTGGATTGTATCCTTCAGGATATTCTCCAAGTCGCATTTAGATAGATTAAGTTTGCAAATAGCCTTAAGCAATATAAACTGACGTATCAATCAAAAGAATGCTAAATTGACATTTTGTGAAAGTTCTCAGACTGTTTATAAACCACATGGCGCTAGCATAGCAAAGTTGTAAATTTTAAAGTAGGCGACAAGATTTATTAGAATATCCTATACAAATTTTAAAAAAATACACATGGAAAAGATACAGAGGTTATGGCAATTCATTAATTTTATCTTTCATTAACCAATTTCACTTCACTTCTGGTACTTTTATTTAATGCGTTCACCTGAACATTTTTTCAGATAAGTTTGACCTCTTTGCCTCTAGCCTTTGTGAAGCCACTGAAATTAGGCAGCTGCCATCTTTAAATGAATAAAAATGTTAATAGTAAATCGAGCTAAAACATGAAAACTAATTTTTGTATAATAAGATTTTGTTCAATAGCGATAGAAGGAAAGTCTATTAACTCAATATAATAAAAAAAATAATTTAAATATTAAAATAAGAGTAAAATTATTGACAAAAAATATTTCACTGTGGGGGTTATAAATCAATTGTTATAAATATTTTAATGTTTGCCATTTGTAGAAGTAGAATTATTATATTATAATATATATCCTCGAAGTTTCCTTGGACTTCCATCGTCTTGAAATGGTTGATCTGACAACGTTTCAATAGCTTTGTATCTGCTGTCATCATCAGGTGAATGATGGGAAATTCAGATAATCCCTCATATTTATACCCTTAACCGGTCATGCGTCGACGGTCGGTCTTATCTGTAGACCAATCAATAGAGCAAAAATTAACTGATAATATGTAAAAAATACTGTCAGGATACCAACTGTGCCATCACATTAACAAAGATTCCTAGCGATATTTTGCTATGTTTTCTACTCGCAACTATGGTTTTTACTTTGTTATAAACAATTGAAGCAAGAAAATTAGTTTTTTTTTCTTAGTATGTTTATAAAATCAAAAATAATAAAGTAATCTCAATGGTGTCAACAGGTCAATTGTAAAGCATGTAAATACCAATGAAATGAGCCCAGGCTCGAACCGATTGGATCATTAGTAACGGGGAAAAACAAAAAATACTGAAAAATGTAGCATTTAAAAAAAAATCGTATCTTCGTCACTTTAAAAGCTGTATAACTGGCTTGTAGGAACTGATAGTAATTTACATCTATTTTGTGTATGCCAAAACCAGACGCTACCGGTTAATTAGTTTTTGAACAATTGTGATATAAACTTTTCTGTATACTATTTATGCATTGTGTCGCTATGCGTCATAGATAATCAAATTTCAATTTTGAGAAAAGTCGTTAAAAGTAGAGGTGTCATTCTACAAAGCCTCTATTCTCATTTTTCACTAAATGTCTGTGAAATATCTGAAAAATGTTAGCAAACATGACAAAAAATGGGCGAGCGTAAGTTTATCCAAGGAGTGGGGGAAACACGGTTGTTGAGGGGAAGCGTATAGTAATATATAGTAGAGGCACATGCATAGATCATTTTAATATTTAAAATCCTCACAAGCAAGAATTTTTCTAATCACCGCTCTCTTTCGATGTTCCAACCCAAAATCCACAGTTCTCATTTGATATAATAAAATCGAACAAATCACTCTGTATAGAAGTTTTTTTAGCGATTAGATTCTTTCACCATCTGTCAGAGTGACAGTTGCTATCGATAATAATTATTGTTAGCAGTTCCCCTCAACAACCGTGTTCCCCCCACTACTCGAACGCATTCATACGCTCACCAAATTTTGGTAATTTTTGCTAACATTTGTCGTATATTTCACAGACATTTAATGAAAAATGAAAATACAGGTTTTGTAGAATGATACCTCTACTTTCAACATCTCTATTCTGAATTGATATTTGACGATCCATGTCGCATGAAGACACACTGCAAGAATAGTGGATTAAAAACTTCAGATCGCAATTATTCAAAAACTAATAAACCGATAGCGCCTGGTTTAGTCACGCAGAAGGTACATATCAATTACTATGTTCCCACAAGCCCAGTTCTACAACTTCGATAGTGACGGAGTTATGATAAAATAAAAAAACTGCTAAATTTTCCAGTATTTTTTGTTTTTCCCTGTTACTAAAGATCTTATCGGATCGATCCTGGGCTCATTTCATTGGTATTTCCATGCTTTACAATTCACCTGTTGACACCATTGAGATTATTTTTCATTTTATAAACATGCAACGAAAAAAAAAAACGAAATTTTCTTGTTTCAATTGTTTATAATAAAGTAAAAAACCATAGTTGCGAGTGGAAAAGGTAGCAAATCATTCTTAATGTGATGGCATAGGCAGTATCCTGATAGTATTTTTTGCACGAAAAAATCTCTATTGATTGGTCTACTGATTCAATCAGCGTCGTCGTACCTGGCGGTATTCAGCTGGATCTCTAAGAGGGTTTTCCGTTTTATTTAGGAAGTTGGATCAGTAGGCAACTGGCTTCTATTTTCCCCTAGAAAGTACGTCGTCGATTTTCTTGTTGTATTCGGTCCTCCTTAATAGTTTTTTGATTCCTCCTTTTCG
Source organism: Octodonta nipae (assembly GCA_034190945.1). Taxonomy (NCBI): domain Eukaryota; kingdom Metazoa; phylum Arthropoda; class Insecta; order Coleoptera; family Chrysomelidae; genus Octodonta; species Octodonta nipae. The sequence goes on along the minus strand of CM067219.1, from coordinate 26,389,906 downwards.
CTGATTGAACCAAAGAAGACCCAACAGCCATGACCGGTTAAGGATATAAATACGACGGATTATCTGAATTTCCCACCATTGACCTGATGACGATAGCAAATACTAAGCTATTGAAACGTTGTCAGATCAACCATTTCAAGACGATGCAAGTCCAAGGACACTTCGAGGAACGAGTTACATTGTATACCAGCTTCAGACTTACAATATTATCACCATTTTTGTCATACTGTCTTCTAGACTGGAATGTAGAAATCGTTTAAACACGACATATTTTATGTTACTGGATATTTCAGTTTGAGTTTTACTGCAAAAATTAGCTCATTACTACTCATTTTTTTTTAATATTATTCAACGTTATCAGTAATCCACAGCCCATAAGAGTTTTAAGAATAATAAGTATGTGCCTATTTTGAACTAGTAACAGTTTAAATTTCAATAGTTATAATAATAAATCTACAGAAATACGAATTTTTTCACGCAAAAAAGATTATGGAACAAATGTTATTAATTATAGCATTATCACCATTTAGCCGCTTCGAAATGTGTGCGAAGAAACGCAGCGATACTGTCACCACAGGAAAACTAAATGTATGGTTCCCAGTAAACAACCACACAGATGCAAGTTCAAAATAAAAAGTATGGGGATAAAATACATCATAATTTTTAGCTATTTGAAATTCCCAAATTTTTTATTGTTTCTTTAGCCAAAAGGAGATAATTAAACTTTCAAGATAATATATTCAATATACATCTTGATAAAAAATACTTATTTTAAAACATTTATTTTACTTACACATTAATAAATTAAAACGACAAATATAAAAATGTTGATAAAATAGATAACATTTATAAAATATAATCAGTAAAGTTAGTTTTTCCTGAAACTTTTCAAAATCGGATAAATATTATCCAACGCTTCCTTAATGTCTTGCCTTGATTTAGCTCCAGTAAAAACTATTTTTCCGTTGACGAAGATTAAAAGCACTAACCTTGGTTTGATCATTCTATACACTAATCCAGGAAAAAGTTCAGGTTCATAACTGAAACAAAAAAAATACAAATATAAAATGCTACTGTATGTATGGCAAACAAATGCAAACTAATTTAAAACATTTTATAGAGTATATTACCAGTAAATGTGTATATTAGTAGAGTATGACTAAGTTATGAAGCATACCTCACCAAATATTTTACACATACAATTACAATCATGATGATTAAATCCATACTTGCGTAAAGATAGCCCAACCAATTCACAATATTAACTTTTTGAATATTGGATAATCTGCCGTAAATTGGCCGCAAATATGCCGTGAAAGAAAAAATTTGCCCCTTTGATTTTTTTATTTTTTAGTGCTGGTCTACTGACTTTATATAAAGTTGGTACGACCATCTCTCAATTTCATTAAAAATCAACTTTAGAATGACTAAGTATGTGCTAAAAACTATCTGAAAATTTGCCGTGAACGAAAAAAATTTGCAGCTAAAAGTTATTTATTTTCTATCCATGGTTGTACTAACTTTACATTTAGCAAGACCATCGCTCGTTTTCAATAAAAAACAAGATTGGAATGACTAAGCATGTGCTAGTATTTAGCCGCAAATTTGCCGCAAACGAAAAATTGTTGCCGTTACAAGTTTTTTATTTATTAATCCATGGTTGTGCTACTTTTATATATAAAGTTAGCACGACCCGCTATAAAATTAAAAAAAAACAAGGCAAGTTTTTTCTCTCTCAAATTATCTAATTCTCAAAAAGTGAATATTGTGAAATGGTTGGGCTAACTTTATGCGAGTTAAATCCATTTATAAAGAGCAATATGTCTCTAGCTTGCATTACCTACATATTACTATTTTTAAATAAATAATTTACCTGCTGAACTGTCCATGCATTAAATTTAACTGTTCTAGTTTAATGGGGAATCTTAAATCACATGTGGCTACCAAATTCTGTACCTTAAAATTGGCAAACTGGACCTAGAAAATTAAAGCAATCATTAACATAAATGACAATAAATGATTTTTAGAAATATACACAAAACGAATAAAACATGTGATCGTTAAAATTAAATTATCCCAGGAACCAATTCAGAGAATATCCTTATTGTAAATGGTACAATTTACTGCTCATGGATAGAGGTAACTTGCTCTCATCATCATTTTTAAGTGGACCTCAAAGACTCGGGCTGCACATTTAAATTGTGTCCAAATATTTTCCCACTCTCGCGTCAAACTGTTACGTATCAATGTTGAACTCTTTGTCTAATAATAATTTAATTTTTATTAATTCAAGTTTTTAACAAGTTCTTGTGAACTCTCATAACTAATAAGTTTCAGATAACTTCGATCTCATCAGGAGTTGAAACTCTACTCTTTATCAACTCAGGAAAACTAGGTTTCTCTTAAAATTTAATTTAATTTAGTTTACTTAGATATCATTGCAACTGCAAGCCTAGCATGGACATGCCATGAGCCATTAAAGCTTCCCATAAAATTGTTGATTTGCACCCCCCTCTGGACCAAACATTCTCTGATTTCTCTCTCTCTATAGGACAGTTTTTTTGCTAATTTTGCCCCTCCCTTGAAGCCTAGCATTAAAAGACAATATTCCAATCGCAGCCTTTTGTTTCAATCAGTTAGGAATGTTCAACAACATACTATATGCCATTTTGGAGTTCCAATAGCATGTAACAGGAATTAAATATGTTCAATTTTGTGATAATTCACTACACTTACACTTTTTTTCACAATATACAGTATTCATGTTCAAAATTGATAAGAAATTATTAAAATTTAAACTAAATATTAAACAGATTAGGTGTACAGATTCAAATCACATACATATTCCCAATGTTTCTTTCTTAATTATTTCTCAACTTAATCATTTCTCAGAATTAATGTTATATTCTATGTTGGTGGCCCATTATTAAATTTTTTAACTTACATTACTAAATATTGTATTAAAATTACTGAAAATAAAGTTTGATGACTCACATTGAATCCAAGTTTCTGAATGATCCTAGCGAATTTCTTAGAAGCCAGCAAACTGTCATGTTCATTCCTTGCTCCAGTACAAACCACTTTTCCAGATCGAAATATCAGGGCTGTAGTTCTCGGTTCTCTTAAACGCATAACAACGCCGTGAAATCTAGCAGGGTTGTATTCAGAATTTCTTGTTCGAGCATTGATGGTTTCCAGGTCAAGTTGAATATGTAGATCCACAGTTGCAACACAATTCCTGAAATAAATTTTCATATTATGAATTGACACATTTGCAAAATCAAATTTATAGATATTTAATTTATAATATTTGAGTGGGACTAAAAATATAGGTAAATATCTGGTTTAATAGACATTTTATCAGTCAAAGATCATTGATGTTCCATTGCCAGTCGAAACTAGTCGAAAATTAAACCGTTTTATAAACTATTTTATCATCGTCAATAAACTGACTGTAAAAGCGTTAACGATTCACCACTAATTGTCACTAGTATGTTTAGTTCACAAAATGTTTATTGTGAAATGTTAAGAATTCATTGAGAGATGAAAGCATCCCAAGTTGTGTTTAAAAGTGGTTACATAATGAAGCTAATTCTTAACTAAGGACCATGTAACACAACAATGACTATTGAACTTATATCACACCATCTATTGTTTTTGTTCACCTGAAGGAAGAACATCTTCAAAGGATAACAAATAACAACATCTTAGATAAGTCAAAATTAAATTAATGATTGAGTTTTTAATATAATGAAAAATCACTTTTTACATAGTTTTATTAATGAAAACAGCTCTTGGTACTTATAAATGCTCATTTTGAAGGTTTGCTGATTTTCTACCACTATTCCATTGACTGCATTACAATCCCTTGACCACTTTTTATTATACGCAAAACAACAAACAAGCAAAAAAAACATTTTAGCAGGATTTTTTATTGTTAATATAATTTACTGCTATGAATTTGCTTTTAAAATATCAGTCATCCCCTATGATTCACCACTGAAGCGAGGTTGCTAGATGGTCAGGATTGACACAACATTTCATATGATGTTCAGACTCTGCCAAATATACAATATGTCTGGGGTGCATTCAGGGAATCATAGCAATGAAGCATTTTGTTAAAGCTCTGTACTAAATAGTGTCTGCTTTACTTGCAGGGCTGCAGTGCTTTAATAAAGCAATAAACATATAAATTATCCACTTTACCACTTCATAATTAAAACAAATGTCAAATTCGGTGTTGATATATGCAAAAATGTTACCAACACAGAATTATAACAATTGAATATAACTAGTAACAAAAATTTACATTCACCAAGATCAAAACACTGCAAGGCTTCAATGCTTTAATGCTAATTTCCCTGAATACATCCTTTGACAAATAGCTTCTCATAAAAATGCTAACAATATACAAATTTCAAATCACCTGGAGTGATTCAGTATTTATAACAACATGAAACTGTTTTAAGTATTTTCTATATATGAAATTAGGGGTATTGTCTCTAAAGGGTGAAACTTATTTAAATGGGAAGAGCTCTTCTTCGATGACTGCTGCCTAAGAGAAACAGTTTGCTTTATATGGATGACTGCTGCCCAAGAGAAACAGTTGAAGACCTTCCTAAAGATAAGGTCATGAAAAACATTTAGACATTTTTTTAAAGAAATCAAAACATATAAATAAATTATATCATTTGTATTATATAAGCACTTCTTGTGAAATTAACACCACAAGTCACAAAAATTGCTGTATTTTCCAAATGTTTTAGGGTCTAGGTCAGACCCTTAGATCATTTACCATCTAGATATAGCCTTTCAAGCATAAAATTGTGGCATAACTAGAAAGAGAGGGCAATGCAGACAGTAAGAGGCTATTTCACTTAGTGGGTGGAAGCAGCCAATGAACAACATGCTGAACGTATTTCATTGGAAGCAGCACCCAACAGAGTGAAATAGCCTCTTGCCCTCTCGCTCCTTAGTCTTACCACAACATTTGTGCACTGCAGGCTATCTCCAGAAAGTGCATGCTCTAAGGTCATACCCACTTGTCAATGGCTATGATCCGAGACCCCAAAACATTTGGAAATATACAGCAATTTTCATGACTTGTGGTGTTATTTCCCAAAAAGTGCTTAAACACTGAAAATTATGCCACAAATATCCTTCAAAAACAATCATTTGTATTATCAATTCCTGTAATTGATTTGCTGTTAAAAATAATATAAAAATCCCACTAATTATGCAATATGACTATTGTATAAATGTCATTAAAAATATGTAAAAAGCCATGTACATAATACTTACTGTAAAGTAATGTTAGTATGTGGTTCTCCTATAGAGCCAGGAATAGTTACAGTTATATTGGAATTATTAGGTCTGCTTACTGGTATCTGTAAATAATTGTGGTCATAAATTAAAGCTTTATTTTGAGATTCTTACTTGTGGAACTGGTGTGGGAGGAGCAGAGACACTCCAGTCTGGAGTAGGAACTGCTGGAGTTGATTTTAAAGGACTATTTAGTATATCTCTGAGATGGGTATCAGCCTGAACTGGAAACTGAGGAATTTGCTGTTTATTTTCCATGTTGAGTGTTTAGGAATAGCGATTCAGTCTGTACCCTGATGCTATTTGTCTTAAATGCAACCTTTTACTTCAGCTGTACATTGTTAGTTATGAAAACCTAAACACAAAAGACAGTAACAATAAATTATTATTTGATAATTGGTTTATTACAATTTTGAGGTTAAATTAAATATACAAAAATATGACATATTGATCATGGAACATGACACATTTGGGGTAACCTAGAGTAAGGATATTTTACAAAGGATTGCTTGATCAATGTTAAAAATTTTCGAAAAAAAGCCACCTAGTGACGTATTATCGTGTGTTGGGCCCGCTCTCAAGTTGTAGCGCATTGTCTGTTAACAGTTGAAGAGTTTTTCTGCTTTTATTTCATTTGTTTAATGTGATATTGAAAACAACGTAATAGGCCTTTTGATATTCGAAAATTTCTAGTGGGCAAGCGTCAACTTCTGTCATTTTTTTCCAGAAAAAAAAAACCTTGTTTTTACATGTCAATGGTCTGACAACTGCTCGAAAAAATGACGCACGGCAACAACAAATTTTCGAATATCAAAAGGCTTATTAGAAAAGGTTACGGTGCAAACACGGTGTAATAATTTATTACACCGTGGGTGCAAATATTAGCAGCCAGGTTGTGACGTATTCTTTCGAAAAAAATTTACATCTATCGAGCAATCCAATCTTTATTGTATGATCTGTGGAGCAATCGTTGGTACATTATCCTTGGACATAGAGCTTCTCACTAATATTGAACAAATACACAGTCTATCTTACTTCTATCTATAGTGATTAATATTCAGTTGAATTTAGTTCAATGTTCTATGTCATATATAATATTTATTGAAAACAATTTACAACTTACAATAATGTCAATATTTATTATTGTGATGAAATGAGCAAATCAAAGTACAATTTACATACCAAATTCCTAACATAAGAAACATATTGTAAACCGTATTTAATATGTAAAGTGGTAGTTCACATTTGACAATAATTAGTACTTGAAATTAAAGATGAATCAGAAAACTAGAGTGGTACAGCTTTATAAGTCAGTAAGTTATTTATTGTTACAAAAATCATATTGTTTATGGAATTCATTGAATTTTAGCTTCTACATTTGGGTAAAGAATGGCCAAAAGGTTATGACTTTTTTCGTGAAAGATTACATGCAGCTTTTATAAAAAACAAGAATGAAACAGACCTTGATAAAATTGAAAAAATGATTACACATGGGGAATTTGTAAAAAAAGAAATAGAAACATTGTACATGCTAAAAAAATATAGAACACTAAAGAGAAGATATTACAGTGACAATAATTAGATATTGGGTTAATTTATTTTAAAAATATATTATTTTATGTATAGTTTGTAAAAACAAAAAACTGTAAATATTCCTAGATACATAAATTATCCAAAATATGTATTTTTATTATAGTACTTATATACATTAGTTATCATGGGCATACCATGGCCCGTGAGGAGGCGAGGTGACCTGAAAAATTGCTGAGTTTTAAAAGCTTACCATAAATTTGCTGGCTTACCACCAGAGCCAAAATTTTTTCTTATTTGTATCTTTCTCTAGGACATTTTGTTCTGATTTGCCCCTTTCTAGGACAATTTTTTTTCTGATTTGCCAATCCCTAAACTAAAAGCTGGATACCACCTTGGTAACTGTCCCAACAGACATTGTTATGCCAGTTCTGGTAGTTGCTGCAATTATTTTTATTTTGTCCCCATCTTTATATGGGAAGCACAAAGTATGGATGGTTGACTGATCTGTTAAGCTGTTGTCAGTATAGCGCTTGTACTTCTGTAGGTAGCCTGCAATGCACCAATATCCTGCCAAGGCTAGAAAGGGAGGGCATGAGGCTATTTCACTTGATTGGGAACTGCAACTACCAATGAAGTGAAATAGCTCCTTGCTCTCTCTATTGCCCTCCCTTTCTATCCTTGACATGATATTTGTGCATTGCAGACTACCTCCAGAAGGTGTATGCTCTAAGGTTCCCGGTAGCTTCGTGATGCTTTTCTGGCTGCCCAACTCTTGAAAATTTACTTATTATATAAATATATTTTTTAAATCCACATAAGAAAGCCACTCATATGTCAGCATTGAAACAAATTGTCTATGGGTTAAAAACAATTGATTGACACCAAAAATATATATTCTTTATTTCCATATTTCACTTCAAAATCACGAATTTCAGCTAGAGTCATAATGAGTTACGTCTTCGCTTAGTAATCCTGTCTTTCTAATGTACCTATATCATTGTTCTTTTCTGAATGATATTTATGGCATATTTTTCAATGTCTAATTACTTCTTGGAAAATAACACCACAGTTAAGAAAATTGCTGTGTATTCCAAACGTTTCGGGGTCTAGGTCAGACCCTGTTGTCAATAGTTAAGAAACAAAGTATGGATAAAAAAGGCACAATTCTAAGACGTAAATTAAAATATTTGACAATATGTATTAGGTATTTGATTTCTGATGTAACTAAGAGAATTTTATTTGTAATATACAGGATAGCACAGAAACTTCTAAAGATCATATAATCATAAAGTTCCTTTCAAATTGGAAGAATTTCATTTGTAATATACAGGGTAGCAAAGATCATATAATCATAAACTTTATGATTATATGATCTTTAGAAGTTTCTTTGCTACCCTATATATTACAAATAACATTCTCTTAGTTACGTCAGAAATCAAATAATACATACTGTCAAATATTTTAAATTACATTTTAGAATTGTGCCTTTTTTATCCATAGTTTCTTAACCATTGATAACGGGGTCTGACCTAGACCCCGAAACGTTTGGAATATACAGCAATTTTGTTAATTGTGATGTTATTTTCCAAGAAGTACTTAGACATTGTATATCATTGTTTTCACAAAATGGATGTAACTCTCGGTCCTTTCTTCACTATCAATCGTTCGTTCAGAAAATAGTTTTTGTCGGCAATTGTTTATTTCCGAGAGATAGTTTTTGTTATAAATGATCAATATGGAGAAGTATCATTTTTAGTAGTGAAAAAAAATTAACAGTATGTAACCGTATATGTAGAGCGAAATTGAACTCATCTTGACACATAAAATTTAAGAGCAATAGCAATGTAAATACAATACTTTCTTGATCGAAAAAAATGACAGAAGTTAACACATGCGCCCACTAAAAATTTTCGAATATGAAAAGGTCTATCCGGTTACATCATCGGTTTGGTAACTCTATAGGAAATAATAAGAATGGATTTCTTCTGTTTTTTGCTACTTATACGAGGCGTGTTTTTTCAGTTTAGGCACCGCGGTCGCAGTCCGTGTTCTGAGCATGCGCACTGGGTACCTACTTCTCTTGCCTACACACTGACCCCATTATAGTCTGATTCTTCCTTGTTTACGTTCTTTAATGAGTGTTTAAGATCACAGATCATACAATAAAGATTTAAGATGCCTCCGATAATCGTGAGATCCGCCGACTGTGAAGTACGTTATGTTATATAAAGGCCTAAAGCCGATCGATATTTGAGATCTGTGCAATTTACGGACACAACATTATGAGTGATGGAATGGTAAGAAAGTGGGTGAGGTGAGAGCATTTAAAGATGGCCGCATAAATGTGCCTGATGTAGGTACTACAGAGTGGGCGTCCATCGGTCATTAATGAAAGTTTGGTGCAGCAAGTGGACAATAAGATGAGAAAAAACAGACGCTTTACGATTTCCTGCTTGTGTGAAGATTTTCCTAATGTTTCTCGTAGTGTTTTGTATGGCACTGTGACCGAGCACGAATTACAGAAAATTGTGCTTACGGTGTGTATACCGAAAATGTTGACGGATGAGCTCAAAACTTTCCTTGAGCAGTACCACAACGACGGTGATGATTTCTTAAGCCAAATTGTTACGGGCGATGGAACATGAGTGGCCTACGTCACCTGAGGATCAAAGCAACAGTCCATAGAAGGGCGACAGCTTCACCCAGAAAAGTGTACTTTCTACCCGGAAAATCATGTGCACAGTTTTTTGTAACAGAAAAGGAGTATTGCTTGTGGTTTTCTCTCCTCCAAATTTTTTCCTGTAATTTCTGGCAAGTAGAAGGCAATCGTTCGTAAAATTGCCCGTGTGGCTACTGGTTGTCTGTATCAGAGATTCTTCCTCAATTTTTCAAGGAGATGTCTATAAAATGCAGCTCAGGCAGCAGACTATATAAGTAATGTATTGTATATTGTGTAATACTGTGTATGGAGAAAAGTACTGCCGTGCTTAGAGAAAAGGCAGTTTCAACTCCGAGTCTGGAATTGGAGAAAATTCGTTGTCAATCGTATAATTTATAACTGAGCCTTGTTTTCAATGAGACCAAGGCAGCAGCTTACTGTATGACATTGAACAATCTGAGCCGTTCAATCCAGACGTGGCAATTTGAGCAAGGGCATCGTTTTGCTGCATGATAATGCCGGTCCGCATGTGGCTAATCAGACCAAGGATCTCATCACATCTTTTAAATGGGAAACTGTAGACCATCCTCCGTACAGCCCTGATCTGGCGCCCAGTGACTACCATCTGATCTTGCACTTGAAGAAACACCTGAGCTGTCAGCGTCTTCAAGACGAAGTCAAAACAATTGTGATGCAGTGGTTAACAAGTCAGGCGGCAGACTTCTATAAGGAGGGTATTCAGAAACTGGTACAACGTTATGACAATAGTGCCTCAAAATTGGAGGAAATTATGTAGAATTATGAATATACATCTTTCATGTAAAAAGTAAAATTATTATTAACTTTGAAAAGTAGAGATGGGACTGTAACGTGCGACAATACAAAGACTGTAAAGAAACAGAAATCCTTTATGAATCACAATCATAGATCATGTTTCACTTCGAAAACCTCGTGTTTTTTTTTTTCAAAATTGTTATTTTTCTAGTAAATAAAATGGGAACAGCACTCTTCCTCAAAATGATATCAAAATGATATTTTGTTAATATACTCTAGGGAAGTTAGTATTTTCAATTGCAAAAAAATCCCCAGATAATTGATTGGCTTTTCTTGAAGAATGTATATAACATAACACATAAAAACTGTTGTTAACAAATTTTTATTCCTTAATTATTTATACGGAGTGTTTAAAGTTGCAACTATCGCAATTTTAGCAGTTTTTGTAACTTTTCAGCAACTGAATGAGAAGTTCTAGGGTCGAAGCTAAGTTTGTTTTATACGTGATTTCAGTAGCGACTAAATGATAGGTTCATATAGGCGATTGGATAATTAGTTATTGAGTTATTTGGAAAAAACTGTAAAACACGCAATTTTCAATCGTCCATAGTTATTGTATAAGATACGTTGAAATTTTGAAACTCAGCAGAATCTTTCATTTCTAGAAGGTAAATAACTGGTAAGAATCTCAAATTTACAGCTCAGAAGGTTTTCTTGCAAATCTGATTTTTTTTCCAGGGCCTTTGATTTTGCGTGAAGTTTAAAATGCTCCCATTTTGAGCTAAATTAATATTTTAACCATCTAAAAGGAACATATTAATTATTAGATCTTTCAGTACAATCCCTCATAAATAAATTTTGTTTTAGTTTTGTTTTATTGCATGTAAAATCAGTTTGAAAGCCTGCATTTTGGTATTCGGAATTAATAAAATGTACTGGTGGGAGAAGCACCTTCCTCTCATTTTACTCCTGCGTTCGAACTGACATTCATTTTAAATCGCTTTTATTATTTCCCTAATACAAATGCCATGCCAACTGTCAAATTGTCTGCTGAAAGCTCAGAAACGAGAAACGGTGGTATATCATAATTTGTTCATTGAAATGTTACATTTATATTTGTCGATATAACGTTTTTTCTAAACATTTTACAAAAAAATGATTGACCATTTTTATCGAAAATGTTTTAAGGAATACTTTTCATTACAAACTTTTTAAATTTAATTGTGATAATGCGATCGAGTTTTTTTCAAAGCTCTGATAATTAAAGTCAGCAAAACAATTACGAGGGTAAGTCATATATCAACGGAAATTTTTTCATACATTTATTGAATAACATTATACAGAAATGATTTTTCTATATACCCTCCTGCGTGATCTACACACTTTTTCCACCGAGAGTTGGGAGTTTCAGTATTCTCTGTTCATAGAATGTTTGAGGTGCAAGTTACAAGCCAAGTACGCATGTGCTCCTCGACTTCTTCATATATTCCAAATCGTTTTTCTCCTGGTGATTCTTTCAGAGGCAAGTCAAGGCTATAAGGAGGGTAGTCGAGGGCTTCTCAGTCCATTTCTTGCAGTGTATTCCTTGTTTTTTGTTTCAAATACGCGGCTTTTGCCAACCGTAACAACTGGCAGTAGTAATCCACATTTACTGTACATTGGGCATGTAGAAAATGAATCAGTAAATTTTCTTAGAGTCAAAAAAAAATCGTGGCAAGGACTTTTCCAGATGAGAGGCGAGTTTTGAATTTTATTCTTTTTTCGCCACTTTATACGATGCGCTTCAAATAGGCCTTCCCTTCTCGCTGAAATCTATTTAGAAGTCTTTCAACGATCTTTGATTTACAGTCAACAACTTCGAAATCCATCGAGCACTAATTTTTCTGAAACTAAGTTGATCAATGATAATTGATTGCCACCCAATTCTGAAAAATTCTTCCACGGTTAATCGGCGCTCAGGTTCAATAAACTGTCGAACGCTATTGGCATTGTCACCTGTAAGGCTTGTCCTTGTGCGTCGATCATGGTTATCATTCTCGTACACCCTTAAATTTTCTAGGTATTAAGAACAAAGCCAACCATACCATAATCGCGTACCCGGCTGGTTCCCCTGTGCCCATAAACCAAACATCTACTCCATAACACCATAATCTAGCTCGAAACTGCATTCTAAGCAGAATAACAAATTCACCGTTTATATTTGATTTACCCTTGTATATAACGTAATTTGCTTTGAAAAATCATTTTAAACGTCATGTCAATTCGATGACATGCTATTTTTATTCTACCATCGTGAGGGGAAATCAGGATCCCCCTCTAATGAGATGTATGCGTTGCCGAATACCAAAATGCAGAATTTCAAATCAAATTTACAGACAATAGAACAAACCCAAGAGATAATTAATATATAATGAGTTTTACCGAAAGATTTGATAATAACCATGTTCCATTCAAATTTATAAAAAAAGTAATTTGATGCAGAAGCGTTGTAAACATCACCAAAAATAAAAAGCTCTCCATAAAAAAATATATTTGTGAGAAAACCTTCAAAGCCATGAAGTTGAAACTTTGAACAGTTATTTCCGATAGACAAATGAAATTTTTTACCAAGTTTTTTCGTCCTAAATTTCTTTAGATAAGAGTTACGAGTGATTGAAAAATGCGCATACAACACACTTACCTTTGATACTTCCAATTTTTACTCTGTTGCTGAGAAGTCACAAAAGCTGCCAAAATTGGGGGTTTTGCTATTTTAAACACCTATGATAATTAATTAAGAAGTAAAAATGAGTTAACAAAACTTTTTGTTTTACGCGGTGTACCTTCTTCAAGAAAAACCATTCAAACACTTGTGGAATTTTTTTGCAAAAATGGTATTAAAATAATGCTAAGTTCCCTGCACTAATAGTAATTTAAATAATTTATGGAGATACAAAGCCAGGCTAGTTCTATCGAGATATACGTACCAAAGATATTTTGAAAGCTCAATTTGTCTATTTTGGATTTTCGTTAAAATCCCTGAAAATTCAATTAGAATAAGCCAATAATCAGAAGCAGAGATAATAAATTTTACTGCACTATAACGAAAATCTAATATTTAAAAAGTGAGGTGGATTTTGTACTATACCTATTCCAATCGAACGATCGTAGTTAATACGATATATTCTGCAAAATAATTCTATAAAGTGTTTAAAATGCAATTCTGTAACATGTACGAGGGTGAACCAAATATGAACCGGACTTTTGTTTTAAAAATTTTATTGGTACGATCAATACAAATTTTAATACATATTATTTTTCTACATAGTCTCCTCTCTTATGTATACATTTTTCCCACCGAATCGGAAGTTTTTTAATACCTTTCTCAAAGAATGAAACTGGTCTTGTCGATAACCAATTGCGCACAAACGTTTCTACATCTTCGTTGTCCCAGTTCTTCTTTAAGTATCAGGACTGTAAGGCGGGTGTTCAAGGGTTTC